>JAMPIV010010432.1:0-543018 GCA_024509875.1 Oreohelix idahoensis | reverse complement strand
TCGTCTATGGCTAATTTTCGGGTTCGGGTTCGCTTCCTGTGTCATGTGAAATTTCGTTTGTTTTCCTTAAGTCAGACACACCGTTCTCATGCTGTGTAAAATTTCCTGTAATATTTTGCTATGGTCGCTCTCATATTTTGCTTATCCGAGACAACTTGTCTGCGTTCGTCTTTTGAGTGTCTGTGCAGCATTTAATAGTCTTTACATAATGACATATTCTCACTCTTTTCATGTTGATCCTGGTTCAGACACGGCGTCGCCGTTAATCAAATGTTATTGGGTCGGTTCGATGAGAACCTGCTTATTAAATTACTCATTGTAAAACTGCCTCGCGCTTTGTCCATATATTCTACCGCTAGCCACAATAATATTGCTTGTACCTTCCTGCCTTTGTGAAAACACAACCGAGACGTTGGGGCGATTACCTCGATAATCTATTGACTCACTGTCTACTAGTTGTGAAAACATTTCAGGTGAATGTTGTAGCGTTTAAAGGGCTCACGCCGAGCGTTGTCTATTGTTATGTCAACATTCCTTGTAAAATTGGTGGATGTCCCATGACTGTCGACCAACGATTGTCTGTGCCAACAATGAGTATAGACAACCGACTGCCTTCTCATTCAGTGAGAAATTTACCGACAAAATATTACCATTAGTTTTTAGGAATTTAATTGCAGACTTACTCGTCTCTCGCGACATGTAGTTCCTGGTGGTCTCTGAGAGAACCAGCAAAGAATGGGACCACTGTTACCCCAGGCATGTCATAAAACGTGAGTACTACGTGGTTGTGTATGGGGCTTTCGCACTCATCACATAAAACTAGTTGCTACAGAAACACCCTTACAAAAGCATATAAATGTTTTGTTTCAGGCTTCCTGCACGGAAGCTAGCTGTTGTGATGGTTTCATGCTCAGTAGGAAGCAAAAAAGGACATGATAATGCGGACGACGATAACTTAGAAGTTCGAAACCTTACTTTGTATGTATTTTTTTTTTAAAGAATTAGATAGAATGTGCCGACAAGTTGAACCTTTTGTTTGTTTGTTTCTGTTTTTAAATTTCTCATGAATCAAAAATCTTTTTCTCGTTTTTTCAAGGCACTCTCCAGTCCAAAATTTACCCGAAATTCGAAACATGATTGGCTAGAGACAACATGTTATCTCATTATCGCACAATTTTTAAATTAGCACCTGTTTTTAATGCAGGCCTGCGTTTATAATGCGTGATTTACGATTCATCCTGGTTTTGTCCTTTCATTTGGTAGACATTTTAGTGGGAGGAGGATTGGGAAAATACACTTCTTCTCCTTCTTCTTTGATCCTTAGCCGTCGACTGTCAAAGCAGTCAGTGGCCATCACGCCTGGTAGAGTCTTGTAGGGAAGCAACAAACCGCTTCCACTTTGCTCGGTTGGCGGCAATATGTTCGTACAGTGCCGCAGCTCTGGTTCAATCTTTGCATCTCAGCCTCCCATAAAGCCGTACAAGTTGATGGTGATTATGTTGAATAATACCGATGTTTACATGACATATCCATGTATATTGTGTATAAATTTCATGCTTTTTGAATAAACAGCTCCTGAGAAAAACGATGGGGTGCATTACTTTCTGAACGCCCCTCGTATTATAGAGTGACATTCTTTTATAATGTTGTTATTCATCTGTGATACATGACCAAGACAAAAATTACAGGGGGATGCCACTCTATAATATAAACGTCTGAAGAGAACTTTAACCCGTGTTTCTTTTTATCCCAGTGTCTTCATTTTTTATTAATGCCTATCATTCAGCTTAAAGGTTTCCTATTAAGCATGTATATATGAATGTTTTCACAACGGGCTGATCACCCGTTTGCCAGTCACTTCGATTACGGAAACAGCAGCAAATGGGTTGATTTGCCGTTGCCCTAAAGACGCCACTAGGCGTGATGGGAGACAATGGCGAAGAAAACCTATCTGCTGTTGCCCTAAGACGCCACTAGGCGTAATGGCCACTGACTGCTTTGACGGTCGGTGGCTAAGGACGGAAGAAGAAGAAGATCTCAGCCTCCACAGTTCTCCGCCAGGTTGTTTTGATCGGACTCTCGCTTTCCTTCAGGGGTCCATAGCATAGCTGTTCTTGTAATGGCATCAGGGTCTCTTCTGAGGACGTGGCCTACCCAACTCCAGCGTCTGTCAGCTATGATGGTGTGCATGTCCTCTTGGTTGCTCCGAGTAAGCAGTTCTTGGCTGGTGATGGTGTTCGGCCAAAAGTCGGATAATTTTCATTCGGCAGATTGTGTGGAAAGAGGACAATTTCGACATTTTCTGCTCTGTTACCCTCCAGCATTCCGCACCGCAAGAAAGTACACAGTTCTTATATAATCTCTATTAGGTGTTTGTACTGTACTGAGAGGACTTTCAGATATTGTTTAGACTAGCAAAGGCTGTACTCACTTTATTCATCCTGTTGTTGATGTCTTTGCTTGTTCCTCCGTCTGGTGTTACTATGCATCCTTGATATGTCAATGTGTCTGTGTGTTCCAGCTTCTGGTTCATTATTGTTATTGGCCCAGGATTGCCCACATTGAGTGTCATGACCTCTGTCTTCTTTAGATTGCTGTCCAGACACACCTGCTGGAAAACACACACCAGAGCTGAAATGGAGAAGAAATGATGTTAGTGAAAATCGAACTCTCGCTCTCTCTACCTGGTTTACGAGGTCAGCCGGATAACTGTTGTGATAATGTAACAATGACACTAATAGTCATTGAGGTATAAATAGATCTTCCTGAGTAAAGAGCGATCAGCATTAGAGACTATTGACTCTCGAGGGGGAGGGGGGTGGGAGAGATCGGATTTGATTTCCCCTACCCGCCATATTTTATTCCCTGGACGCGTGTGGTATTATCTGCTACAATATAGCTATATGTAGATACGATTAAACAGAATTCAAGAAGACAATAGGATGGCCAAAGTCACATTCAACAATATGGGAAAATATTGACATATAAACAGTTAACTCACAAATTAAAACTGAGAATCATTAAACGATATACAGTATATATATATATATATATATATATATATATATATATATATATATATATATATATATATATATATATATATATATATATATATATATATATATATATATATATATATATATTTCATTGCTGTATGGTGTACAAACATGAACAACGAACAAGTAATTGCAACAAAGCATTGAGGCTCTCGAGATGTGAATATATAGAAGAATGGTCCGCATCTCATGAAAAGAGAAGAAAACAAATAAAGAGGTCCTAATAAACCTGGTTATGAAAAGAGAATTAATGAAGGAGATAAAAATTAGCTAAAATATTTAGGCCGTTTAAAAAGACACAACACCTTACTGAAGACATAATGGATGGAAGAGTTGAAGGTAAACGTACAAGATGAAGACAGCGATATAAGTGGGAAGATAAGCATCAAGATATTAACAGGAAAGACTGCACCGTCAAGACAAGAGACTGAAGATGTTGGAGATCAATTACGGTCGACTTTAGTTGTGAAGATGGCAGCAGATAATCAAGATACTATTCAACTCGAAAGTTGCAAGTTCTCGTCTCAAATTGCAAAAATAAATTACATTTCAGAATTATTTTTGTTTCGTCATTTCCAAATCCCGAAGCTCGGCAGTACAGTTATCAGTGTGATGAAACATTCCATTTTTTAGTGATTGGTACGTTAGTACTTTGCTGATACAATTATTACGTGACATATGTTTCTTCTTCTGACTATTGTGCCTTACTGACAGTCTTGCAGGACATGTCCTACTGTTACCGTGTCTTCCCCTAACGGACACAAGTCTCTCTTCGATTTTTAATTTGTTGAACAGACGGTATAAACAGTGGCGGGTTATCAGTCTGAAAATTATCACAAGATCTCTTCTTGGTAAGGAGTAGGAGGCTTCTGTTATATCTTCTTCTTCTTCTTCTTCGTTGGCTATTAAATAAGCACATATCGCTTTTATAAAGCTGGCAACCCGTCTCAGGCTTGTTACCATACAGTTTTCCCCTCAATCTGTTATATCTGACTCTGTGTATTCTTTATGACAATTTTCTTTAAAGTTATTCATTTTATTATTGCTTTTATCTCTTCATATTTTGTCGCGTCCTCGATTTAAGTATCTGTTTCTCCTCCATGTTTGGCACATCTATCCAATTTCTAATTTCCAAATATTCCATATATGGAACCCACAATAATCTTACTTTGATTAATTTATTGCTGGTTTCCATTAGCGTTGTTAGTTACGGTAAATTAATCTGCCACAGTGATGTAACAGTACGCTTACTGGCTAAATAAAAATAATATTCTTTAACAACATCCTTCTCAAACATTTCTCCTCCTTCAGAATTTCAGCTATTTTCTCTACTAAATCAGTAGAAGATATCAGGTTTATTTCCCCCCTCTCCCGGGCCTATTTGTAGGTTTGTGTAACGGCCCCTCACTTAGCCAGATTGATCACGTGAGCTCAATTCATCACGTGAGATGAATTAATCACGTGAGATAAATTGATCACGCGAGATGGTGAGTTCGTCTCCATTTCCTGAAGTTTTGATATAAAATGTTCAAATCTGATTGATTCGTGCATAAGCCAGAGTCGTAAAATGCTAAACATGACACTGGTTTTATTTTAATTTAGCGCACGAATACATGTCCAAACACACAGTTGTACTGACGCTATCTGGAGACAGCCATGTTGAGAGGGGCAATATACCTTCCTGCACACATCAGTTTACCCCGCGATGAGGTATTTCACTGATTTCATCAAGCTATCTAGAGCAAAGGTTGGCATACGGTAGATCTAAATCTACCAGTAGATCACATGCGATATTATGATTGATTTCTATGTGACGGAGGAGGGAAGAGAACGCAAGTTAAAGCTAGAACCATTTCAGACAAACCATCTCTTGCCTGAAGAGATAGCGGCACGATCAAAGATACTAATTCTACATTCCTAGTGAAAAGTCAAGACCTAGCTTGCAAACATGCTCTTTAATCCTGCGACAGGAACACAATTTTATCTTTGAAGTCAAGTTAATATTTGACAAAATATCATTTAGTTTGAACTTCTGCCGTTCTATTGACGGACTCTGCGGAAAGAGACCGTCTGGCAAAGATTAAAGTTACCTCACTTATTGCCGATTCCACTTTTGCCTGAAATAACATTGACTTTACTCTTGCCTTCTCTAATAAGAGACGGGGGGTCGGAGTGGCTAAGAGGTATGGCGTCCTCCTCGAGCTCTAGAGGTACCGGGTTCGATTCCCAGTTGTGGAAATATAATTTATGGAATTTTTTTGTCTTTCAAAACCAGTGGTCTTAATGATGTCATACTCCCCCCAGGTCTGCTGGGTAGTGAGATCGGATGCCTAGCCTTCTCGGAAAAGGGCGAAAAAATAGGAGGTCCTGTGTGCAAGTTGCGCACGTTAAAAATCCCACGGCAGTTGGAAATCGTAAAGAGTAGGCCTATCAGGCCGCTGCTCTGGCAGAAAATTAAAAAGTAGAAACCTACCCACCACAAAAATATTTATAAAATGTGTAATTCCTATATACACACATTGGGATTCTCGCCGGTGCTAATAAGTTCGTGCACTGTGCTGAGATCTTCCTTATGTGATCTAAGGGAGGAGATCTGAGCACTGATGGAGTTTCCCGTGTGCAATGAAGATAGACCTTAAAACTAAAAACCAGCTATTAAGAGACACTTGGAAACCACACGCTGCTGTCTCATTGGCTGCAGTTCTAAAAACACGTAGAACGACACAAGTTTGATACTTCCGGTTTAGTTTCCCTTGTACGTTTGCGGTATTTCTGACTTGGATTTATTAAAGTAACAACGGTGATCATCTCTAGCAAGTCGTATCGTGTTTGTTATGTATTTAGACTAGTTCTCACTTTATATTCTCTACTGTTGTTGAACGTTCGTCCCTGACGAAGAATGAGTTGTCCTCATGCAGGTCGTTTCTTTGCCCTTTGTCACAGTAAGACTCACACGACCTATTTTCGTTCATCTGAAAGTATTAGTTGATCTGTTAACTTGGTTTTTCAAAGCTTTTTTTTTTTGTGGTTTAAAATTTTTACAGGATGGGACAGTCGATTCCATGTCCAACCCTCCTTAATTTCCTCCTATGACATGCATAATAGGTTAAAATGTTATTATGCCTTGCTCCTCTATGGGCCTCGGTACTATACGTGTGACAACATAAAATGAAGAATTGTCAAGGCTAATGTCATTCAGTCTTATTCCATGACTCTAATGCGTTGATAACAATGAAGAAGTTACCGACTTTCATAAACGGATGCTTGCGTAGAATAGAAGCATTGAAATATGACAACATGGTCATCAACGTGGAACTGATGACAAATAACTAGACAAATACGAGTAGAACAAGGGATGAGAAGAAGACGCTGGGGATGGACACACATTGAGGAATCCTATATTATCAGACAACCCTTGGTCTGGAATGCCTAGGACAAGAGACGTAGAGTCAGATCAAAGAACACACGGAGAAGTCAACTGGAGACAGAAATGACAATTATGAAGAAAAAAGGGAAAAGACGATGAGCTAATGACACGTGACTACAGTACTTGGCATGTGTTTACTGAAGTCATGTGACAGGAGTACTAGGCATGTGTTTATTGAGGTCACGTGACAGGAGTACTAGGCAGTGTGTTTATTAAGGTCACGTGACAGGAGTACTAGGCATGTGTTTATTGAGGTCAAGTGACAGGAGTACTAGGCATGTGTTTATTGAGGTCACGTGACAGGAGTACATGCCATGTGTTTATTGAGGTCACGTGACATGAGTACTAGGCATGTGTTTACTGAAGTCACGTGACAGGAGTACTAGGCATGTGTTTATTGAGGTCACGTGACAGGAGTACTAGGCATGTGTTTATTGAAGTCACGTGACAGGAGTACTAGGCATGTGTTTACGGAAGTCATGTGAAGGGATTACTAGGCATGTTTTTACTGAAATCACGTGACAGGAGTACTAGCGATGTGTTTATTGAGGTCACGGGACAAGAGTACTAGGCGTGTGTTTATTGAGGTCACGTGACAGGAGTACTTGGCATGTGTTTATTGAGGTCACGTGACAGGAGTACTTGGCATGTGTTTATTGAGGTCACGTGACAGGAGTACTTGGCATGTGTTTATCGAGGTCACGTGACAGGAGTACTTGGCATGTGTTTATTGAGGTCACGTGGCAGGAGTACTTGGCATGTGTTTATTGAGGTCACGTGACAGGAGTACTTGGCATGTGTTTATTGAAGGCCTATGCTCTTTGTGAAGATATTGATTCATTGATATTTTAATTCTTTAAAGTCTTATACATGTTCTGTGTATTTAAAAAATGTCAAGATATCTCCCATACGTTCGTAGTAATTAACTAAATATCCCATAATTTCTTCCCTCAGGTGAGCATATTAAACATCGCAGGCAACAAGACAGGTAACCGACGTACAGCGAACGTTCGGAGCCTGGGATACTCTGACCTTTTCTGCCTTTCCAAAGAATCCTTATGGGACGCTCTGACCGAGTATCCGGAAGCCAAACGAAAACTGATAGAGGCCGGAAGACAAATTCTCATGAAGGACAACTTGCTGGACGAAGACGCCATGAGGCGGGCTGAAGAGAAACAGGAGACCATAGAGCAAAGAGTGGATAGGATCGATTCCGTTGTAGATAATCTTCAAACCCGCTTCGCTCGATTACTTGCCGAGTTTAACACAACGCAGCAAAAGTTAAAACAAAGAATGACAAAAGTGGAGAAGGTTTTAGCCAGAGAAGATGATATAGTATCGATGTACTCACACAAGAATATACAAATAACTGGCACCACAGCTGATTCTACGAAAAGCTAATATATTGTGTACATACATTTTTGTATTTGAGATGTAGAGTCAGTATATGTAGTGTAGTTTAACCCGTTTAAGCTCAGAGTCCAATAAATGACCCGAGTTGACATGACTAAGCCTTGCGTAGTTACCGGAGTCTTTAAAGATACACAGGAAGAATAGGACTACTGATCCCTCAGGCATGTCGTACATAGCGACTAATATGAGGTTGTTCACGAGGCTGGCAACCTCACGATGTAAATAAACTACAACAGAAACTACTGCCGCAAGAGCTTCATGCAGGCTTCTAGTCAGGTGACCAGATGTAGTGGTGGTTTTATGCTCTGTAAGGAGCGCAAATGAAAATTATGATGATGATGGTGGTGGTGATGATGATGGTTGTATGAATGTATGTTAATGTTTATAATACAACTTGTATAATCCATATTGTCACGTGGGGTCTGAGGAAGCTAAGAAAGAGCAGGATTACTACTCCCTCAGTAAGAGGCGGCTACAGGAAACTTTGCGTCGGACTGACAAACTCATCACATACAAGAAATAGTTGTAGAATATCCCGCTCCAAGATCACATAAATTCTGTCATGTAGGCTTCTTGCAGGAGGCCATCTACACATTGGTTCCATGAACACATAACAGTGGATCAGTACAGTACATGCTGTTGTCCGTTTCGAGAAAAACGACTTCGTCAGCAACAATAACAAGCAATGGCCACAGAGAGGGCAAACCACAAGAAATATTTACATTCACAAAATTACAAGAGCTAATATATATCAACTTTAGAATGACACACGAACAGAAAGAATGTAAAGCCCAGGATATAAAAAGGTAGATATCAGCTTTACACTGACACACGAAGCCAAACGATTTAACTCTCATGACAAAAACAAAGTGCAAATACTGGCTTTACAAAAGCACATTAAGACAAAGAATCTAAATTTTAGGAAATAAAATATTCCCAAGCCACTTTGTTATAATTCGATCTAAATAATACTGGACATGTTATTTTTATTAAAGGCGAATAAACATCCTTCAAAACAAATATATCAGTTTATAAGTGCAGATGAACAAACTTCTGAGCCAAAGAGCTCATTTTAAAGGAAAAATTGGGTTTAGGGGGGGGGGGCCGCAGTGTCAAGACTCAAAGGCCCAATTTCTGAATACGCCACTGAAGATTCATTTACATGATAATGTTAAAAAGTTAACCCTCTCTTACGTACTTGATAAAAACAAAATAGAGACTAAAATGCTAGTGCTGGAAAGTTTACAAGACGTGAGTACTCATAGTTGCAACTCTTAGAGAGGGGTTAAAGTTGTTTTGGTTTGGTTTGGTTTTAAGGACTATCTTTATTGTACACGGACTACTCCAATAGTACTCCGATCTCCTCCCTTAGATCACACAAGGGGTTAAAGTTGACAAGCTTCTAAGTAGAAGCATCAATAGACAACTTTATTGATGCTGATGCATGGGGGAAAAAATAACAAAATATGCACTGAAAATGATGTATTTATGTGCTGTAGTAACATCTATCTCCACTAACTACATCCATAGATAATTTAGTATTGTTAATATACGGAAAACAAATAAATAGTAAGCTAAAAATGATGTATTTGTATGATATGTTGACACTGATCTCCATCAACATGTTCCTCTACCGTAAGGAAAAAAATAGACGCATGACTGTTTTTCACGCAGTCACGATGACGTTGTAAAATTAAGTAGACCAAAACACTAAATATGAGCTGACCATACCGCCAAGTTATGGATTATGTATATAAATATTAGACAAACATAAAGGTATGTTTTCAGGCACTCGTAAAAAATAAAGAAGTAGAACACTAGACAACAGAAAAACAACAGACGTGAGTGGCTTACCCAGGACTCGAACCCAGGACCTTCCAGACTCTTCTTTTCTCCTCCCCCCTCCCCTTTTTTTTCCTGGTGAGCTCAGATTAGGTGCAGGCTTTTTTTTTCTTCAAAAAAAGTGAGGCCCCCTCATTACTTGGGAAGAGGGATAAAAATTATTTTAAACTTTAGAAAGATATGTAAAAAAAAAAATGTTTTTTCCACCCCCCTCACTCCTTATAAGGGGAAGCCAGGGCCAAATGACCCTACTGGTTCCCTCTCTTGTTAGGCCTGATGCCTGCTATATTGCTGCTACTACAAGAAACTATAAAAAAATAATACTTCACGAATTCAACAGGAAACGATGTTCTGAAGGAAATGAAAACAAAGTCAAACTCTAAAACAAACGTTGAAAATTGCTTCCTTAATTCCTATCATTGTTACAGTTGTTGATACGATTACGTACTTCCGTTTGTTACATTTTCATAATGTTGTGAAATGTATAATATTTTTTGTGAGTACTGTCGAAAATATTTAAGTAGGTCATTTATTATGAGCAAAACAAAAAACTGTACTTGTATATAATGCTAATGAGTCACAATACCCAATCTGACATTGCACATGTTTTTGTTTTTTTTTTAATTTTGGTGGGTAAATTGAACTCGAAGCATATTTTGCTGCTTTTCTAAGTCTTGAATGTCGACTTATGTTTGCTTTGTGGCATTCCAGAAAGCACACTAACCTCGAACCAGTTTGTTAATTGCATATTAATGTGAAATATCTTTGATCCAATCAATTCTTATTCTTAAATATTCATGTAAAGGCTGTACTATGATTGACAACACAATTTGTTATTTCCATGATCTCATGTCATTTCTAGATGTCTCCCAGGTGACAATAAAGAATAAGAAATCACTGCTTCCGGTTGAATGTCGCCAGAGGCGATTCTATGAGCCTGTGCACGCGGCTGGCAACCTCCTCGTCTTGTCAAATTAATGATCACATAAATTACCAGTGTTAATACATATTAACACCAGTGTTAAAACATAAATCACCAGTGTTAATACATATTAACACCCGTGGGCAGGGTTTCTCTACAAAATGAGCAACTGTAGCTACAGTCCCGTGTTTTTAAAGGAGCCATAGTAGTCCAAAAAGAAATAAAGTTCCAGACCATGTTTTCCCTGCTTTCAAAATAATCATCCAATCCCTGAGGTTATAGGTAATTTCTCTTTTAATGCAGCTTAAATGTAGAGGTCGATACTGTCAATCTGTCTCTGACAGATTTAAAGGAATCCGTCCATTAACATGTTAATTGCTAATAATATTAAGTTCTTCCTTCAAAACTATTCATGGATATAATATAAGTGTGAAACCTTCCTTAACACGCATTCTTAAAGTATTTATGAACGCATAATTGTTTTCAAACACCGGAAGAAAAGCAATAATTGTAACAGGATACACCAAAAAAGGGAACACCGGTTCGTAACTACTCATAATCGACTAATAGTCGGAATAAAAATGATGCGTTTAAATGAATGTTGTATTGTCTTTATCATTGGTTTAAATGTATATTGTTTATAATTTAATTTGTATACTTACGCACATGGACAATTAATGCTTCCGTTTATCTGATCTATTTATGGTTTATTTATATCCCACTCGTTGATATTATTCCATGGGTTTGATCACTCAGCAACGTTGAAAAGACAAAATAATACAGACCTTGATGACCTCAGAATAGTGCTCCACAAACTTTGTCAACGATTCAAAAGTGTTGTGATCCAATGGATCCCATCTCATTGTAACATCACCGGCAATGAAGAGGCTGACAGAATGGCAAAAGAAGGTTCACATCTACCTCAGCCTGATGCAAGCATAACTTTTGAGGAGGCAAAGAGTTTTATCAGAATCAGATACAGAAACAAATGGAATGTAAAACATCCAGGTCATACACAGAATGATGCTTACTACCAGCTCAACAGAAGAGAACAAGTGGTAATCTTCAGACTTCGCACTGGCCACAACAGATTGAGATACCATCTATTCAACAATCTAAAGATAGGAACTACCGATCAGTGTAACTGTGGCAGTGATAAAATGACTGCTGAACATCTGTTTCAAAGTTGCCCCTTATATGCGGTACAAGAGAAATCGCATATGGCCGACGCATGCTCCTTTCGTGGAAAAGCTTTACCGGGATTCAAATAGCCTCAAACTGACTACTGCTTTCTTTGAGAACATTCAAGCGGACGTCTGAGAGTGTACGAAGAAGAAGAAGATCACTCAGCGAATCTCATCTCGCCATTAAATGAACTCAGTTGCCATGTTTGAAAACTTACCTCGAGGTCAGTCATTACAAAGAAGCAATCAGTTTTAAAGTGCAGTAATTTTAATTACTGCTAAATAAACAGATATGATCACGGCTGCTGAAAGTTACAATAATTACTGCAAATTTTTAAACATGATTTTGATTTTGTGAAATAATGTTTAAAAAAATTTTTTTTTTAGCTCAGAGGTTACAGAATACCCGCGCTATATTTGTAAATCTGGCCAATGGTGAATAGTGAAGTCATGTGCCAGATAGCAATTTAAAATTATTTTTACAACTCAATATTGAACAGAAAATCAATAAATATAAAATAAGGATAAAACTGACAAATGACTACTGATGGTACCGACATGCAGGAGATCATGTTTCAAGATATGACACGACATGACGGTAGGTTTTGTTCATAAATGTTTTGCCAAAAATTTATGTCAAACGATAGGATTATTTATATTCTTATGGCCCATAAATCCGTTGGTCAGTCAATGAACAGATATGTAACTCATTACGTACTGGCCAATTTTTTCACGGAGGAAGTCAGCGAAACCACTTCACATTAAGTCATTAAATGTTATTGGTATTCCACCAGCTGTTAGCCCCCATTTTTTGTAATAATGTCTGGCAGCAAATCACATCCCAGAGTGGTCATAGGCAACTTTATTGCACTAAGCAAATTGCCACGGAAACTACTGCTGCAAGGGCATTTGTATGCTTGGGGCAGGCGTCCTGCTGCAGTGATGGCTTTATGTTTGGCAAGTAGCTCAAAGAAAAAACAATGACACCGGTAGAGAAGACACAGTAGGGAAGTCAACAACACCATGTTGACCAGAGATGCCCTATCCATGGAATAATAGTTTGCCCCTTGAGAAAATGTGTGCAGTTGTCAGACAGAAAATAAAGTTGGGAGATGAGTCAAGCTGTTACTGTACAACCATGAGCTTTCAACAATAATTGTGTGTCCATTATGACAAAATTATAAAGGAAAACTTGACAGAGAAATTGACACTAGATGTCAAAACAAGATGTCAAACAAGATGTCAAAACAGGATGTCAAAACAAAATGTCAAAACGAAATATCAAACAAGATGTCAAAACAAGGTGTCAAAACAACATGTCAAAACAAGATGTCAAAACAAGGTGTCAAAACAAGATGTCACAACAAGATGTCAAAACCAGGTTTAAAACAAGATGTCACAACAAGATGCCAAAACACGGTGTCAAAATACGATGTCAAAATACGATGTCAAAACAAGGTATCAAAACAAGGTGTCAAACAAGATGTCAAAATAAGGTGTCAAAGCAAGATGTCAAAACAAGGTGTCAAAACAAAGTGTCGAAAAAGATGTCAAAACAAGGTGTCAAACAAAGTATCAAACAAGATGTCAAACAAGGTGTCAAAACAAGATATCAAAAAGCCAGTACAGTGACCTACCAACTGTCACCACGACTCAAACATCCCATTATCACTATGGAAACTAAATGACAGCTGATTAATAGTATATTTTTACCAACACTTTGTTATCACTGTCAACCATGTTCCTTGACCAAAGAACGGGGCAGGAAAATCACATCTCAAGTGTATATAGAGACAAACTTAAATGGCTTGGCCATTTCATGAGAATGGAGATGGTATGTCCACTTTATTCTGGTCACACAATAACATTCACACACTCACTTTCTCGTGATGACACAAAAACCCCACACATCCACTTCTTCTGATGCTAAATAAAACCCGACACATCCATTTCTTCTGATGCTAAATAATACCCCACACATACACTTTCCTACGAAGTTAAATAAACACCCACAACTTTCTCTTTATGCTACATAGAACACCTCTGAACCCTGGTCATACACATACGTTTATTTATCACCCTTCTCTCGCTGCAGTCCAAACATCCACATACCCACTTACTTCTCATCCTACAAACACACCAACAAACCCGTTTTATCCTGGTTATTCATGAAAACCCACACATCCACTCTCACCTTATACTCAATAAATACCTACACATCCATTCTCACCTGATACTCAATAAACACCAACACATCCACTCTCATCTGATGCTCAATAGACATCCGCGTATCCAGTCTCACCTGATACTCAATAGACACCCACACATCCACTCTCATCTGATACTCAATAGACACCCACACGTCCACTATCACCTGATACTCAGTCGACATTCACTCTCACCTTATACTCAATAAATACCTACACATCAACTCTCACCTCATACTCAATAAACACCCACACATCCGCTCTCACCTTATACCCAATAAACACCCACATGTCCACTCTCACCATATACTCAATAAACACCCACACGTCCACTGTCACCTGATACTCAATAGGCACCCACACGTCAACTTTCTCTTAGTACTCAGTAAACACCCACACATCCACTCTCACCTGATACTCAGTGAACACCCAGATATCCACTTTCCCCTGATAATCAATAACAACACCCACACATTCACTCTCACCTGATACTCAATAGACATCCACACGTCCACTATCACCTGATACTCAAAAGACGCACACATATCCGCTCTCACCCGATACTCAGTAAACACCCACACATTCACTCTCACCCGATACTCAGTAAACACCCACACATTCACTCTCACCCGATACTCAGTAAACACCCACACATTCACTCTTACCCGATACTGAGTAAACACCCCCACATTCACTCTCACCCGATACTCAGTAAACACCCACACATTCACTCTCACCCGATACTCAGTAAACACCCACAGATTCACTCTTACCCGATACTCGGTAAACACCCACTCATCCACTCTCACCTGATGCTCAATAAAAATACCCACACATTCACTCTCACCCGATACTCAGTAAACACCCACACATCCACTCTCAACTGATACTCAATAAAACACCCACACATTCACTCTCACAGGATGCTCAGTAAACACCCACACATCCACTCTCACCTGATACTCAACAAAAACACCCACACATTCATTCTCACCCGATACTCAGTAAACATTCATACATCCACTCCCACCTGATACTCAATAAAAACACCCACACAATCACTCTCATCCGATACTCAGTAAACACAAACACATTCACTTTCCCCTGATACGAAATAAAAACACACACACATTCACTCTCACCCGATACTCAGTGAATACCCACACATTCACTCTCACCCGATACCCGATACCCGGTACTCAGTAAACACACACACATCCACTCTCAAATGATACTCAATAAAAACACCCACACATTCACTCTCACAGGATAGTAAACACCCACACATCCACTTTCCCCTGATACTCAATAAAAACACCCATACATTCATTCTCACCCGATGCTCAGTAAACAACCACACATCCAATCTTACCTGATACTCAATAAAAACACCCACACATCAACTTTCCCCTGATACTCAATAAGAACACCCACACTTTCACTTTCACCCGATACTTAGTAAACACCCACACATTCGCTCTCGTCCGATACTCAGTAAACACCCACACATTCGCTCTCGTCCGATACTCAGTAAACACCCACACATTCACTCTCACCCGATACTCAGTAAACACCCACACATTCACTCTCACCCGATACTCAGTAAACACCCATAGATTCACTCTTACCCGATACTCAGTAAACACCCACACATCCATTCTCACCTGGTACTCAATAAAAAATACCCACACATTCACTATTACCTGATACTCAGTAAACACCCCCACATTCACTCTCACCCGATACTCAGTAAACATCCACACATCCACTCTCACCTGAAACTCAATAAAAAGACCCACACATTCACTCTCACGCAATACTCAGTAAACACCCACACGTCCACTTTCCCCTAATACTCAGTAAATATCTATACAACCACTTTCTCCTAGTACTCAGTAAACACCCACATATCAAGTGTCTCCTGGTCCAACATAGCAGCAAAGATTTAGCCAAATTTCCCTCAACAGTCACCCATTTCTCCAGCTTCCTTCACAACACATGACCTGCCTGCTACGAATAAAACATGCAAATACAAAAGTTGCACTCTAAAAGCTGTTTTTCGGTGAATGAACACATGTTGACACTTTTCATCAATGCCAAGTCCTAATTTGTTTTTTAACAACTTTCCATTCATTTAGCCAGGATCGTGACGTATAGAAGACAACGTAAACAAAACATGCGTAGTTCTGTGAATGAACAAAAGTTCATAACCTAAATGTTTAATGTACAATCATGAATGACCTTCTACGATTTGTTAACTTTTTGCAGTGGTTATGAATTCCTTGTTCACAAAGTGAATGTTAGATTAGAAAGCATGATTTATGAAGTTAGCTACGTTTAGCCTGAGAATTATGGTTACCATAATGCAATACGTTGCTGTGCGTTCCATATGTATTATTTTAAAAGTATTTTGTGTGGTGTGTATGTGTGTGTTTTTGTCCATTGTGTATAGGATAATCATATAGGTAAACGGATAGAGATAAAGATACAACCAGGCAGGAAAGTATATGTACGTTTATATACAGTTAAGACGACAGAAAAGACTAATGAACAGATTAGACAAGTAAATAGGTAGGCAGATAAAGGCGGATAGCTAGATAGACAGACAGACAGACACAAACAGACCGACCGACCGACCGTCTGACCGACCGACAGACAGATAGATAGATAGATAGATAGATAGATAGATAGATAGATAGATAGATAGATAGATAGATAGATAGATAGATAGATAGATAGATAGATAGATAGATAGCGGTGGTTTGTATAAAAACATGTAGCGTCAAAACAAAACGAAGCTGAGAAAGGAAACAAAAAACGTAAACAGACACGAAGTGTGAAAGAAGTTAATAGTACAAGAAGTGACAAATAAATGAATGATAGTAAATAAATCAATGTGTGAACTTTGGTTTCGTTGATTGAATGAGTGAATATTTATCTTTCTGGCGATAACAGCGTCAATGAATGACTTAATTGTGCGTGAGTGCGCTAGGGTCTTACAGTATGTGAATGAATGAACAATTTATTGTCAATGAAAGTGTGAGTTAATGACTTAGCGCAGCGGTTCCCAACCTGTGGTATGCGTACCCCTGGCGGTACGCGACAGGACGTTCAGGGGTACGCGAAAAAAAAAATTGAGTAATGGCGGAAAAAAGATACATATGTCAACAGTGTAAAAGACAAGTCAAAAGTTGTGAAATTAATTCAACAAAATACTATACAACATGAACTGTGTGAGACAATCTCCGCCGTTTTTCTTGCGCGCCACTGGCGTGCTGTCTGCTTGGACTGGCGTGTGTGAAAATCTATGGCGTTTCGTATGACCACAATTCAATATTTTTACACAATAGTCTTCATTATGATGACTATGGGATTATAGTTGTGCCGTTGAATAAATTTGGCACTTCAGAATAGCTCGTTAACGATCTTCAATGTTTCAGACAAAATTGAATCTATGATTTAAAAATTAGATTTTTGGAGGTCGTGTATTGAAAAAGGCCAGCCTGAGGTATTTGAAACTCTGCACAATTTCCTATCTGAAAATGAGCGAGAAAATAAATGAACACTTGAAAGGGCTAAAATCATATTTCGAGAAGTACTTTCCGAAACCTGGAAAAGAGAACTACTGGATTGTAAATCCCTTTGAAGAAGAATATTTCCAAGCAGCCACATTATCAATCAACGAAAAAGAGAAGTTGATTGAACTTTCGACTGATACTACTTTAATAGCTGAATTCAAAGGAAAATTCCTTATTAACTTTTGGGGAGACATCAGCAGAGAATATGAACAGCTAACCGCCAAGGCGCTTAAGTTTCTGTTGCCATTTACAAATACTGAGCTGGTGGAGAGGGCTTTCTCTTCTTATATCTTTATAAAAAATAAATACCGTAGTAAACTGAATGTAGGTCCAGAATTGAGACTGTATCTTACATCACTTGAACCTGATTTTAAAAACAACTATGTGCCTCAAAACAAGCTCAAGGATCGCACTGAACATTTGTCATGGTCACGTGACATGTGTGTTAAAAAAAGTGATTTCAACTTTTAATAATAACAACGTTTTTATTATTATTAATAATAAATTAAATGTGTTAATTTTTACTGTAACTTCTGATTATTTTAATGTAAAAATATATGCACTGTTTGTTCACCTTTTTATTACATTTTTTTTTAATCCCGTGGTTGGCCCCTTTATTTCTGGTTATAATCTATAAATTTTGAATAACAGCAACTATATTAATTTCAAATATTTTGCTAATATTAGGGGTACAATTTATAGAAATGGGCTGCACAGGGGTACGCAAGTGAATAAAGGTTGGGAACCGCTGACTTAGCGTATGCACATGAATAAGTAGATCACAATGTAACTGAATAAATCAGTGATTTATTTACTCAAAGGTATGAATGATTTGAATACAGTTAGTAATTGATGGTTGTATAACATGAGAAATGAATGGATACAGACATTGTATATTGTTTTACAAAATAAGAAATGTTTTAAATAAACATCATTTTTTGTAAATTATTGAAGTAAACAAAGCCAATGGATAATTTGTTTTCTCAATGTGTTTTATGTATTTGTATAATAGTTTTGAAAATTCACCTCTTCGCTGTTGAACGAATAGCTACGTCTGCTTCCGCGCTGTCAGTGATTGTCTTCCTGTAGACAATTTAGTTCCTGTCGCGTTTGTAAAATTTCTGAAGTATGAGCGAAGTGAATCTCTCACAAGATCGGAATGATTGCGCACGGTTCACAGGACAAAGTCTGAAACTCTAAACGTGTGCCAAAAGGAATTATTTGTTTGATGCCGCCGCTGCAAAGAAGTTCCCAGAATATAAAATGTTAGAATAAAATTAATTTCAATCGTGGACTGTAAAGACCTCGCACAAAAGTGGCAAATATGAGGGAGGTCGCATGCTAGTACAAGATGTGCCGCGTTTAAATAGAGCTGACTGTTTGAAGTGACTTGACAGTTGTAAAAACATTTCTCAGTATGAAAAATAAGTCAGGTCTTTGCAAACCGGATAGGAGATAGGTCCATTTGATAGAAGACGTTGGCGGTGGATAGATCACACACTCAGGAAACCTGATGATAGCATTAGATGACAGTCCTCGTTGGGTAATGTCTCGTTATAGGAGAGGTAGATGCAGACCAAAGAACACAGGGAGAAGGCAATTGGAGAGATAGAAGACAATGATGAAGACAGACCTTGACCTGATGGCACGTGACACGAGAACTTGGCACGCGATTGTTGAAAGCCTATGCTCCATGTGGAGCTAAAGGGTGTTGATGGGTTGAGTTAAAAATATTATCTATCTATCTATCTATCTATTTATCTATCTATCTATTTATCTGTCTATCTAACTATATATTTATCTATCTATCTATCTATCTATCTATCTATCTATCTATTTATCCGTCTATTTATCTATCTATCTATCTACCTCATCATCATGTGACGTATTCTTTCCAGAACGTTATCTCCATTACAGCTGCCCTGAACGCATCACGATTCTGGGCAAGTCGACCTGCATCAGCCAAAGACAAGTTCAGACTCTCTGTGATGTCCTGGGTCCACCGTCGTTCAGGTCGACCCCTTCCCCTCTTTCCAGGGAAAAATCTATCTATCTATCTATCTATCTATCTATCTATCTATCTATCTATCTATCTATCTATCTATCTATCTATCTATCTATCTATCTATCTATCTATCTATCTATCTATCTATCTATCTATCTCTCTAACTATCTATCTATCTATCTATCTATCTATCTATCTATCTATCTATCTATCTATCTATCTATTTATCTATCTATCTATCTATCTATCTATCTATCTATCTATCTATCTATCCATCTATCTATCTATCTATCTATCTATCTATCTATCTATCTATCTATCTAACTATTTATCTATCTATCTATCTATCTATCTATCTATCTATCTATCTATCTATCTATCTATCTATCTATCTATCTATCTATCTATCTATCTATCTATCTATCTATCTATCTATCTATCTATCTATCTATCTATCTATCTATCTATCTATTTATCTATCTATCTATCTATCTATCTATCTATCTATCTATCTATCTATCTATCTATCTATCTATCTATCTATCTATCTATCTATCTATCTATCTATCTATCTATCTATCTATCTATCTGTCTATCTATCTATCTATCTATCTATCTATCTATCTATCTATCTATCTATCTATCTATTTATCTATCTTTCTATCTATCTATTTATCTATCTTTATATCTATCTAACTATCTTTCTATCTATCTTTCTATCTATCTATATGATGCTGCTTTTGAATCAAGGAAGGTAAAGATAGTGGGGAAGGGAACTGGTCATATCACCTTATAAAGCTGAGCCTAGTATAGTAAAGGCTGTACCGGTTCACTCCCCTACGGTAGTATTTGTTATGAGACTGACAGCTGCTCATCTTTGCCGCACACGTCCACATGCCCTGAAAAAAACATGCCCTACTCATTCAATAGCAGATTGTTCAAATATTTCATCAGTTCTGATTATGCGTCCCCCACCCCTTCCGTCTGAAAGTGCTCAAATAATTGCCTAATTTACTGTAAGGAAAGTTTGTGTTTGTTTTCTTTTGTTTAAAACAAATTTTACTTCTTGATTATGATTGGATACTATAAATATATAATATTGTTATTGTTATACATAATTGACATCATTGCGCTCCGGGCAAACCCATAGGTGCTCAGTCTCCCTCAGTATATGCCGAAGAGTGTGAATGCTAACTGTTCCTGTAGTTCGCTGGTTGTAAACACGACGGATGCATCATCTCATACGTCCATCTCTGGTAGCCTGACGTTTGATGCCAAATTCCAACATTCTTAACCTTAATGATTCACCTATTGCAGTGTCATTCTCTAACAGGCGATCATTAATTGTTCTCACATCAAAAGCAAAAGTTCCAGCGTTACCCCACATTCATGGGCCTATAGCTTCCGAGAGTATCAGTTAGGATCTGTGCATTTTCGAGGTGATTCAATATTTTCCGTGCTACCATTTTTTCTAGTAGTTTACCGTGGACATTCTGCATTGTGATAATTATATAGGTGCTGAGAAGTGTGGGGTCTTCCCCAGGTTTAGAAAGTTGCCGTAGGTCACTATGTAGCCAGTCTTCCGGCGCCTCAGCATTCAGTATGCTGATGTTGAAATCACTCACCACATTCTTAATGCCCGTATCATCGAGCTGTTTAGTACGGTGATACTGTACGACATCAGGACTCGGGGCAGTGTTCCTACTGGATTCTGTGGTAAAGTGGGATGATATAAACATTTATAGGGGACTTAGTGTACTGAATGAGATCAGCTGTGAAGGTATCTGTATCTAATAAGTGTGGTGTATTACAGATGCCATCAATGGTACCTATACCTTGTAGCGGTATGGCAGCTTGCGTACCCTGACAATCCCCAGAGCTATGCCAGTGGGAGTTTTACTCCTGGTAGGTTCAACCAAGCTGGACTGGTCTGTGTGGGTAGGGGTCAGACAAAAGCTGGTACCCTGGTCCTCCAGGTTGGGGGTTTTAGCATAGGGCTGACACCCCTGTCTATGTAAAAAAAATAATGAAGTTACGGAAACAACATCAAATGAACAAACTTTGCTGCGGGATGGACATTCGGCTTGGCGGAGGACTGTAGAGCCTGAGATGCAAAGAATGAACCAGAGTTGGGGCACTGTACGAAGGATGGCCACCGACCGTGCAAAGTGGAATCAATTTGTTGTTGCCCTACAAGACGCCACTAGGCGTGATGGCCACTGACTGCTTTGATGGTCGGTGGTTAAGGATCGAAGAAGAAGAAGATTACAGATGACCTTACTTGCTACCACATTTATACCTCAGTCAGAATTATTCTGGAATATTGTGATGACTACGTTGAATGTCTAGGGTTATGATAATGATGAAGTGTAAGTCACAACAACAACAGACAGATAAACAATTTAATTTATTCCACAACACTTTACAACACTGTGACACTCACACACATATAACACTCTATAAGACTATCTTAAATGAGTCAAGTGTTAAAGTTTAAAAATATATGTATTAATTCCTTTCAATAATAGATATCCTGATTCAACTACACAGTGAACCAGGAATCACAATCAAATGTAATTACAATTTGCATGTACACAATTTATAGATATGATCTTTGTATTGACATATTTTATTATTATTATCCTATGTGTGTAAGTTGTGAAGTGGTACTATGAGGTAATACTGGCTTTTTCAAGCTAGGTTGTTGTTTTTCATCATGACTTCAAGTGTTTGCTTATGGTGGAAATAGTATTGGGAAAAGTTCACAGTTCCTGTCATTTGAAACAATTTATTGTCCCTCTTTATTTAATATATTGTCAATTTTAGAGGGGGCACATAAAATTGAGCTGCTCTGGCCACAGAAACTTATCTTCTATGAGGGCGGCAGGAAACAGTCTCCTCTGCTCGCTTGCTTCACTGTGTTCTTGAGACACCTCACTGGTCGCTATCTGGACCAAGGGGTATGCTATCAGCCTCTGGATTCAGCAAAACTCAGACCAGGTGCTGCTTCAATAAGTTAGGACCACGGTCCCTGAAACAAGAAGGTTGTACCTCCTACTTCAGAACTAATTTATAATCTATTTCCACACTCAACACAATACATAACAAACACTGAGTTCAGAGGGGCCAACTGCTAGCTTCATCTGAAACAATTTACACCAGTATTCTTCTCCTTAATGGCTACTACGCCTCTGCAATCCCAGCATTAGTTCCTTCTAGTCAGTAAGATAGGTGTCAGTGTACTATTTGGTGATCCCATGCATTTATACTTCTCTCCGACAAGTTTTGTTCAGGTTGGAGCAATATCTAGGCTTTGCCTCATGTTTGCTACTGAACCACACACATATACAGACATAAATTATCAATTTACATTCAATTTTCATCAAAAAGATATCAAATATGTCAATCTTACCACAATTCATGGAAATAATAAACAAATACGTTGACTGGCGATGAATTATGGCACAAATTCCGATCTGCCTCTGTCCCAGGCTTTTATTTAGAAAAATATGAGCTGGATCTCAACGCACTGTTTCTTAGTAAGTTTATTCTAAAATGTGGCACTGAACAGACGCTCCTAATTGACTATATCAGCGGGTCTAGCCAATAGGACCATGTTTACACAAGCTTTTGAAAAAATTTACCCTTCCTACGTTTCCCCTAACAACCAAAATTAGTATTTGCAGTCCGACTAATCGTGTTTCGTCTTACATATACTTCCCGCCAATCAAATCGGATTTAACATGTTGGCCTATGTCCCGTAAAATGGTGGTTTCAAAACATGTCACTGTGCGATTATGATTTGGTGCTGTCAGACACCCTCACTATTTTCTTTTGGCTATAATTTGTTAATTCCTAGACTATTTGCGTAACACTTAACATATTCTTTGTCAGCAAGTCCTAAGGAACCCAAATATATAAATTTAATGGAGCTAAGTGGCTGCGTTCAAAATATGCATTTTCTTCTACCTCCCGTTCACTTCGATACGATGTGGTGTCTCGGTACTGTCAGGCTTTCAGACATAAAACAGTATAATGTCATGTTTACTAATAAGCATTAAACAGGTTTTTAAACCTAACCCTCGTATTGGTAGGTTTTTTATCACTGTCTATTTGAAAAAAAGTTAGTGCTTCATGCCTTACGCTTGGGGGTGGCATTAATTTTATATCGCGAGACGCGTGTTAGTGTTGCATACGTTCCTCCGTTCAGCCCTCTCTCTCTCTACCCTAAGTTCATCTGTCTTTTCATTACGCAGTGCATAAAATGAAATTAATGCTAGTATTAATCTAGGTCATTAATCAGCTTGCGTATCTCAAGGTTTTCTAAGAAATACAGTACACGTTTTATTGTTAGAAAGGCGTGTATGCTGCTATAGGCTTTACTATCAAACGTGAAAGCGTTACAATTTTCAGACGAAGTAGAAAAAAAAGGGGGATCTCGAGTACAGTCATTGTGACAGCACTGTTCTTTACCATTCTTCTTTCCCTTTTATTGAATTTATGTGTTAGGCTTTACATTTACCTTTTAATTTATATATGTGGATTTAGAATGTTTCACGACAAATTCTCCCCTCTTAAAACAGACGTTATATGTCAGTCTATAATTGCATGGTCAAACCAGTGACGATCGGGAAAAGACCGATTGACTTCTGGAAAGACAGATGACACTGGGAAAGACTAGAAACCGGCTGACCGGGTTAGCACCCCGTAAGCTGTATTCAATTGCTATAGGACCCAAAAACGATAGATGCCCCCAGGATTCACCGAAAGGGGGGGAGGATGATGAATCCACAGGCGCCTCAATGGAATCGACCAGACCCGTTACACGGACTTCGAGCTCTGAACAACAGCTGGAATTTCCATGTGCCTGTGGTAGGGAATTCTCTACTCAGAGAGGAATGAAAATCCACAGAACGAAAAAGGGGTGTGGGAGGTCATCAGGGGGAGATCAACAGCGCTCTGTCTCGACGGATAAGACGTTAGAAGAACGCAGCCAGGAGTCAATCCACAGTGCTGAGTACATTCAAGTTGATCTGCCAGATGATGATCTCACACACTTCTTGGACGGGAAGAGAGATGCAATAAAGTTTCCACCTGCCAGTGCAAAAGGGCTTTGGGAACAGCTGGACGAAGCCTTGGCAAAAGAGTTGGATAACAGCCTGAAGCAGCTAACTTTGGAGAAGAAGCTGGAAATCTTCGGCGACATAATATATCTGCACTGTCGCAAAGTGTTCGGAGTGAGGGAGGCAAGGGAAAGTAACCCACCACGGAAAAGTAGAAGACAAATTAAAATAGATGAAATCAGGAAACAGAAGAAGCATGCCCGAAAACTGTTCAAGAACGCAGTTGCCACAGAGAAGGAAGGGTTACGGCAAGTTTGGGAGCACCTGAAAGGCCAACATAATGCCCTTTGTAGAGCGGAAAGGTTGTGCAGGAAGAGAAGGAAGACTCGAAGGGATAGGGAAAGATTCTTTAGGGAGCCCTTCAAGTTTGCCAAAGAACTGTTTGAGCAGCCACGGTCGGGTACGCTAAACATCAGGAAAGAAGACCTGGAAGAACACCTTAGAATGACATATTCAGATGGTCGCAAAAATGAGCCGCTCAGCAGCATGGCAGGCCTTAAATGGCCGGGTAAGCCAGGAGCTGAATTTAACACCAAGCCCCCAACGGTGCAAGAGGTAGAAAGCATTGTCCAGAAAGCTCGGTGCAAGTCAGCTCCAGGTCCTAATGGTGTTCCATATGTGGTGTATAAAAGATGCCCTGAGGTTCTCAAACGACTGCTCCGTTTACTGAAGAATGCGTGGAAAACCCAACTCGTAAGCAAGGAATGGAGAAAGGCAAACGGAGTCTACATCCCGAAGGAACAAAATTCCACAGACATCAGTCAGTTCAGGCCAATCTCACTACTCAATGTGGAAGGGAAGATATTCTTCTCAGTAATGGCGAAAAGACTCACTACATACCTCCTGGCAAATGGGTACATTGACACTACCATTCAGAAAGGAGGTATCCCAGGTACACCAGGATGTCTAGAGCATGCCACAATGATCTGGGAAGCAATCCAAAAGGCAAAGTCTGACAGAACAAACCTCCATGTAATCTGGTTGGATCTAGCGAATGCTTATGGATCCGTTCCACACCAGATGTTGTGGCAGGCCCTAGAAATGTATCATGTTCCACAAGAGATTGCAGCAATGCTGAAGCTGTATTTCGCAGGGTTTTCTGTCAGATTTTCAACCAGAGAGTACACAACGAAGTGGATTGGCCTTGAAGTTGGAATTGCGATGGGATGTACCATCTCTCCGATACTATTCGTCATGGCTATGCAGGTAATCCTCAATGCGGCTGAAGGAATGGCTATAGGTCCAAAGCTCGGTGGAATGTGTCACATGCCACCGCTCAAAGCATTCATGGATGACACAACAATTCTGACATCAGATGAACATCAGGCCCGGAGGATGTTAGCACGCCTGGATGAACTAGTCAGCTGGTGCAGAATGAGCTTCAAACCCAAGAAGTCGAGAAGCCTATCAGTCAGGAAAGGGAAGATAGCAGAGGTCATATTCACGGTTTCCAGCCAAAGAATCCCTACTGTCATTGAGGAACCTGTTAAAAGTCTTGGCAGGGTGTACGATGCCTCTTTAAAAGACTCGAAGGCAGTGCAACAGACAATAGAAATGGCAGACAGAGGACTACAGATCATAGACCAAAGCAGACTCCTGGGAAAGTTCAAACTGTGGTGCCTCCAGTTCATGTTGATACCGAAGTTGCTGTGGCCACTGCTTATATATGAAGTAAGCACAAGTACAGTGGAAGCTATAGAGCAGAAGGTCAACAAGTTCATGAGAAAATGGCTAGGGGTACCACCAGGTCTGTCAGATGTAGCACTGTACTGCAAAAAGTCAAAACTTCTGCTTCCCTTCAAGTCAGTTGTTGAAGAGTACAAAGTTGGAAAAGCAAGGCTTGCAATGATGCTACGCGAGTCAGCTGATGACGTGGTTAAGTCCATTCAGCCCACACTGAAAACGGGAAGGAAGTGGAGAGTGGAAGAAGCTGTTGATGCTGCTGAAGAGTCACTCAAACTGAGAGAGGTAATCGGATACACACAAACGAATAGACGGGGATTTGGGCATGGTGACATCCGCTGGTGGTCCAAGGCATCAAGCAGGGAACGCAGAGACATGGTAGTTCAGGAGATACGAGGAGCTGAGAATGATAAGAGGTTGCTAAAAGCAGTGCAGCAGGTCCAACAAGGCCAATGGACTACATGGGAAGGAGCCCTGCAGAGATCCTTGACATGGAATGATATATGGCATATGGCACCTCTTAGGCTCAGCTTCGTGGTTAGATCAATGTATGACCTGCTGCCGTCGGCCACCAACCTTGTGAAATGGGGAAAGTCGGATGATGAGCAGTGCCCCCTGTGCCAGGGGAGGCAGACACTTGAACACGTGCTCTCAGCGTGTAAGGTGGCATTAGGGCAAGGACGATACACTTGGCGCCATAACAAAGTGCTAAATGAGCTTGCTGCGACAATAGATCAGGCAAGAATGAAAGCGAATAGCAAAGTCCGGCCAGACACCACAAACACATACTTTCTGAGGGCAGGAAAGTCAGCACACCCCAAACCGAGTAAACCTGGTAGCAGTTTACCATCTCTTCTTGACTGTGCAAACGACTGGGAGATGGCGGTAGACCTACCTGGACGGGGGGCATATCCAGAGAGTATCAGAAAATCGCGGAGACGGCCGGATATAGTGCTTCATTCTTTAGCAACGCTTCAGGTCATACTGATTGAACTGACCGTGCCATTTGAATCCAGATTAGACGAGCAACATTCATTCAAAGCGGCCAAGTATAGCGATCTAGCCGCGGATCTGAGACACGATGGATTCAGTGCAAGGGTCATGGCGGTTGAAGTGGGCGCAAGAGGGCTTGTGGCTGCATCAATGTATGATTTATTGAAACTGTTGGGGTTGAAGGGACAGTCTAGAACAAGGGCACTGAAGAGGCTTAGCGAAACTGCCGAAAAGGCATCAGGCTGGCTGTGGAACAACCGCAGTGGACAATGGAGATCGTGACGGTAAATGCTGCGGTACAGAAAAACACCAACATTTTTCTAAGTCCACAGCGCTGAGTTTATATGGTGTACTAGTGAGGAGGCTGCGACTCTGGGGCAACAGGCGATGTATACTATAGGTAGTGTGTCAGGTACAGAATTTCAGTGGCGTGCGGCGCGCAGTGGCTAAGGTTCGTCGGCTGCGCGCTCGTGTCTCAGGGTGTGTCCTTAGTTGTGAAGGGCGACGGAACGAACGGAATAATTTGTCTTTTCTTTGTTACTTTCACAATTGCCCCCACGGCTGGCGTTGTGGATTAAAAGTTGCTACCGTAAGTGAAATGGGTTCATTTTCGATACAAGACAACAGGAAGCTGAGACGCTTGGGAGTCATGACCCAAGTGGGCCCGCCCCCCTTAGAGTGTAAAGGAGTAATCGGGCCGAAACACTTGTCAGATGGGGGGACTTCTTCTGATGATCAGATTGCTTCCTGTTGTATCGCTCTGTAAAGAGTTTCCTATCATCTATATACACATAGAGAAATTTATTATTTCTGGGGCTTACGGTGATTTTCATCACACGGATGGCGGCTTAAAATTACGCTCCCAGATTCGCTATTTTTATTTTTATCATGGATTAATGCAGGTGGGTCAATTCAAAGTAGGCACGACTCAAGAAATCTGCCCCAGACCTCTGCAATCCAAGAACTCATTTCGGATATGTTACTGTACAGCTGCAAGTGTTACGGCTTGTCTTATTACTGCTTAGCAATCAATATTCACCATTTTTCTTTTCTCTGAGTCTGCTCAACGACATGTCCAGAGAAGATTAGATGTTCCTCAAATTGTACGTTATGAGGAGTTGATCTATATGGTGATATCTGAGTTGTGGAGTGGATCCAATAATTTTCTCATCATTCTAGAGAAGACACTAGGCGCATTCTTCAATCCAAATGGCAATCTGTTAAACTCATAGTGTCCCTCTGAGGTACTAAAAGCTAGGTACGGTCTAACCTCAGGCTTTACTGGAATCTGATAGTATCCTTTACTCAGATCCACTTTTGAGAAATATTTAGCTTTATTTAGCCTGGCAAACAACTGATTTGTATCCGGCAATGGATCCACCTGTCCTTCTGTGATAGCATTCAGT
Organism: Oreohelix idahoensis; assembly: GCA_024509875.1. Taxonomy (NCBI): domain Eukaryota; kingdom Metazoa; phylum Mollusca; class Gastropoda; order Stylommatophora; family Oreohelicidae; genus Oreohelix; species Oreohelix idahoensis. The sequence continues at coordinate 514,176 of JAMPIV010010432.1, read as the reverse complement.
CTCCTGTAATCTATACAGAGTCTATGTTCTCCAGAGGGTTTCCTTAAGAGCACCACACTGGAACTATACGAAGATTCACTGTGTGAAATTATTCCTTCCTTCAACAAATAGTCTATCTCTTCCTTCAAAGCTTTCTCCTTAGCAAAAGGAATCGAATAGGGTTTCATACAGACAGGTGTGGGGTCTATCAGTTTCATATCATATTCCAATAAGTTTGTATGCCCCGGTCGGTCCGTTAACACCTCTGTATGATTATCTAGAACCTGTTGCACTCTCTCTTTCTGATTTTTCGTTAAATGTGTACTGATTTTCACCTGTGCCGCTGTCTCACAGGGGTGTAATGGATATTCAAATGATGAAAGTGGTTCCTTTTTCATCTCCATTGCAATGGACAAGGTCAACAAGTGTGTCTCTTCCTGATTTTTTCTTTCCAAGTATTTCTTCAGGAGATTCACATGATAGATTTTTTCTTTCCCCTTTTTATCTATCTTATAATTAGTTCTAGACACCTTCTCTAGAACTGTATATGGACCTTGCCATCCAATTTGTAACTTATTTTGACTACCGGGTAGAAGAAGCAGTACCTTCTCTCCCACAGCCAAATCTCTGTCTTTAGCTTTCCTGTTGTAATAGGCAGCATGTTTTTTCCTGGCTTGTCTCAAATTTTCATTGGCAAGTTTCCAGCCAGTTTTTAAACGAGTGGTCAGCTCATTCACATATTGGTATGAGGATGTAATATTTTCCTCTGCCTTTTCATCAGTCCACGTTCTTAACAGCGCTTCATATGGACCTTTAATTTTGTGGACCTATTTGTCCATGCACCGGTATGGTCTCTTCCACTCGAAGCTCTATAGTGATGATTTTTCTTCCCAGAATTATCATGCACAAAACGACCGCTACCAATTCTTTTCTTGGGGCTTTCTCCCCACTTAGAATTCTTGATGAGAGATTTCCTCTCTACATCTTCTTCCTCCAGTTTGTTTAAGTCCGATTGAGGGATTTTCGGCTTATCCTGGGGTAAGACATCTTTTTGCACTCTCTGCATAGTGGCCATTGTAAAACAGTTAATTGAAGCTTGTCCGTGAAAAGGGGCTTCCCATTCCACTTGGTCCACTTTATTATTCTTTCTATTGTCAGGCCTAAGTTTGCCCCGTGGCGTGTCCAGGTCCTGATCAATGTTCCCACTTGTGGGTGTTCCCTCATGTGCTATGCTACACCTTTCTACAAAATTCTCAATGTCCCACCTTGCCTTGGGCCAATAATAATTGTGAGCCACCTTTTGGATGATGGTACCAATTTTCTCATGGTCCCCATCTTGTTTCACATGTAGGCTCCTTATTAAGTCTGCCCTATATGCCTTTGGAAGAACCAACTGTCCGTGACCATTGGATCTAGTTCCGGCCTTCCTGTAAATCAACTTGTTTTTCATGTAAAAATCTCCCTTGCCTGGAGTTGTATGACAAGTTGACAATTTCCTGAAACAAGGCTTGAGGGTCTTATCCCCAGCCTGTGCCTTCCTCATCTCTTCTGGAGTGGTATCTATCAGGATATCCTCCTCCTGTCTTGAGGTCGACCTGACCTGAAGGGTGGCCATATACACAGGTTTCCTTCTACAACGGTCAGTATCATGATTGTCCATCTGACAATTTTTACACCACCTCCTTCCTTGGTTGAAAGATTTTCTTTCATCATATTTCCTTTCATCGAATTGTGGGGTTTTATTTTTATTGTCATACCGTGGCCTATCAAACTGGTGCTTACCTTTGTTATGATCTCTAGGATCAAATTTATTAAAGTTCTGTGGTGCCTTAAAATTTTCTACCTGTTTCTTTTTATTACCTGATACCTCTGCCTGAGCTGCTTGATACCTTTCAGCAACATTTAGTAGCTCACCCAGTCTCTCTGCACCTTGTTCCATGAGAAACTTTCTCAGGTCTGGAGCCATGGACTCTCTTAATTGTTCTATAAGGATCATTTCCTTAAGATCTTGGGTTTTCCCCAGAGAAGTCCATTTCTCCAAGTATGTCTCTAACCGTGCAGAGAACTGGTGATAGGTTTCACCTGACAGTAGTTTAGCATTCCTAAATTTTTTTCTATAAAATTCTCCATTCTTTTCATATCTTAACAAAAGAGCCTGCTTTAGCATGTCATAATTTTCTTGATCATTTCTGCTCATTTTGGCAAAAACTTCATAAGCTGCACCACGAAGTCCTTGAGATAACTTTAAGCTCCACCTTTCTCTCTCTAACCCATACGTGGTAGCTAATAGTTCATATCTATTTAGATAGCTCTCGATATCATCGTCTTTCTCAACAAAATGATCTAAATGAAAGTTCATAGCTGAGGTTGAGGCTCCCTGACTAGCAGTAGCATCGGAGGTAAAGGGACTGGCACCATTTTCAGGAGCATGGCCTGAAACTCAAACTCCCTTAGTCGTAACTCATGTTCCCTTTGTAATCTCTTCTCCTCCTTTTCTGCTTCCCTCTCTGCAGCCAATCGCTTGTCTTCCCTTTCGGCAGTCAATCTTTTTTCTTCTGCTTCCCTTTCAGCCTTTTTCTCTTCCAACTGGAGCCTCTTTATTTCCGCCTCACGATCAGCCTCCAATGCTCTAGCCTCTTTGTCAGCCTCAATCTGCAGCCTCTTAATTTCTTTTTCCGCCTCTAACCTCTTATCTTCGGCCAATCTTTCAGATTCTAATTTTCTTTCGGCCTCTTTTTCTAATCTTCTTTCTTCACGTTCAATATATTTGTCACATTCCGTAGTGACATAGGCAATCATAACTTGCCCGTCCATTCCTAACTCTTTTGCAGCCTGCATAGCAGCAGATCGAAATTTTGCCAGGTCGGCCATTTTCTAACAGGTAAATGTATAAAATATTTAACTAAACAATTTTATCTATGACTAATTAACTAAGGACAACCACAGGCACTGAGAGCTCAACCTTATTTATTTTCACCCAAGGATACCTTTTAAATTTTTATTATTCCCAATATATATAATAGGAGAAAGTTCAATATCCCGGGAGCGAGACCCCAATATATGTGGTAAAGTGGGATGATATAAATATTTATAGGGGACTTAGTGTACTGACTGAGATCAGCTGTGAAGGTATCTGTATCTAATAAGTGTGGTGTATTACAGATGACCTTACTTGCTACCACATTTATACCTCAGTCAGAATTATTCTGGAATATTGTGATGACTACGTTGAATGTCTAGGGTTATGATAATGATGAAGTGTAAGTCACAACAACAACAGACAGATAAACAATTTAATTTATTCCACAACACTTTACAACACTGTGACACTCACACACATATAACACTCTATAAGACTATCTTAAATGAGTCAAGTGTTAAAGTTTAAAAATATATGTATTAATTCCTTTCAATAATAGATATCCTGATTCAACTACACAGTGAACCAGGAATCACAATCAAATGTAATTACAATTTGTATGTACACAATTTATAGATATGATCTTTGTATTGACATATTTTATTATTATTATCCTATGTGTGTAAGTTGTGAAGTGGTACTATGAGGTAATACTGGCTTTTTCAAGCTAGGTTGTTGTTTGTCATCATGACTTCAAGTGTTTGCTTATGGTGGAAATAGTATTGGGAAAAGTTCACAGTTCCTGTCATTTGAAACAATTTATTGTCCCTCTTTATTTAATATATTGTCAATTTTAGAGGGGGCACATAAAATTGAGCTGCTCTGGCCACAGAATCTTATCTTCTGTGTGGGCGGCAGGAAACAGTCTCCTCTGCTCGCTTGCTTCACCGTGTTCTTGAGACACCTCACTGGTCGCTATCTGGACCAAGGGGTATGCTATCAGCCTCTGGATTCAGCAAAACTCAGACCAGGTGCTGCTTCAATAAGTTAGGACCACGGTCCCTGAAACAAGAAGGTTGTACCTCCTACTTCAGAACTAATTTATAATCTATTTCCACACTGAACACAATACATAACAAACACTGAGTTCAGAGCGGTAGGCCAACTGCTAGCTTCATCTGAAACAATTTACACCAGTATTCTTCTCCTTAATGGCTACTACGCCTCTGCAATCCCAGCATTAGTTCCTTCTAGTCAGTAAGATAGGTGTCAGTGTACTATTTGGTGATCCCATGCATTTATACTTCTCTCCGACAAGTTTTGTTCAGGTTGGAGCAATATCTAGGCTTTGCCTCATGTTTGCTACTAAACCACACACATATACAGACATAAATTATCAATTCACATTCAATTTTCATCAAAAAGATATCAAATATGTCAATCTTACCACAATTCATGGAAATAATAAACAAATACGTTGACTGGCGATGAATTATGGCACAAATTCTGATCTGCCTCTGTCCCAGGCTTTTATTTAGAAAAATATGAGCTGGATCTCAACGCACTGTTTCTTAGTAAGTTTATTTTAAAATGTGGCACTGAACAGACGCTCCTAATTGACTATATCAGCGGGTCTAGCCAATAGGACCATGTTTACACAAGCTTTTGAAAAAAATTTACCCTTCCTACGTTTCCCCTAACAACCAAAATTAGTATTTGCAGTCCGACTAATCGTGTTTCGTCTTACATATACTTCCCGCCAATCAAATCGGATTTAACATGTTGGCCTATTTCCCGTAAAATGGTGGTTTCAAAACATGCCACTGTGCGATTATGATTTGGTGCTGTCAGACACCCTCACTATTTTCTTTTGGCTATAATTTGTTAATTCCTAGACTATTTGCGTAACACTTAACATATTCTTTGTCAGCAAGTCCTAAGGAACCCAAATATATAAATTTAATGGAGCTAAGTGGCTGCGTTCAAAATATGCATTTTCTTCTACCTCCCGTTCACTTCGATACGATGTGGTGTCTCGGTACTGTCAGGCTTTCAGACATAAAACAGTATAATGTCATGTTTACTAATAAGCATTAAACAGGTTTTTAAACCTAACCCTCGTATTGGTAGTGTTTTTTATCACTGTCTATTTGAAAAAAAGTTAGTGCTTCATGCCTTACGCTTGGGGGTGGCATTAATTTTATATCGCGAGACGCGTGTTAGTGTTGCATACGTTCCTCCGTTCAGCCCTCTCTCTCTCTACCCTAAGTTCATCTGTCTTTTCATTACGCAGTGTATAAAATGAAATTAATGCTAGTATTAATCTAGGTCATTAATCAGCTTGCGTATCTCAAGGTTTTCTAAGAAATACAGTACACGTTTTATTGTTAGAAAGGCGTGTATGCTGCTATAGGCTTTACTATCAAACGTGAAAGCGTTACAATTTTCAGACGAAGTAGAAAAAAAGGGGGATCTCGAGTACAGTCATTGTGACAGCACTGTTCTTTACCATTCTTCTTTCCCTTTTATTGAATTTATGTGTTAGGCTTTACATTTACCTTTTAATTTATATATGTGGATTTAGAATGTTTCACGACAGATTCTTAAGTGCACATAACGTCTTCTTTGGATATGCGGTCGAAATATATGTCGCCTCTTCTGTCGCTTTCCCGGAAAATATCGTTAATTTCTTGGCGGGTAGCTTTATCACCGTTATCTGTCTCAGTAATATAACGCTCGAGTAATGCATGTCCCTTTATGGCATCGTTCTTTAGGCTTATCCCTGTTGAGCAGAGAATATTAAGAATTGGCTGGCTTGTACTTTTCCTACTCAATCTTTGATGTAAGGACCAGAATGTCTTTAGTGTTTTGTCAGTGCTCACCTGTGTCACAAAGGCTTCCTACACTGTGTCCTTGGCTTCTCTTGCCAAACCCTTGAAGTTTTTGATGGCTCTTTGCTTTTTCTCCTTAAAATCTTCCACCTTTTTATCACTCATTGGCCTTCTCTTTCGTGCTATCCGCCATGACTTTGTCGCTCTTTCCTTTTCCAGTCATGCTGTCTCCACTGTCTCATTCCACCAGGGTGGTTGTGTAGAAGGTGTGCGAGTTGTCTTGTGTTTCGCACATTGACGCACTATGTGCACAGGGCTACTACTGTCAATGTGGGCCTGTATGATACTTGGAAAGTCTGTTTAGGTTTCCTGTGTCTTGTGGTCTTTCCCTTCGGAATGAGAACTACATAGGGTAGGTGATGGATGTCTTGAGTTCGCAAATATGTCCCAACGTGCAAAGGTGGCGGCAGCACTCTTATATTACCTTTATAATATGTTGCGGGCTTTTTAAATAATACTTCATTTATTACTTAAAGCACATGGGGGAATGAATGGATACAGTATACAAGACGTGACAGAGAGAGATAGAGAGAGAGAGAGAAAGAGAGAGAGAGAGAAAGAGAGAGAAAAATAGAGAGAAAGAAAGAGTGGAAGGGCAGATTGCTAAACGGGCCTGCGTGCCCATTTCTGAACCCTTTCAAAGTAAATTTCGTTCGTTCGTTCCGTCTGTGTTTATGACTATTTGCTTGTCTTTCTGTTTGCCTGTCTGTCTGTTTGCCAATCTATCTGTTTGCCTGTTTGTCTCTTTGCCTGCCTATCTGCTTGCTTCTCTGTATGCTTTTATACTACTTATAATGTTGCATCGCCATTAAACTAACACCTTAAGTATGGAGAATGTCTGAATAACTAGCAATAAAAGATGAATAAGAGGAAGGGCAAAATGTAAGACGGGCCTATATGCACGATTCTTATCTATCAGTCAATACCCTTTACCTCCCTAAGGAGCATAGGTCATAACGCTGGATCTCGTATAGTGGAGGCGTAAACAATTCACTCCCTGTGCCAGTATCTGTTTGGGACTCAAAGCTCCTCACCTGTGGGAACATTTTCCGCATGTGCTGACAACACACTAAGTCCCAGGTCATTCAGCAGCGGATTCTCAAAATGTCACGAGTTCTTATTATATACCACCATAAACTATCTATCTATCTATCTATCTATCTATCTATCTATCTATCTATCTATCTATCTATCTATCTATCTATCTATCTATCTATCTATCTATCTATCTATCTATCTATCTATCTAATCTATGTATTAATGTTTATTTTTATTTTTATTTATTTTATTTTTACATTCATTATTATTATTATTATTCTTTTTTAATGTTAAAAACGTACTTTAATTATGATGATTATTGCAAATGTAATATTACTTTTATAATGATAAATGCCTTAATTATGCTTAAAGTAAATGTGAGGATGAAAGGATACAGTATATATGATGAGAGAGAGAGGAAGGGCAGAATGTCAGACGGGCCTGCGTGCCCAATTCTTAACCCTTTGAAAATAAAGTTCGTTCGTTCGTTCGTTCGTTCGTTCGTTCGTTCTGTCTGTTTGCCTGTCTGTCTCTTTGCCTGCCTATCTGCTTGCTTGTCTGTCTGTCTGTTTGCCTGTCTGTCTGTTTGTCTGCCTATTTGTCTGTTTGCCTGTCTGTCTGTTTGCCTATCTGACTGTTTGCCTGCCTGTCTGCTTGCATGTCTGTCTGTCTGCCTATTTGCCCGTTTGCCAGTCTGTCTGTTTGCCTACCTGCCTGTCTGATTGCTGTCTGTCTGTTTGCCTGTCTGTCTATTTGCCTACATGTCTGCTTGCCTGTCTGTCTGTTCTACTGTGATTAATATGCCCATAGAAATATTACCAAAGTCTAAATTTCTTGTACAAGAAGTGTCGATACAAGTATTGACTCACTGTCGATCCTTTTTCATAAAGTAGTTAAGTAACATTGACGCGTTGTCATGGCAACGAAGCTTCCATGTGTTGCAGAAACGGGTTCCAAAAGGAAAACAAAATCAAAAGTTAAAAATGGCTGAAAGGTCGTGGTATTACACAGGTCGACTGTTCTCCTCGTTCATGGTTAACTAATACTGAAAGCTTAAATTACGATTTGAAAAAATAAAATAAAATTTAACGAACTTTTACATTTGTATCCAATGTGAATAAAATATCGAAAGCTTTTTTTCCCCTTAAACATTACAAGTGATAGATAGTGGGTTACGGGGAAACGGGCAATGCGTCTAACTAGGACATAAGACAAAGAACAGTATCAGCCATACGGCCGCAAGGACCGTGTCATGGACAAACGAACAAAAACAGAGCAGGAAGAATTAAGTTTACTACATTAAAAAAAAATAATAATAATAACATGAAACCATACGCACGTATACAAACAAGCAGCTGGTGTTGCTCTAATGAACTCCAAGGGTTACGAGTAATTGTACGAGGGAACTGCTGTCATTTATTTATTATTATTGTTTTGTTTTTTTTAAATATCAAATGCATTGAAAGGCAGACAAAAAAATGTTCCAAACATATTTCTTCTTTTTCTTCATCCTCTACCTGTTCTTCTTCTTCTTCTTCGTCTTCTGCTTTCAATGTGTAAATCATACTAAATATACAGGCCTGACGCGAGGACGAAGTCCACCGTCTTGTGCAGGACCTGGCAGCAGCCACATAGTTTCTTTCTCAGCTCCGCGCCCTCTGGTCAGGGTTGACGTTGTAGATCATTGTGGGGTTGGGCAGGTTTGACGTCGTAGATCATTGTGGGGTTGAGCAGGTTTGACGTCGTAGATTATTGTGGGGTTGAGCAGGTTTGACGTCGTAGATCATTGTGGGGTTGAGCAGGTTTGACGTCGTAGATCATTGTGGGGTTGGGCAGGTTAGATGTCGTAGTTCATTGTGGGCTATGCAGTTTTGGAGAATGTACCTTGAGGTTTGGATTCTGGTTCTACGTGGACATTCATGAATATGTGATACAATTGGACGATAAAGGTGGCCTAGAAATCTGCAGGGGCCAGTTCTCAGGCGGGAAATGGTGGTCTGCCGGTGTCAATGAAGCTAGTGGATTGGGTAGGATCTATTGTCCACAACACTTTCTTTATTCCATTGGTGCATGTACTTGTTGTGGATTATCTTTTGCCTCTTGGGGGGGCTATGGGTGGCTAAATAACTCATTTTTACCACCAGTTCTAGAGAATGCATCAGCTCTCATTCCAGTCGATCCCACAGTGGTAAACATTGGAGGGCTACAGTTAAGATTCTTTGGATGGTATTAAGCTCATATCTAATTTGATGCCGCATGTTTTCATTCCTGGTGTTCTGTACTGATTCCAGCAGCAATCTGTAGTATGTAAAGAACACTTTCATAGCTGGTGTTTGCTTTTCTGACCTGGTGTCGTGATTTGGTTCTGTCTTACAACACGTTTTTCTAAATCTGACCATACCGCACGCCATTAGGTAGGGAACTCTCTAATACAATAACCAACCAAAACGTACCTTTGTTATCATTGTTGTAGGAAACGTACTATGCTTAAAACCTAGAGGCTATTTTGTGTAACCGATGGGACAATAATATTTAATTTCATAAGAACTAAAGAAGTATCACCGGAAAGGATTATGTATTTCATCAACGGGAATGTTACTTTAGAGGTAGGTGTAAACACTTTATCGAATAATATTCTTGTAAGATAGAAATGTCGAATAAACGAGCTGTGTTACATCAGGATTTAGTCAAATTTAGTTAGTTAAAGCATGCATACATTTAAATGCATTGTGCAAACTAAATAATTTATAGATAGATCGATACAAAATAATCCACAGTGTAAGTCCACCTTTAAATGACCAAAATCGCCCCATAAATAAGGAAAATAATTGAAAAACTAGATTTTAAACATTGAACAGAGAGCAGAAATTTTGTCTCATTTTGGGATCCTTTACTCCTTTTTACACCCATGTCATCCGATACGCCGGATACGTGACTATAAAAAACCTTGCCGTTGGCCATTTGACGCCACTAACAAATTCAAAACCACCAGCTGCCAAGAAAGAAGCGGTAAACTGTAATCGTATTGTACTTTTGCCAACCGCATCTGTTGCGCAGACCATAGAAGCCATTAGCAGCCTGTGTGTGTTTTGCCTGAGGGTTTTATCCTGCAAACATTGTATCCTGCAAATTACCCGAAGTATCTGATTCCTATAACTCGTTTGGACTCTGAGGTGCGAATGCTCGTGAAGTCATTGGAGCTAGCCACCATTGTTCCACTGCCTGGCAAGTCACAGAGGTGTTCGACCACGGCAGGAGAGTGTGGGATTTTCTTGATTTAAAGATAAGTGGCCTTACATTGCCACTGATCAGCGTGTTCAACAAAAGATATCACCACAAAAGAAAACATAAATATATTACTAACATTTCAGTGGAGGATGAATTTAAGGACAATATAAATCCACTCTATCCTCACAGTCAAACTCATTTACATTGTATTAAATTTAAAATTATTCATCAGTGTGGAAGACAATAGAAACTTCAATACAAGATTATGTTTTATAAATTTAAGTTTCTATGCTTTTTTATTTCAAGCTGTAAATACCTTTGAGTTTTCCGAAGTTACCTAACCAAAAGAGAACAGGGTTAGAGAAATAAATTGTAAATACATAAATATCAACAGACTTGCTGAATTATTTGAATTAAAGTTTCAGGTTTTGTTTGATATTTAATTTAGATTGATAGATAGACTATATTATATACCCCTAGAACAACTTGTCAACATAAACAACACATAATACCAAAGGAGAATCTTCGAAAGAGGCAAATAAATTTTCAGGACATAGCCTTTCAACGCCTGGAGGTTTATACAGCTGGAATCTACCTTTGATGTCAATAGACCCTTATTCTTTTCCAGAAAAGGGGGTAATTCTTGTAAGACCAGTCTCTTACCTGGCACTATCCTGGTATCATCTGATACATCTTTTTGGTCCAGGATATCTTACATTTTTATAACATCTCAAACCTTTCGTGACACCTGGTGAGGATTCTCAGAGCCTGGAGTAGCACCATAAATTCGGCCTTGAAGTTGAAAGAGATTTTCTCAGCTGGGAAAGCTATAGGGATAATTAACCCTTTGTCGTATCTTATAAAGATGCTTCCTCCTCCATTCTTAACTGCCCCTTTCTGTGGACCTCTGTGTATATGTGTGCCCATTCCCTGGGATTGTATTGTTCTTCGGTCACCCATACGCTCTACGCTCTACTGCATAGAAAAACATGAATGTCCAGTTATCATGAAACGTACGTTTGAGAACGCTGTGAAGAATGACTTATTAATGATAACTGGACGTCTGCTCAGTGTTGTTCCCCCGGGTCTCTAATGAGACAAACAAAGAATAGGACCACATATACATTAGACATGTCGTACAAGGCAACTATTATGAGGTTGTGCACGGGGTTTACAAGCTGATCATGTCAAATAAGGATCCCGTTACACGCCCATTCAGGCATATATGGAATATGGTGTTAGGCCCATATTTTCTTGACCATCGGCACACTAGGGGTGATGTGGTCAGCATCACGCCAGCCGCCTTAACCTTCCCAGAGTTGCTCTGGTACCCAATTTTTTAGGCTGGGTGGACCCCGGAGCCGTTTGCGGTCTAAAATATCCCACCTCAACTGGGGATCGAACCATGGACCACGGAGCTATGAAGCCAGTGCACTTACCACTGCACTACCGCGGCTCTTCATGTCAAATAAATTACTACATAAACAACTACTGCATGAGCATGTCAATGTTTTGTGCTGGCTTCCTGCTCCATAGCGAGCAAGACAAAAAAATACGGAAGATGATGATAACCGGTCATTTATTTATTTGTTGGCTGTACATTAGAGGAAATGGAACATTTATTTTCTGCTACTTAGTACATTTAGTTTGTAACAGTAATAACTGTGGTTCGAACGAACGAACTTTATTTTCAAAGGGTTAAGAATTGGGCACACAGGCCCGTCTTACATTCTGGTTCCAATAGACAAGTGGACGTATGTGTTTGTTAGCTCGTGTGTGCGTGTGTATCAAGCTAGATAGAGTACGTATGTGTGTGACTGTGAGTGTGGGTGTATGTTCTGTTGTTGTGTCATTTGTAAACAAGGCACCAGTAAGACCTCTCGAAAGTTGAGAAATGTGATGTCAGAGTTTAACGTCCGAATTGTGAGCGTAATTTTGGCCATTCTTTTTTTTTTTAACACGAAATACTTAGTTGGCTGTCTATCGTCACACATTCACTCTCACAACATGTTGATGGTATAATTCGAATTGTACTGGCCCGCATCTCCGCAGTGTATATTCTCAAATTGTTCTGTTGTCTAGCGTTTTTCCTCCTCCGTTGATTCCTTTCTTTCTTTTGAATCCCTAACATTTACATACAGTAGAACTCCATTTATCCGAACCCCATGGGACCAAGCATCGTTCGGATAATCAAATGTTCGGATAATTGGATTACATAATGTATCGAGTACATGTACACATATTTCTAAAAATAATTAACCATCACAAGGAAAATACACTATAAAACATATTTACTTGTACTGTAATAATAATACCCACACTGTATTAGATCACTGTATCACCAAAATCTTTCATTACACTGCAGTGCATGTACTACTTGTATTAATTATTTTTGTTAAGAAAGAGAAATGTTTTCAAAATAACATTACAAACGATTCAAAACCAGGCGCAACTTACGTATACATGTACTTGCACAGATGTAGCCCACTATTTAAAATAATGAGGAATCCTCTTTTGCACCAAACTGGATAGTCTCCTTTTGGGTGCTAAATCCCGCATTCTCTTCAACAGCAGAAGCTGTGTAGGACAGCTGTCATCTTCTTGCTCGTACCAAGCCATCGCTGTTTCTAGTGCTATAAAGGCCTCTTCAGGACTTGGTCAACGTTTTGGGTTTTCTTCTTAATCTACAAGTACATCATGTACTTCTGAGGAGTCTTTGTCATCGGTCACTACATGCATTTTTTTTTTCTTCTTGCACAAAAACAACATTTCTTCGTCATTCAAAAACGGAAAACCAGAATCATTATCATCTTCTAGCCACATGTGTGCATCATCTTTGTCACAGTCCGAAAATCCGGGCATTGCTTGAAACAGTTCCACAACTTCATTTATACAATCATCATTTGTGTCCACTGCAGTAGTTTCATTTCCTCCTTTTTCCCAAGCAATCTACTCCAAGCCTTGTCGAGATTATCCTGTGACAGGGTGGTCCAAGCATCAGCTAACATATAGCAGCAGTCTTTGAGATTAAGCTTTTTGGAAAACGCCACCCCACTTTCTTCATCTTCAGCCAACAATAAACGACGCAGGACTTCCTTCTTGTACATCTTTTTAAGCTTTGCTATAACACCCTGATCCATTGGTTGAATCAGTGCTGTTACATTGAGAGGCAGCAAAATTACTTTAAAATTTGCATCAACTGCATTCAATGTATCCGTCTCTGGATGAGATGGTGCATTGTCCAGTAGAAGAAATTCGTTTCCAGTTTTCTTTTCTTGTTCTCTCAACCTCTTCACATTTGGGATGAACTGATTTGTATACCAATCAAGAAATATTTCACTATTCATCCAAGCACTCTTCTGTGCTTTGTGGCACAATGGGAGACATGTCACATTCTTTAAACAACGTGGTTTTTTGGCTTCGCCGATCATTAGCACCGCACCGGTGAACGATGACTTCCACTGGCATTCGCGGCTACCAAAATTGCACTTTTTAAACCCAGGGGCAGATGCTTCGTGCTGAGATGCAAGTGATTTTTGAGGCAATGATTTCCAGTATAAGCCAGTCTCATCGGCATTATACACATCATCGAGTGAATAACCTTCTTCTTCCAAAAAAGCCAAGAATGTTTCTTTAAAATTTTCAGCGGCAGTTGCATCGCTAGATAAAGATTCCCCTTGAATCTCCAATTCTCGTATGCTATGTCGAGATTTAAAGTTTCTTAACCATCCCTGGCTAGCCTTAAAGTCAGGAGGACCGTCAAGTTGATTGTTGAACTGAAGTGCCTTTTCACACAATAGAGAGCCAGAGACAGGTTCCCCTTTGCTTCTTCTTTGCACAAACCATATATACAAAGCGTCTTCCAATTTCAAATCTTTCGCATTTCTCATGGTTTTACGTTTCTTCGACCCATTTTCACTATCCAATTTCGATGCAAAACTCATAATTTTATCCTTGTTACTTTTGATGCCAGAGACGGTAGCTTTCCCAACATTGAAAATCCTCGCAAGTGAAGACACAGTTTCATCTTTTCTTAGTCTCTTGATAATTTCTGTTTTCGTTTCAATTGACAAAACATTGCAGTTCCTTTTATATGCTTTAGGCCTACTGGAAAATGCTATATCGCACAGAGAAATACTTGTACACCAAAATTATTCTGCTGTAGTAGCAGACACAATTATTTTAAGTTGAACTGTCTGTTTAGCCAGTGTTCTGCCTAGAACGCACACGTACACTGGATTGGTAAACCAGATATTAACTGACTTTATGATCTAACTGACTTCTTGTACGTAAGCGACCGACCATTAGCCCATCATATCCTCTACAAATTGTTCGCACACATTTGAAGTTTGCCGCATCAAAAGATTCAGAAATGTAGTCTAACATGACTGGTGGCTCCTGATTTTTTTATTTGTTTTTTGGAAAAAGTGTTCGGATAATTGGATGTTCGGATAATTGGGGTTCGGATAAATGGAGTTCTACTGTATTTTCTGCATTTAGGATCATTTCATTCCTTGTATTATCACATTTATCTCCCTTACGCGAAAACCCGTACACGGCACGCTTACCACAGCTGGGTAGAATTATAATTTTAACAAAACCCGTACACGGCACGCTTACCACAGCTGGGTAGAATTATAATTTTAACAAAACCCGTACACGGCACGCTTACCACAGCTGGGTAGGATTATAATTTTAACAAAACCCGTACACGGCACGTTTACCACAGCTGGGTAGAATTATAATTTTAACAAAACCCGTACAAGGCACGCTTACCACATCTGGGTAGAATTATAATTTTAACAAAACCCGTACACGGCACGCTTACCACAGCTGGGTAGAATTATAATTTTAACAAAACCAGAGAACTCCGCCAATGCCGGTCCCAAGCCCGGATGAAAAAGGAGGAGGGCGGCCTGCATGGAGGCCGTAAGGAGGCAGCCCCTCCACCATGCAAAGGCACAACAGGCCAATCACCTGTTTGCTTTAAATCATGATTACGCGAACTACAAGAGAGAAAACCGGACTGATTCTAAAGGCGACGAACTGGAACGGACTACGGACTACGACTTATGGAACTTGGAACACAAGAAGTATAAATGGGAAGGAAGAGGAGCTGGTGGAAGAGATGAGGAAAGCAAAACTAGAAATCCTGGCTATAACGGAAACGAAGAAAAAAGGACAAGGAGTCATGGATCTCGATGGCAACACGTTGCTCTACAGTGGTGTACCCATATCTGAAAGAGCTAAAGGGGGCGTGGGTTGCATTGTGGCCCAAAATCAAAAAGATAGTATCAAGGGATGGAACTTTGTCTCGGAGCGCATTATGGTTGTAAAACTAAAAGAAGGAGAAACCATAGTCAACCTGGTCATAGTGTATGGGCCAAATGAGGATGAGAGAGCAGAGGTCAAGGAGGAATTCTTCGAGCTGCTTCAAAGGACAGTGGATGACTGCCTAGATGAAGTTATTATGCTCGGAGATTTTAATGCCAGAGTTGGAAATGACCATGCTAGATGGGGTGGAGTTATCGGAAGATATGGAGAAGATACTCTCAATGACAATGGAAAGCGACTCCTTAGATTCTGCAGTGAGCAGAATCTGATCATTACAAACACAAAGTTCCCCCATAAGCGCATACATGCATACACAGATGTGAACCAACCAAGAATGAGAAGTCAGTGATCGACTATGCCATTGTTCGGAGAAGCTCATTCAGATATGTCCGAGATGCAAGAGTCTGGAGGGGGCCAGAGATTGGAAGTGATCACTACCTGCTAACAATCAAACGAACAACTGAAAGAGTTGCTCAGCCTAGGAACTGCCCAACATCACGCAAGAAACCAAGTAAACGAGCAGGAGAAATGAGCATTAGGACCTACAAGCTGAGAGAGCCAGAAATTAAGACCAGATATCAGGGGCTTATTGCTACAGCAGTGAGCAACACAGAAGAACGACCTGATGACTTGGAAACCCTCTGGAATAAATTCAAGGATATCATAAAGACAGCTGCTGCAGAAGCATGCGGTGAAGTCCGACTTGGGAACAAGAGAAAGAGGACACCTTGGTGGACAGAGGAAGTCAAAGAGAAAATAAGAGAGAAGAAAATGGCATGGAAACAATACTTAGGAGCTAAAAACACAACAGGACAAATGGAAAAATATAGAGAATATGTGACACTCAGAACAGAAGCAAAGAACAAAGTGCTAGCAGCAAAACAGAAGTCCTGGGAAGAATTTGGAGAAAAGCTAGAAAAAGATGCACAAGAAAACCAGAAATTGTTCTATAAGACCCTAAAGAACATGAGGAAAGAAAAACAATGCCCTCTCAAATTTATAAAGGACAAGCAAGGCAAATTGCTTACTGCCCCGAAGGAAGTAATGGAAAGATGGAAAGAATATTTCTCAGAACTCCTGGATGGTGAGCATGATGAAGCATCAGAAATGATAACCACTGACACAGAAGAGGAAACCAATGATGGTGAAGATGACATAAAGATGGAAGAACTGAGGGCAGCACTAGAGAAAATCAAGATGGGCAAAGCAGCAGGGCATGATGGTATAACACCAGAAATGGTTAAGTACATGGGAGCATCAGGCGACCTATTACTCTTAAAGGTCCTACAGGCAGCATGGTGCAACAAGACCATACCAAAGGATTGGGAGATTGCCATCATAACACCAATTTTCAAAAAGGGTGACAATCGACAATGTGGAAACCATAGAGGCATATCCCTTCTCAGTGTCCCTGGTAAAATCTACTCTAGAATCCTAGAGCAGAGACTCCGACGCCTAGCTGAGCCACAATTGGATGAGGTCCAGTGCGGATTCCGAGCAAACCGAAGTACTCAAGACCTAATCTTCACACTCAGACAGCTGAGTGAAAAGGCCCTTGAGTATAAGAGTGAGATCCATCTTTGTTTCATAGATCTGGAAAAGGCGTTTGACAGGGTCCCCTGGAGCAAACTTTGGGACTGTTTGGCAAGGAAGAATATTCCAGCACCTCTGATTCATGCTATACAGAGCTTCTACAAGTCTTGCAGAAATTATGTGAGGACAGCAAACCATAAGTCAGAAGAGTTCAGGACCACCACTGGTGTAAGACAAGGTGATATCCTATCACCTTACCTCTTCATACTCCTTATGGACGATGTCATCAAGGCATGTAAGGAGAGAACAAGAAAGTATTCAGTGGGGTACTGGAAGATGAGACAGGTCTATATTTCGGAGCTGGCATTTGCTGATGATGTTGCCCTGATTGCTAAATCAGAGGCACATCTCCAATCCAACCTGCAAGTCTGGAAGGAAGAGCTGGAGAAGAGAGGGATGGTCATAAGCAGCTCTAAAACAAAATCCATGGTGATATCACGAGAAGAAAGAAAACATCAGATTAAGTTGGGAGAACAGGTCCTGGAGCAGGTCGACCACTTTAAATATCTCGGAGCTATTATAGACCGAAAGGGAGGCATCAAAGAAGAGTTGGCCACTCGAAAAGCAGCGGCTGGGAGACTTTTTCAGGCCATAAATCGTGGATTCCTCAGCAAGAAAGAGGTTGGTAAGAAAACGAAGATGGCTGTATACCGCTCCACCTATGTCCCAGTCTTGACATATGGATGCGAGTCGTGGGCAATGACTACAACCCACAAAAGCCAGATCCAAACCTCAGAAATGAGGTATCTGAGGAAAGTGGTTGAAGTAACAAGAAGAGACATGGTCCGCAACCAGACGATCCGTCAAGGCCTAAAATCCCATCCGCTGCAGACCCAAATAGAACAGTCCCAACTAAGATGGTTTGGCCATGTCTGCAGAATGGGAGAAGATCGGCTACCACGACAAGCATGGGAAACAAAGAGCCAGGGATCCAGACCTCCAGGACGACCCAGAGTCCGCTGGGAGGACAACATTAGACAATCTTTGAAGGACCGAGGACTAGAATGGAACCAGGCCAGGAAGAAGACAGCTGATAGAATGGTCTGGCGCTCTCTCTTCCAAACCTCTACACCTCACGGTAGAAGGGGAACGACTAAGTAAGTAAGTACAAAACCAGAGAATTGAGACCTGGGCCTTCCTTTTTATACACAAACTTTCTGCTGAAAGCCGTGTCAGGTGAGCTATATTTTGTACGCACGTTCAGTTGTCACACACTGAAGAATGCAACACATTCTAGCATGTGTTAGAGTTTGAATTGATAAAACAAGAAAAATTTACTTCGGTGAATTTGACAGACAAGACAAGTATCGTATCTTTTTTTCTGTTTTATGTTTTGATTCGTTATCTCCAACATGTATTTGTTTTTACTAGCGCGTGGATGTTTTTTTTTAATTAATTTGACCTCTCTTGTCCTCACTTTGCTCTCACTCTGCAGCATCTCTATCCCCCTGTTGTTTCGTTTAATCTCGCTATCCTCTGAGATTATCATCGCATTTGCACGTGGATTGTTTACTTCTGGTTACTATGGTGACCAAACACACGCTCTATCTCTTCCTGAGAATGAAAGGAATGACATAGTTTTATAGGCCTTACTTGTCACAGCAATAGCGAGAGACACACAGAGAGAGAGAGAGAGAGAGAGAGAGAGAGAGAGAGAGAGAGAGAGACAGAGACAGAGACAGAGAGACAGAGAGACAGAGAGAGACAGAGATAGAGACAGAGAGATAGACAGACAGACAGACAGAGAGAGGGGACAGTGACTGTTGGGCGTAAATACAGAACGTATAAAAATAAGGTAAAGGTAATTCCATGGCAGAAAGTGACGTAGCACAGTGAAGTGTTAGAGACTTCCAGCTTTTTTGACGAGGTAGGGTCAGGTGTAGAGTCAACCTACCAGTCACAGCTGGATAAACTTAACCGTGACGCTACCAGACTTCGATCCCAGAGCCCTGGTAAATGTACCGCTTAGCCAATCGGATGGTCATATGAACCGTAAATGAATGATATAACATTTTTTTTTAAATAAAAAAGTAGAGAACATTTAAGTTTCCTACAACCTGGTAAACGAGTAAGTTGTCTAAGATGCCAATTTAAGGAAACAAAATTAAGGGAAGGGGAGTACAGTTAGAACTGTCCACTTGTCATATAAAAATAAAGAAAAATTGTTACTGGAATTCAAGGCGGGTGAATTTGAAAAACTAAATCGAAAAAAGGTGATATGTCTTACTATGGCACAAGGCATTGAAAACAGCAAGTGTTGCGGTAACAAGGTTTTCGTCAAGTAAAGGAAAGGAAGTGATAGCTAATTAGGAAAGATGAACAAATAAATCAAAATGGGTGCTATCCGTAAGATTGGCTAAGACTTAGTGGTCGGTCAGAGATCAAACCATGAAAACATCAAATGGCCGCCGCTACTGGAATTGACGAGAACAACTTGAGCTACAGACATTGACGAGTCGAATAGTTTGTATTTATTTGTTATGTAGCCAATTTCACTTAGTTCTCGCTTTCTTTCTCTTGTGTTTTAGCTCCCTTATCTCTGACAAAGGTATTGAGGCCGTAACGTAGACAATTTTCTTTATCTATTGTCCTAGTAAGACTCATTGTTTATTTTCGTTTTTCCCACCGTACATGGACAGAAGCAGAGACAGATGTAGTGAACAGAACTAACACAAGTAACTTAAATCCACAAGTCCCCCCGAACACTCACGTTTAAAGAAAAATATACCGTACTTAAAAACCATTTTTCCCCCATGAGGGTTTTGCGTTCTTGTGACGTGGGACATTGCTTCCAGCTTAGATTTAAGTCTGTTGGTTATATCAGAGCACAAATTGGCCATTTATAAATACGTGAAGCGCAATGTGTACAAAAAACAAGCACTGAAATGCACTACTAGCTTCTATCAGGTATCAGGATGATAGAAACTATACATATCAGCTATCAGGATGATAGGAAACTATTCAGAGCGATACAACAGGAGGCAATCTAATCATCAGAAGGGGTCCCCCCGTCGAACAAGTGTTTCGGCCCATTATTCTCCTTTACACTCGGGGGGGGGGGGGAGACCTGGCTCATGACTCCCAAGTAGCCCCGAAAAGGACTAGTCCCGATAAGGACTGCTACCCCGCCCCACGTTTATTGATACTAAGTCCTGAAAGGGACTAACATGATATATCTGCTACAATAAGTAGGCCCTGAAAAGGACTTGCCATGAAAAGGGCTGCCAGCTACGTCCTCCCGTTATGTTTAAAAAACGCATGAACAGGCGACTCTATATATAGTAACATGACGTAATAATAATAAACGTCAAAAATTTAACCAGGAGAAAACAAGAAAACAAAAAATCTAAAATACCGTGAAGAAGACAAAACTGTCATGGTAGTTTCATAGCAGGTACTGTCGAAGTGGAATGAAGTGTTAGAGACTTCACTATACTAGGTTTAGCATCAAGAGATGGGGCGACCAGTTTCCTTCCTTGCTTGCTGCCTTTCCTTCCCTAACTCAAAGTTAGGATCCCTTTATAGCTGGGTAGGCTGGAGCGTATCAATACCGTAAATCGAACTCGGCACGTTTGCCGCCAGAGACCAACCCTCTAACCACTCTGCCAATCCTACGCTCGACAGAACAGTACACGTCCAAAATATAACCCACACTGGGTTGAACCAGGTTAGCCATGCAGGAGAAATAACTCAAATTTCTTGAACATGGGTTAATAACAACACAATGGGAAAGGAAGGCCGAAGAAAATTCAACTTAAGACTTAAGGGAGAGAGTGACCAAAATAGTGTCTAGGCTTATGATGTTTTATGCGCTAAGATTAAGACAAAGAAGTAACTAAATATTGTCCTGACGATAACAAAGTGGTTGGGTCCTGATGACTAAGACTCGCGGATTAAATTACAGGCACGGATCCTGACCCACAGAAACCCAAATCCACAAACGACAACTTTGATTTCATCGGGGTGAAGGCAATATCAACGGCAGTGTTAATGTATGGGAAAACCGTCATGGAAGGAAAAGTTGCCGGCAAACGTGCAAGAGGAAGACAGCGATGTAAATGAGAAGATATTATGAATAAATGGAGAGAAAAAAGGTCTTTCACAGGAATGGACCTGTCGAAGCATGTGTCAAATAGGAAACACAAGCGTGTCGTAGTCTATTATAAAACTCAACAGAAATGTTATTTACATTTTTTTTCCCCTTACGCTGAAAATAAATATACTGATATTTTCAGCCTGTCTTAAAAACTCAGAGTGTGTCTTCCATATCCATACGATACAACAGGCCTGCCAAATTAAATTATTTAGCCAGATTTTGGCCAGTTGGTCAGACAGGCAGATTGTAAGTTTTTAAGTTGTTGTTGTTCTTGCTTTAATCAATAGCTTACTTGATTTGTGTTTGATTCTATAAGCAATAATAATGCCTGAATACATTAATTTCACGGCAATTTCCAATGTTCCCCTTTAAAATCAAAGTAGTTTATGAGCCTTTTTTTTTTTTTTATTTTTTTTTATTTTACATGGCGAATACATTAAAAAAAAAAAAATTCACAAACCCTCTAATCATTCATTCATGATTTTCCTTTGTTCCTTACGGATTATAGAGCCACCATTGCTTGCTTGACCCAAAATCCTATTGCCTACTTGGGACCTATCGGAGTGGACTTCAAAAGATGGAAGGGAAAGAGTCTATTGGAGTGCACCATCAAGACAATAGACATTTGATGCGGGTTTCCGTACAAAAAACCAATAGCATAGGTAGCCCCAGGCTTCATAGAAAACATAAAGCGGATGATGATGACATCATGGTATGTGTATATATTTTTGTGTCAACAATTTCATGTCAGATTTGTTATATATATATGACGTATTTGTCTTCTTCCGCTCTCCTGATGTTATTTCATCTGTCTCGATGGCCTGAGAACTCATTCTCAGGTACACGAGAAACATTCAGAGAGAAATGAAATGGTGGGGGATAGCGGAGGTCGCCTGATGCTTACATCAGGAGACAGGGTATTTACGAGAGGTATTATTTCTTTACCTATGAGTTTTTGGTACTAGTTACCAGAATTCGACGCTGGACACCATCTACAACAGACGGGTCTAAAGGACACTCGAAGAAGCTAAATCTAAAGGCGGTTACTCCTATAACACAAGGAACGGGCTGCTACCACGCCACTCGACTTCTGACTTGAGAAGGAACAGTCACAACTTCACTGGAAACCAGCAGGGACTGAACCAGAACTCACTGTCACCACATTTCCATCTAAGTACCCAGTATTGGCACCGTTTACGGACTACCTTTGTTAAAAACTCCACCACAACACCATTTTTTCCGAGGAAGATACACAGTACACTAACTTTTTCTTGACAAATCAATTTTATTCATTTTAACAATGTTGATCATATATATCATAAATAAATCTCTTGTTATCTATGTATATATAAATCCAAAGTTGCAGCCTTTCAATGGACTGAATGAATTTAATGTCTGCACTCATATGACTCATAAAAAATGCATATAGATATACAGCGCTATTGAATTAATAATTTGCTGAATTACCTTATGCTGGGGGTTCATTTAATAGCAGTCAAAACATACTTCTCATAGAAGCGGGCGGAGAATACAAAGCTTATAACAAACTTACATGACATGGTTGTTATACTTGCCATTCTATAAATCATTGTGAGACTCCCTAAAATAGAAGCAAAATCTTTCTTGTTATATCTATGCCAAGAGTAATCTTGAGCGAAGGCTGCAACCTTTGTAACAACTCATTCTTTTTACTCGACTTTTGGTCATTATTTGACCACCACTGCAGAGCTAGGGAGAAAACCCGCAACATTTGTTTAGAATAGAAGGATTGACATGGCGTGGTATGACAAGATCACATGTATGCTTGCGTAGAATAGAATGATTGGCACGGTATGACAAGATCACATGCATGCTTGCGTAGAATAGAATGATTGGCACGGTATGACAAGATGAGCAATGGGGAGCTCATAGCAGGAACCATGAAACATCACCGGAATAGGAGGTTATGAGAAGATGCTAGCGTTGGATGTGACACACACACGTAGGAATAGACGATAGAACTACAAGGAAATCCACTTTCTGACATCCCCAGGATAAGTGAGATAGCGGGATAACCAAAAACAAGCTGGGACGGGAACTGGAGCAAGAGCTTCCAGTGCAGAAAGGCTACTTTAAAGCACTTTATTTTTTTTCAGTGGTGGTTCATGTAGCCATTTGTTTTGAATAGAAGGAAACTAGCCCTACAAGCAGTCTCACATTGGTCGCTTTCCACGACATGCCTGGGGCAGCTATAGGTATATTTTTCCAGCTCTGTTGAATCTCCCGGGAAATAGCACGACTTTCCCTCACTTCCATTTGTCTGGTTCTCTCCGTCATTTAAATACTGAAATATAGTTTTAAAAATATTACTAGCACGAGTGAATTATTAACAGTAACAAAATACACAACTCGCTAAGACAGCAGAGAAGAACTTGTTGTTATGTAACTGTTGTATGTATCTTCTATGTGTTGTATGTATCTTCTATGTGTTGTATGTATCTTCTATGTGTTGTATGTATCTTCTATACGTTGTATGTATCTTCTATGTGTTGTATGTATCTTATATGTGTTGTATGTATCTTCTATGTGTTGTATGTATCTTCTATGTCTTGTATGTATCTTCTATGTCTTGTATGTATCTTCTATGTGTTGTATGTATCTTCTATGTGTTGTATGTATCTTCTATGTGTTGTACGTATCTTCTATGTGTTGTATGTATCTTCTATGTGTTGTATGTATCTTCTATGTGGTGTATGTATCTTCTATGTGTTGTATGTATCTTCTATGTGTTGTATGTATCTTCTATGTGTTGTACGTATCTTCTATGTGTTGTACGTATCTTCTATGTGTTGTATGTATCTTTTATGTGTTGTATGTATCTTCTATGTGTTGTATGTATCTTCTATGTGTTGTATGTATCTTCTATGTGTTGTATGTATCTTCTATGTGTTGTATGTATCTTCTATGTTCCAGTAGCTCCTCTGTCTGCCGCATATTTGTCTGATTATATTTATTCTTGTTCCATGTAGTTACCGCCGGTAACTTCTCCGTCAGACATGTCGTAAAGTGCTACTAACATGAGGTTGTGCAGGGGCTGGTAATCTTATCATGCACAACAACCTGTTACAGACACCATCGCTGCAACAGTCTGAGTTTTGGAGTAGGCTTTTTCAAAGTAAGAGCTGCGGTAGCGCACTGGCTTCCTAGCCCAGTGGTCTATGGTTCGATCCCCAGTTGAGGTGGGATATTTTAGACATCAAACGGTTTCGAGGTCGACCTAGCCTCATGAATTGGGTACCAGAGCACCTCTGGGAAGATTAAGACGGCCGGGTGATGCTGACCACATCACCCCTAAAGTGCCGATGGTCAAGAAAATATGGGCCTAACACCATATTCCCAATACGCCTCTATGGGCCGTGTAACGGGATCCTTTACCTTTCTCAAGGTGGACATCTTCAGTCGGTGTTCCATATCCCACAAGGAGACCAAAAAAAAAAAAGTTTGATAATGTTGATTATTCTTTCCTACGGGAATGATAAAACTGGATAGTTATGTGGAACTAAGGCGCAGAGCCGGACAAGGGACATTACAGAAGTAGGAGAGCAATAGGCACTGGCAGTCGATGGAACACACACTGAACAGTCCAACTAATAGCCTCATAATGCAATCATTCTTCTTGAACCGTCGGGGTTAAGGAAATAGAGGCAGAGCTGATGACAGACGTAGTACAGAAAGAGAAAACACGATATAAAAACTTAACAGATTTACATCTAGAGTTATTGCCTGACATGTATGAATTAAAGGTCCACAGTCCCAACTATAATGGTTTGGCCATGTTTGCAAAATGGGTAAAGATCGACTGCCACGGCAGGTATGGGAGGCTAAGAGCCAGGAATCCAGACCTCCAGGACAACCCAGAGTCCGCTGCGAGGACGACATTAGACAATCTCTGAAGGACCGAAGACTAGAATGGAACAAGGGCAGGAGGAAGACAGCCGATAGGATAGTATGGCGCTCTCTCTTCCAAACCTCTACACCTCACGGTAGAAGAGGAAGGACTAAGTAAGTAAGAATTAAAGTTCCGGGCTCCAGATGGAACTCAAAGGTTTTTGATAATTTATTTGCTTCTCCCTTGTACCTACCCAAAGAAGAAACACAAACACTCACACAACAAAACTTTGGCTCATTCACTAATTAACAAAACAATACATAACGTGTCGAGAATTTTCTCCATTTTTAGGAGTTTAAGACAACAAAGCGACCTTGTACGAATTGTGTTTAATTGGTCCAGAATATATGAATGGAGTTCAGCATGAGGAAGAATATGTGAACAAGAGGACAAGAATGAAACAGAACATAGCTGAGCAGATGTAGAGGACTCTGTAAGCAACAAAAATATTTTTCAACATAATTTATCTGGCAATGTCATTCACAGCTTTTGAGTTAAGAATGCCAGATTTCTGGCACGAGTTAAATGACCTGGTCTGGTCCGAGGTCAATCCGTGACAAGAAACAATTGAGAAAGGAGGATGTATCTCATTTTCTACGTTGTCATTGTTTGTTAAGTTCAGGTTTCCTGGTAACATGGCACCGCTTTATCAGCTGTTTTTGTTGCGTAGGAGAAAATAATTAGTTTTGGAGGAACTCAGGACCTTAGCTCACGAGAAAGGTCAAAGTGTGAGGTCAAGAGTTGAATCGTTTACACTAATTTACAGTTGTGAGTGAGCGAATGAGTGTGATTTGGTAGGTGAGTGAGTGAGTGAGTGAGTGACGGTTAATGAGTCAATGAGTGAGTGAAGAGTACGTGAGTGAATGGATGGAGTGAGTGAGTGTTAAGATTTCAACACATTCAGCTGTGATCCACTGTCCACTCATCGTGCCAATAGAAAGGAAAAGGTAGTCCAACATTTCCTTTCAACGCTGACATTGCCTTCCCTAACTTAAAAGCAGTTCCAAGTACCCATGCACAACGTATTTTACAGTTCTAGTTTTGTTTTTTTAATTTATGAAGAACAATGTGTCGTGTTAAAACAGTGATTGCTGGTAACTAGGATAGACAGTGCCTAGACTGGGATAGACAGTGCCTAGACTGGGATAGACAGTGCCTAGACTTGCATTGACAGTGCCTAGACTGGGATAGACAGTGCCTAGACTAGGATAGACAGTGCCTAGACTGGGATAGACAGTGTCTAGACTAGGATAGACAGTGCCTAGACTAGGATAGACAGTGCCTAGACTGGCATAGACAGTGCCTAGACTGGGATAGACAGTGCCTAGACTGGCATAGACAGTGCCTAGACTGGCATAGACAGTGCCTAGACTAGGATAGGCAGTGACTAGACTGGGATAGACAGTGCCTAGACTAGGATAGACAGTGCCTAGACTAGGATAGACAGTGTCTAGACTGGGATAGACAGTGCCTAGACTGGCATAGACAGTGCCTAGACTAGGATAGACAGTGCCTAGACTAGGATAGACAGTGCCTAGACTAGGATAGACAGTGCCTAGAATTGGATAGACAGTGCCTAGACTGGGATAGACAGTGCCTAGACTGGGATAGACAGTGCCTAGACTGGGAAAGACAGTGCCTAGACTAGGATAGACAGTGCCTAGACTGGGATAGACAGTGCCTAGACTAGGATAGACAGTGCCTAGACTAGGATAGACAGTGCCTAGACTGGGATAGACAGTGCCTAGACTAGGATAGACAGTGCCTAGACTAGGATAGACAGTGCCTAGACTGGCATAGACAGTGCCTAGACTGGGATAGACAGTGCCTAGACTGGCATAGACAGTGCCTAGACTGGCATAGACAGTGCCTAGACTAGGATAGACAGTGCCTAGACTGGGATAGACAGTGCCTAGACTAGGATAGACAGTGCCTAGACTAGGATAGACAGTGCCTAGACTGGCATAGACAGTGCCTAGACTGGGATAGACAGTGCCTACTGGCATAGACAGTGCCTAGACTAGGATAGACAGTGCCTAGACTAGGATAGACAGTGCCTAGACTAGGATAGACAGTGCCTAGACTAGGATAGACAGTGCCTAGACTGGCATAGACAGTGCCTAGACTAGGATAAACAGTGCCTAGACTGGGATAGACAGTGCCTAGACTAGGATAAACAGTGCCTAGACTAGGATAGACAGTGCCTAGACTGGCATAGACAGTGCCTAGACTAGGATAAACAGTGCCTAGACTGGGATAGACAGTGCCTATAATGTTACAATTTGTATTCAGTTGTCGTATACTTACATATGGCACTATCTCCTCCCCTCCTTTTGTCATCATATTTTGTATTTAGGGTAACTGAACATTTCTAATTTGTGTGTGTGTGTGTGTCTTAAAATTGTAAATTCTTCGTACATATTGAGCAAACGGCACCTATGCATTTAGAAGCCTCGAATCTTCAAGAACTTGTGTGGATCTACTGTCCTGGTCATGAATGGGTACGCGGCAATGAAAGAGCTGACAGACTAGACTCGAGAGCACCCATTGTAGAGGCACTGGGTGGGGATGGGAGAGATACTAAGGACAATTAATGATCGCCTGTTAGAGAAAGACAACGCAATCCATGAATCAACAAGGCTAAGATTGCTGGAATTTGGCATCAAATGTAAGACCAGCAGCGATGGACGTATGAGAAGATGCATTCACCATGCATACAACAAGCGCGCTGCAGGAACAATTAGCATTCATACCCTTAGACATTTGCTGATGGAGACTGAGCACCTATGGGTTTGCCAGGAGTGCAATAGTATCGGTTCTGATCAACTATAACAACATCAACAATTACAACATCAACAATAACAACATCAACAATAACAATGCGCAGTATATTTTCGGCATTTAAAAAAGGAAAAAGGGGTGGGGGTAGGAATAAAAGCTGGAGGCATGTGGTTTACATATTTGACAGTTAGCTTGATATTTTAACGAGTAATTCAACATCTTTATTACATTTTCACATTATTATTAAACTTTTACAATTATACATTAACCCTTCTTCTTGTTATTCTGTACTGGGTGACCTGGCATGTCTGTAAATATTGTGATATTGGTATGCAGTTTGTTTTTTTAAATGTGGATGGGGAAAAAATGAGTTAAAAAAAGGACAGGCAGACGTTTGTCTTTTCTAGTGGTTTCAAAATGTCATTCTAGCAAACCAATAAAGTTAGCAACAACAGGATACGTCATATCTCAATGTTTTCACTTATGTCTCTCTTCTATTTCTTCTTATATGGGGCTGTCAGGTATAAATATACTCAATTACATTTCATTACCATTTTAATTCAAGGTCGTAGTGGACTTTCTGTAGCAGACATGAATAAGTATGCCATAACAGTACGTTTCATCAGACACATAAATACATATATTTTTTCAAAGCTGTCCTTTCTAAGAGAAGGGCTATGAGTGGTTGTTTTATGGGTTTGGAATATATATATATATATATATATATATATATATATATATATATATATATATATATATATATATATATATATATATATATATATATATATATATATATATATATATATATATATATATATATATATATATATATATCTTATATAACTAGAACCACCAGGCCTTTACACCCCTCCACTTTAATATTATTCTTGTTCATAGTTTCTTCTTGAGTTTGTTTGTTTGTTTTTTATTTTTTTTTATTTTTTTATTTTATTATTTAACGTATAGGCCTAAGCACAATTGTGAGTATCCCTATTTTCAAATGTGATGCCACTTTCTCATGTCGGCAGTTGTTCATATTATTTGGAATTGAAAACAATATATATCCTAATTATAACCCATCAGAGATTGAACGGGATTTCTGTTTATCTTCAGTAAGTTAAAAAAAAAAAAAAATCTGTGTGAGTGAGTGTGTGTGGCATAGCTTGTATATCCATGTTTTGCTTCTGTATATACATGTCCTAACATCTGATATCTCAGCACTTGTTTATTACATATATACTTTCTTACATAACTTTGTTATTTTCGCTTTTTATGTCTCATGCGTTCTCAACATGTAGTCTTATATCTCTGTAGTTCTCATGTTTTTCTTGTCAGATTTTTTAAAGTCGCAAAACCAAGCACAAAAACATGAACCATCTTTTGGACGCTAATTCTGTGAAAGTATTTTTAAGTTAATTAAGCGTTTTGTATGTCACGAGTGAAAGTTCGAGGCCAGAGCGAAAAAAAAAAAAAAACTATTTGGCTTACTCAGTGAAAAAAAAACCGCCTTCGTCAAACAACAGTTTATCAGACCCAAAAATATAAACGCTTAGATGAGCAAAAAACAAACTTGGTTTGTGTTATCCTTGCCCTAAATTCTATTGATAAGTATTCCTTATGGAAAAGTTCATTTTGGGTGCAGAGGAAGTAGCATGGTACTGACACATTTTTTAATCCATCTTGAGTTGTTTTTTCAGTAAATTTAGTCTTCTACTTAACTATATAGATATATGTGAAGCTATGTTTAATAGTGTTTCACAAAACTACCCGTGTCACAGACAGAGGCCACTATACAAACATGATATTGTTTACATAACAATGTTCTACTGACCACACCACCCCTGCAGTAATTA
Organism: Oreohelix idahoensis; assembly: GCA_024509875.1. Lineage (NCBI taxonomy): Eukaryota > Metazoa > Mollusca > Gastropoda > Stylommatophora > Oreohelicidae > Oreohelix > Oreohelix idahoensis. The sequence continues at coordinate 484,592 of JAMPIV010010432.1, read as the reverse complement.
TGGACTCGTCGATTGTGGTTGGACACTGACATTTGACATCTGCTAATGTACAGTATAAAATGTCCTCAGAAAGAAAGAACCTTAACGTCGTCCTGTCGTTGGACATAATCCACGACCAACTGGTGACGAAGGCATCCTATGCACTCATGATGTATTTTCTGGCATTCACTCTGTTGGTAAGATCGTTCATCCACTCACCATATTTGTTTTTTTTTTTTTTTTTCCTTTTTTTTTTTTTTTTTTCCTTTTGCACTTAGCCTCGGTTCTTCAATACTACATACTTTTCGTTTCTTCCTTAATTAATCGACTTCTTTTCCGTCTCATTGAATTCTGAATGTTGTTTGCTGCTACTAAACTCTCTTCAATATTTTTATGTCCGTCTTCCAATTCTTTGTCTGACATCTTCGTCTAAAACTTAAGTTGTTCTTGTAAGTTTAATTGGTCCACCAATAATGTTTACTGTTTAGATGTTACTTTCTTTTCTTCTAGATGATATTTTATTACTGAAAGTTTAATTTTTTCACAGTTTATTTTTAATTGCTTCGGTTCATTTTTGTGCTTTTTCCTCCACTTAAACTATATTTTTCTCCTACAATTGTTTATCTGCCGTTCATTTTTGTCCAAAGGCTGTTTTTTTAAATTCAAAGTTTACTTTGTCGACCTTAGATGTTTACTGTTTATCTTTTAGTTGATGTGTCCTTGTCTAGAATTTGATTTATTACTGATTGAAAGTTTACTTTGTTCAACCAAGATGTTTACTGTTAACCTTTTAGATTTTCTTCCTCTAGATATTGCTATATTATTGCAAATTTAATTCTTCGAAAACATATTTCTGTTGCTTCCTATTTAGTTCAACTTTGTCTAGATGTTTATTGTTTTTAACTTGTAAATTACATTTTTCCCATGAGATATGTTTACTGTTTCTCTTATCTTCATCTATATCTGTCATTATTATTGTTAGTTTAATTTACCCACCCGGCAAAGAAAATCTATTCGCTGTTGCCCTTAAGACGCCACTAGGCGTAATGGCCACTGACTGCTTTGCCGCTCGTTGGCTAAGGACGGAAGAAGAAGAAGAGAATTTACCCACCGCATAAATTTGTTTCACTTTTAGGTTATTGTCTAGAAAAAAAAATCATATTCTTGTGATTTGATTACTACTCAACTTTATCTTGAATGTTTCTCTTTTGGTTCACCTTCATCTAGTGAAAATTTTCTTCTTGTCTTTCTTTATATGACCGGTGTGACGCTCAAAAAGAACTTCATTTTGTCCACTACAATTATTTTTTGGGTTTCTTTTAGTTCATTTTTGGTTAAATGCTGCCTGTACATAGGTCTAACTATATTGCGTCATCTGTCGACGGTTATTCTAAGCTATAATGACACATACAAGCAACTGAATCAATTTGCTTCAAAATGATAGTTGAGATACCGTACGTGGCTCACGTCACAAATAACAATGTGCGGAACATCACAGAATTTGCTCCAGGGTCATGAAAAGACGCAGCAATAGAGAACGCAGTCAGCGACTCATAGCTTGACTGCCTGCGTCAGGACCAGCGAACCAGAGCTAGTCAAGACCGCACTCCACCTCCACGTGGTGGTCCTGGAAACAGTCTGCAGCAGTGCAGTCTGGCTGAGCGAGTGTGGATCGAAATGGGAAGGCAAACCCGGTCCTAAAAAATGCCGTGCAGAAGTCGGATGTGTCGACCGAAAGGTGCAGATATCACAGCTTAGGCGTAAACAGACACAATGCAACCACCGTCCTTTTCAGGACGAACGAAGAAGAAGAAGAATATAGAGAGATGTGTTAACAATCGTAAACGTTCGTGGTATGGACTTGTGTCAAGATCAAACCGGTTGACCCATTCTGCACTTGATATGACAGCCCAGGCGCAAGAAAAAGAGTTAACCAAAAATGCATTGAGCTGAAAATAGTTAAAAATGGGTGGAAAAGATCTCGGCACACAAACACTAGCTCAAGGTAGACAAATGTGGACAACAGCTACAAGCGCTCAATGGCAACATAATCATCTCCCTTTTTGCTCTTTCTAGAGCACAGAGCCACAGCTGTAGAAGGTCCTTTCAGGAAGCTTTTGCTGGAGCAGACTTGCAGCTGTGGTTTCTGTAGCTATTTATTTTACACGATGAGCTTACCCACCATATAGTTAACTGTGTGTTAGTCGCCGTTTGCAAAATGTACGAGGGTGCGGTAGATCTTTCCTTTCTTTGTCTCTTTAAAGACCAACGGGTTTTTTTTTTTTTTTAAACTAGACCTTAATTCTATGGAAGATTTTACAGACTGCTTAACTATTTTAACCAGAGCTTAATTCTATGGGCATTACTATTTTAACTACAGCATTTTTCAATCATAATTTTCTTGTCCTATTCCTTGAACGATCTTGTATATACCTCCATTATCACCATTTTCTTATACTGAAAGTTCGCTAAACTGTATTTGAACGTACTGTGTGCCTAATATAACCTATAAACTTCGTGTCTAGGTTGAACGTGATATGGCTCGCCAATACTCGTTTATTTATTTATTTATTTTTTTTTTAAACGTAAAACTAAATAAATAAAATTTCGCACAATGCCTTTGAAAACGTATCCTCTAATGTCTGACAGCTGACAAGTCGTTACCATTTCGCAACGGTGATTTTTATTTCCGAAAAAGGTAGGTATTGAAATGATGTTATTAACTTATCGAGTTCTCTGATTATAATGAGCTGTGATCACGGCAGTATAATATAATTTTTTGCGGTGTCTGGATATTTGAGACAACATCGTTGCCAGCCGTCAGTTTTTCTCTTTGCCTTGGAACAATTATTATGTGTGTTCGTTAGTTCAATGCTTTAGATTTCAGCATTCGCTTACACACCACCCCCACTCTTCCTTCTTTATTTAAACGTGTTGGAACGCCACAATTTAAAATTTTACACTAAAGAGGCAAATACAAGGTATGGCCAATAGTTCTTTGAGTGGCGTATTCTGTAGACGAATGTATTTGAGAGATTTTTAAAAAATTTAATGATAAAAATATCTCATTTAACATCTGATAGGACATATATTGTGTAGTGTTGGGCAGAGCAACCTTAACCTTTGAGGTGAAGACAGGAGTACGACAGGGATGCCCCTTATCAACCACTCTATTTTTAACAGTCATAGACTGTGATGCGCCAGACAACAGAGGGCAGTCCAAGAGGAATAAGATGGACTACATTTTCTACATTGGAAGATCTGGAATATGCAGATGACATTGCACTACTAACACATTCACATCAACACACCCAGGAAAAAACGGATAGACTTAATAAGTATAGCCAGCAGGTGGGCTTGAACATCAATTTAAAGAAGTCAGAGGTCATGACGCTCAATGTGAGCAACCCTGAGCCCAAATCTGTAAGAAATCAGCAACTGGTACAGACAGACACCTTCACATACCTAGGATGCATAGTAATACCAGACGGCGGGGCAAGCAAAGACATCAACAACAGAATGAACAAAGCAAGAACAGCCTTTTTTAGCCTAAACAACATCTGGAAGTCCTCTCAATACAGCACAAGCACAAAATTAAGATTATATCAGAGCTGTGTGTTTTCTGTGCTTCTCTATGGTGCGGAATGCTGGAGAGTTACAGAGAAGGAAATGTCGAAATTGTCCTCTTTTCACATAACATGCCTAAGAAAAATTCACCGAATCTTTTGGCCGAATACCATCACCATCCAAGATCTGCTTACTCGGAGCAAGCAAGAGGACATGCACACCATCATAGCTGGCAGACGCTGGAGCTGGGTTGGCCATGTCCTCAGAAGAGATCCTGATGCCATCATAAGAACAGCTATGCTTTGGACCTCTGAAGGAAAACGAAAGAGAGGCCGACCAAAAACAACTTGGCGGAGGACTGTGGAGGCTGAGATGCAAAGAATGAACCAGAGTTGGGGCACTGTACGAAGGATGGCCACCGACCGAACAAAGTGGAATCAATTTGTTGTTGCCCTACAATATGCCACTAGGCGTGATGGCCACTGACTGCTTTTGACGGTCGGCGGCTAAGGATCAAAGAAGAAGAAGAAGGACATATATTACTTTCTTCTTCTTCTTCGTTCACACTCAGACGTAAACTTGATTATATTCAAAGAAAGGAGTGGTTAGCTTGAGGCTATTTCTGTCTCCATAAAGCGAGGAATGGTACCTGTGATCGTCACATGTGCTTTCTTTGTTCCTCATATGTTCAGAAGTCATTTTATCGGTGCCACAGTCACACTCATGGGTAGCCCCTATCTTTAGCTTGTTGAATAGGTGGTATCTCATGAGATCTGTAGTGGCCTGTGCGGAGTCTGAAGATTATCACTTGTTCTCTTCTGTTGAGCTGGTAATATGCATCATTGTTTGTGTGTTCTGTGTGCTCTGCTTCCCATTTGTTCCTGTATCTGCTTGTGATAAAACTCTTTGCTTCTTCAAAAGTTATACTTGTATCAGGATGTGGTAGCTTTCCGCCTTCCTTTGCCAGTCTGTCAGCTTCATTAGGCAGTTCTCTATGTCTGCCTATTCTCAAATTTTGTGAGAGTGTTTGAGAGATTAGCCACACATTTTTATGACGTGAATGTGGTAATTTATATTTCGGGATTTGGCCTAGATTTATTCTCATTGGTTATTGCAATAACAGTTTAACTGAGATAAACTAGCTAGGTCTACTTTATTTTAAAACAAAACTGAAAGTTGATGCAATTCCTCAGCTGGCCGTCAGCGACGCTTTCTTAGTGAGAAAGGATGTTGACCATCTAACACCAGAGGAAGTACTAAACCTACAGAGAACCCTCAGAGAAGTCAATGAAGACACGTCAGCCAAAGGCTTTGCCGCTATCGCTGCTTACCACGGCTACCCACCGCAGTGTAAGATTGGCGACAAGGAGGTCGCTTGCTGTGTCCACGGAGAGCCTACATTTCCACAATGGCATAGACTTTATGTCGTCCAGTTAGAACAGGCCTTGAAAGAAAAAGGTAAGTTGATGTTGATGTCTAATATTTATTTGATGTTGAAGACAGTACAGTTGAAACGAAGAACAGTAAGGTGTGTTATCCATACGGCCTTCAAAGAAAAAAAAGAATTCAGAGATGCAGTGATAATGGGTTTGGGTTAGGTTTAGGAATCTTAATCCTGCCTTATTTGAGTGACATGTTACACTGTTCTTCATTTTAACCAGACAGCACCAGCCATATCATTAGGAACATGTGTGAAAATTTTCTTTGAATTATCCTGGACTTGCACAATGCACAACGTTATCCTGTTTTAACACTGAGTGGCTAATGGTCACTTTATACACAGTTGCATTAACTGTAAGAAATGAAACATTCATTTTAGCTTGTCACAGATATGCATACTAGGAGATGGAACATTAGTTTAGCTCAACACCCAAGTATGTAAGACGCACAACTGAATATTAATTAGCAGACAGATATGCAAGGTACAAGTTAGAAAATTATTTTCATGTGCAGGTAATCTTGTAGCCTCCTTCAGTCATAACTGACAATGGGAATGCACCCTCAAGGTGATAGCCTTACACCCTCAACTACTGTTTTCCTGGTGTTCCTTTTGGAGTGTTCTTTTCTCTTCTGCTTGTTGTGAGATGTGTTTTCACCCAATCTGAGGTGGTACTATAGGAAGCGTGTTTTCACCCAATCTGAGGTGGTACTATAGGAAGCATCCTCTCAGGTTGCTAGATTTATGTCCAATGCCTTAATGTCTTTCTTACACACATGTTTGAACCTCAGCTGCCGTCACCCAGCTTTTCTATGTCATCTGCCAGTTGTCCGTAGAAAATATCTGCAGGTATTACAAGTTTGAAAGGTAACTTAAAACATAAATGTGTTTTAAGATGCACATTTTAAAATTAGTTTAACAAACAGGTGCGTTTGAGATAAAAATTAGTTTAACATACAATTTCTAAGAAAAAATTCTAAGTTTTAGCATTTGAGTAGTTTGATTGGCAGATCGGTTAGATCACTGGCATCTCATGGCAAAGGAGCTGGGTTCAACGCCCATCATGCTCCGGTCTACCCAGGTGTAAACGGGTAGCTGACTCTGCTCTTGTGTTAGGGAAGGAAAATGCAGTGATGAAGGTAACTAGTCATGCCACCTCTCTATGTTGGACCTGGTATAGTGATGTCTCTAATACTTCATTCTCCTATAGCATTATTTGCTATGGGACTACCTTTCCTGGTTTTTTTTTTTAATAGTTTAAATAAAAGATTATATAACCTTCATGTTTGAATATAAGTTTGTTACAGAGGTAAAAATAATGAAATTTTGAAATTAAATTTAATATTTGTTTTTTTTTTAAAACAGTAAAAGATAAAATGATTCAATTTATTTGTGTAAGATAAAGGTTTGAAAAGTTTGTTTAATTTAACAAACAGCTATTTCAAGTTTGAAAAGTAGTAAAGTTCAACATGCTTGTGTGTAAGATAAAAGTTTAAAATAATCAACATTATACCAGACCACCAGGTCGTTTACATTTAGATATATGCCCTAATGTAATTGCTGGACCTTATGCCCAGGTTGAATGCAGTGCGCCTTTTACTGCCGCAAGACGTCTTTTCTTCTAAAACCTATACTAACCTATATTACTAAAAATTAGTTTCATATGTTGGTAAAATGCTTTCAAAAGAGATTGATTTCTGCAAATTTACATGATTTTTTTCTCCACACTGTTAAGCCATCTTCATTTTCCTTTGCTCTTATTATGGAGCACAAAGTCAACACTGTAGCTGGCCTCTTTACAGGAAGCCTATGCCAAGGATTCACATCCTCTTGCTGTTGTGGTTTCTGGGGCAATTTGTTTTATATGATGAGGCTGCCAGCCTCTTGCAACAACAAAAAAACATTTCCTATTAATTACCATGTATGACATGTCCAATTATTTCGTTGTCCCTTCCTAAACCTCCAGGTACTACGTGAACAATTTTTAAAATGCAGGTTGTAAATTCCTGTTTTGCTTGGAAAATTGTTACAGAGCACAAGAGTGACAAATGTCAGGATTTACTGTCTTCTGTTACATCACAACAGGTCTGGGCATTGGTATCCCATACTGGGACTGGACTCACCCTCTTGAACATCTCCCAGACTTGGTCAGTCAAAGGGTCTTCACTGAGAGGGATGGTGGAAAGGCCAGGAACAACATATGGTACCAGGGCCAGATCAAGACACCTGAAGGAGTTCAACGTACTGCCCGAGCTGTTGACCCCAGACTCTTCCAACATGTGAGTACATATTATGATGGGATGTTTTAGCATGGCTATGATAAAATTAGAATTGAATGTTTTAGCATGTGTAAGATAAATTAGAATTGAATGTATTAGCATGGATAAGATAAATTAGAATTTAATGTTTAAACATGAATAAGATAAATTAGAATTGAATGTTTTAGCATATGTAAGATAAATTTGAATTGAATGTTTAAGTATGTGTAAAATAAATTAGAATTGAATGTTTCAACATAAGTAAGATGAATTAGGAATGGATGTTTCAGTATGTGTAAGATAAATTAGAATTGAATGTTTCAACATAAGTAAGATAAGTTAGAATTGAATGTTTCAGCATGTGTAAAATAAATTAGAATTGAATGTTTCAACATATGTAAGATAAAATTAGAATAGGATGTTTCAACATATGTAAGATGAATTAGGATTGGAAGTTTCAGCATGTTTAAGATAAATTTGGATTGGATGTTCGGGATGTCTAAACACATAATAAAAGAGAATGGCTGATGCGAAACAAAAATCAAGGAGAGAACAGGACTGGTCAAAAATACATTTGTCAACATGAAACAGATATTAACATATAAACAAGTCAAGAATAAATTAAAAATAAGAGTCATCAAATTTTTCCTCAGCACACCTCAGCTCCAGGAGCAGCATAAGTCTTCAACAAATTCATGCCAAGCAGTTCTTTGTGCCATCTATTCGAGGTCCTTTGTGCCATCTGTTCAAGGTCCTTTGTGCCATCTGTTCAAGGTCCTTTGTGCCATCTGTTCAAGGTCCTTTGTGCCATCTGTTCAAGGTCTTTCCGTGTCTTCATTACCCATTTCATGTTAGTCTCTAAATCCGTTCTCTGTGTGTTTTTCCGTCTCTATCACTCTTACCTTTGGAATTCAAGAACAAGGACTGGTTTGTAATGCTATCAACAGGTTTCCTTAACATGTTTGTCCTATCAAACATCACTCTATTATTTTTCCATTGTTTAGATGCAAACAAGAAGGTTGCCTTTGCATTTGAGATGAAAATGGTTATTTTTATGTTGTATTTTCATTTTTTTTTAATTTCCATTTATGTCCCAGTTCAGTAAAACCCCTCTTATCTTCCGTACTCTTACTGTGATATCATTGTCTGTACCTGTGAATTTCTTTTAGTATCTGTTTTCTTCTTTTTTCTTTTTTTTTCTTTTAGTAAAACAGCCTCAATCTCAAAGCTAGTAACCAAGCAATTATCTTTTTTTTGTATGTAGGTGGAAGCTGGAGAGTTTTCTGACTTGTTTGAGCAAGTTCTCAATGCTCTAGAATACCCCAACTACTGCCAGTTCGAAGTCCAGTTTGAAGTTGCTCACAACAGCATCCACTTCCTAGTTGGAGGACGACACACATATTCACTGTCTCACTTGGAGTACACATCATATGACCCCATTTTCTACCTGCACCACTCTAACGTAGACAGAATTTATGCTGTTTATGAGGCCATCCAAAGATCTAGGGGATACACACCAGGTCAGTCAAAGGTCACCTATACACACCAGGTCAGTTAAAGATCACCTATACACACCAGGTCAGTTAAAGATCACCTATACACACCAGGTCAGTTAAAGATCACCTATACACACCAGGTCAGTTAAAGATCACCTATACACACCAGGTCAGTTAAAGATCACCTATACACACCAGGTCAGTTAAAGGTCACCTATACACACCAGGCCAATTAAAGGTCACCTATACACACCAGGCCAGTTAAAGGTCACCTATACACACCAGGTCAGTTAAAGGTCACCTATACACACCAGGTCAGTTAAAGATCACCTATACACACCAGGTCAGTTAAAGATCACCTATACACACCAGGTCAGTTAAAGATCACCTATACACACCAGGTCAGTTAAAGATCACCTATACACACCAGGTCAGTTAAAGATCACCTATACACACCAGGTCAGTTAAAGATCACCTATACACACCAGGTCAGTTAAAGATCACCTATACACACCAGGTCAGTTAAAGATCACCTATACACACCACGTCAGTTAAAGATCACCTATACACACCAGGTCAGTTAAAGATCACCTATACACACCAGGTCAGTTAAAGATCACCTATACACACCAGGTCAGTTAAAGATCACCTATACACACCAGGTCAGTTAAAGATCACCTATACACACCAGGTCAGTTAAAGGTCACCTATACACACCAGGCCAATTAAAGGTCACCTATACACACCAGGCCAGTTAAAGGTCACCTATACACACCAGGTCAGTTAAAGGTCACCTATACACACCAGGTCAGTTAAAGGTCACCTATACACACCAGGTCAGTTAAAGATCACCTATACACACCAGGTCAGTTAAAGATCACCTATACACACCAGGTCAGTTAAAGATCACCTATACACACCAGGTCAGTTAAAGATCACCTATACACACCAGGTCAGTTAAAGATCACCTATACACACCAGGTCAGTTAAAGGTCACCTATACACACCAGGTCAGTTAAAGGTCACCTATACACACCAGGTCAGTTAAAGGTCACCTATACACACCAGGTCAGTTAAAGGTCACCTATACACACCAGGCCAGTTAAAGGTCACCTATACACACCAGGCCAGTTAAAGATCACCTATACACACCAGGTCAGTTAAAGATCACCTATACACACCAGGTCAGTTAAAGGTCACCTATACACACCAGGTCAGTTAAAGGTCACCTATACACACCAGGTTAGTTAAAGATCACCTATACACACCAGGTCAGTTAAAGATCACCTATACACACCAGGTCAGTTAAAAGTCACCTATACACACCAGGTCAGTTAAAGGTCACCTATACACACCAGGTCAGTTAAAGGTCACCTATACACACCAGGTCAGTTAAAGGTCACCTATACACACCAGGTCAGTTAAAGGTCACCTATACACACCAGGTTAGTTAAAGGTCACCTATACACACCAGGTCAGTTAAAGGTCACCTATACACACCAGGTCAGTTAAAGATCATCTATACACACCAGGTCAGTTAAAGATCACCTATACACACCAGGTCAGTTAAAGATCACCTATACACACCAGGTCAGTTAAAGATCACCTATACACACCAGGTCAGTTAAAGATCACCTATACACACCAGGTCAGTTAAAGGTCACCTATACACACCAGGTCAATTAAAGGTCACCTATACACACCAGGTCAGTTAAAGGTCACCTATACACACCAGGTCAGTTAAAGGTCACCTATCATTTTGTTGATATTTCTGTAACCTTCCTTACCTTTTGTTGTATTTTTATTCAGGCACACCTGTAGCAAAGTATTTTGCTTGTATCAATATTTGTCCCATATCTGTGTCAACCCAGGAAAGAAAGCCATAACTCTCCAGATATGTAGGACATGATTTAAAAGTAAAGATGTCTGTAGCTAGTAATCTTGTCATATAAAACAAAGCGCTCTTGAAACTGCAAGTGAACATGAAGTGACTCGGGGCAGGTTTCCTGCATTAAGACCAACTTCATTGGTGGCATCTACTTTCATGAGAAGCTTCTTGTTGGTCTATGTTTGCTCTCAAATATCTGTTTCTCTTATAAAATTGGTAGTCTATCTCACGCTTTTCTCATCACTGTCATATAACTACATCTATTTCTCTTATAAAATTAGTAGTCTGTGTCACGCTTCTCTCATCACTGCCATATTACATCTATTTCTCTAAAAAAAAGTTGACAGTCTGTCTCACGCTTCTCTCATCACCATATAGTTTCTCCTTCAAAGGGGTTGGTGAAGTCTACACTGTCAGTCTGCTCCTCTCATCAACTCAAGGTGCATAGATGATATGTTTTACTGTTTGGTTGTTGTTCAGCGCCCCCAACCGCCACATGGACACATGTCTGTCTAAGTTTTAATTGTTCATATTTGAGTCTACAGTGGCAGGTTCTGAGACTGAAAATAATAACATTATCACTTTTGGTAATGGTACTTGAACTGAAAATGAACTTTCATATCATTGTTTGTTTAATTCTCACTTTAAACTAGAACAGTTAGATGCTGCATCAAAACAGTAATTATAAATATTTTTCAGTATATAAAACTCTTTATCTTTTCTTGATAAGTGATAGCGTACATGAATTTTAAATATTATTTTTTTCTACAATGGTCCATGTTTCCATTACATTCAAATTTATGTGAAAATGTAACTCTTTATCAAGTTTTTTAGGAAGAGTCAGTTTAGGAAGAATGTTACTCACTCTCCCCTTCTGTTGCTCACAGGCCCAGGATGTACTGGTGAGTGTGAGTTGTGTGATATCAAGGGATTCCAGACTCCGCTTGAGCCTTTTAGCAGGGACTCGAACCCTTTCCCCATTACCAAGGTGCATTCAAATGCATATGAGGCAACAGAACACACTCTTTTCGGTTACAAGTAAGACTTTATCAGAATTTTTATGTGTGTGTACTAGCTAATCTAGGTGACCTTCATCTATGTACGCAACATTGTCTATGAGATTATAGTGTGTCTCTGCAACTCTGACTATGAGACCTTAGTGAGTGTGTGTCTCCAACTCTGTCCGTGAGACACTAGTGTGTTTGTGCGTGTGTGCATGCATGCGTGCATGCATGCGTGCGTGCGCGTGTGTGTGGTTTGCAATCTCAAAAAAGAAATTCATTTTACTAGAGCATCTCCAGCTAGTTCCATTTAATGGTTGTGTCTTTATTATTAATTTTGTATGAATTTTACTTATGTCTAACTTTCTTTATTGTCTGTTTTCATTCATTTAACCCTGATGAAGGCCTTGTGGCCCTTACTAAGGTTTTCCTCATCTTAGTAAGACACATGACCTATTTTCATTCTTGATCCAAGTGTGTCACATTGGTTATGTCAATGTTGATGAAGGATTTCTGTCAAATTATCTACCCATTTGCCTCTTGGTCTTCCTTGTTCTCTAAAACATGACCTACTGTTGTAGGCAGCTAGTGGTAATTGATCATACGATGACCAACCCACTTTAATTTCTGTCTCTATGTGTTTGGTACAGATACAGTTCCTACAACTGTTCTGATATCATCATGTGTCATTCTGCCTGTCCTGGTGACATCAGTGGCTCTTCTTAAACATCTCATCTCGCAGGATATCATTTTTCTTACCTGTGATCTGGTTAGGGGCCATGTTTTACACTGATAGCAAAAAATTTGGTAAGAATATACTATTTATAAATTTTCATTTAGTTATCATACTGATATTTTGATGTTTGGGTAGTAGTGATAGCTAGTAAGTCACTGCACTGGCCTTTTTGACATCTTGTCTCAATTTGTCTGTCAAGTCTTCTATTGTCTGTGAAAATGCTTCCTAGATATTTTAACTCTGGAACCTGTTTGAGCTGAATGCTTTTGACATAAATGTTAAGTTGGCCTGTTGATCCACTGATCTTCAGAGCTTCTGTCTTAGATGTGCTGATCTTCATATTGTACTTTCCACAATTTGAATGAAGTGCATTTGTATGGTTTTGCAATTTATTTTCATCTTCATACAATAGACTTTTGTCATCTACAAAACATAACTCATTCAGTGAATGTATTCTTTGTTACATGTATACTCTTCCTAATCTCCTACATCATTGTGTTTATATGCAGCTTAGTTTTTGCAATCTGTATCTTTGTAACTTTATTGGGAGCAAACTGCCACAGTAAGATCTGGAAGGAATTATTCACCATACATAGACATAAAAAGAGGTGTCAGACAAGATTGTGTGCTATCCCCCTGCCTATTTAATTTATACACCGAAAAAATTTTCAAACAGATACAGGAAATACCAGGACTGAACATCAGTGGAAGGTCAATAAACAACCTTAGATATGCAGATGATACCGTGTTGTTAGCTGAAAGCGAACAGGAGTTACAAGAACTAGTGAAGCAAGTGAACAGTATAAGTCAGGAATATGGACTCGACATTAATATTGAGAAAACAAAAACTATGATAATTAGCAAAACAGACGATAAACCCACATTAAAGATAAGCGTAAATGGGGAAATCCTGGAACAAGTCAAGAGCTACGTATATCTCGGTCATATAATAACAGAAGATGGCAGATGTGAAACAGAAATCAAGAAGAGAATAGGAATGGCCAAAGCTACATTCAACAACATGAAACATATACTGACATCCAAACAGTTATCTCACAAATTAAAACTGAGAATCATAAAGTGTTATATATATTCTGCATTTCTGTATGGTGCAGAAACATGGACGATGAATAAGCAGTTGGAAGAAAGAATTGAGGCTCTTGAAATGTGGATATATAGAAGAATGGGGCGTATATCATGGAAAGAGATGAAAACAAATAAGGAGGTCCTAGAAAATCTAGGTATGAAAAGAGAACTAATGAGGGAGGTCAAAGTTCGACAGCTAAAATACTTTGGCCACATAAAAAGGCATAACACCTTGCAGAAGACCATAACAGAAGGGAGAGTTGAAGGCAAACGTGCAAGGGGAAGACAGCGCTATAAGTGGGAAGACAACATCAAGAGATGGACAGGAAAGAGTCTATCAGAGTGCACCACCAAGACAAGAGACAGAAGACGTTGGCGATCCATTACAGCCAACCTTCGTTGTGGAGATGGCAACTGATGATGATGATGATCTTTGTAACCATCTCAGTTATTGAGACCTAAGTGTTTATATCCAACCCAGTGTTTCAGACCTAATTGTTTGTGTAAGTCAGTTTCTAACATGTTTCTGACTGTTTGAACTTTATCTTAGAGACATTTCTGTGTATACACTTTTTATTCTCTGAGATCTGAGTTTTTGTATTCACCTTAGAAATGTTTGTATAAAGGTCAGTTTCTGACATTTCTCTTATTTTATAAACGTAATCTCAGAAACATTTATGCACTTACGAACAAAACTCTAGTTTCCTAGTTTGCAATTTATGGATGCAGATATTCAGTTGACATTTTGGTGATAAATGTCTGGACTTCCTAATTCAGATCAGTTTAGTTAACTAAGTGATAATTTCATCTTACCACACAACCTGCCTAATTATTTGGCCAAACACAATCACCAACCAAGAACTGCTTACTATGGGCAATTATAGAGATATACACACCATCATAACAGGTAAATGCTGGGTTTGAGTTGGCCATATCCTCAGAAGAGACATGATTCCATCACCATAAGTGCAGTGCTATGGACCCCACAAAGAAGACAAAAGAGACTGACTAAAAATAACTTGGTGGAGAACTGTGGAAGCCAAGATTAGAAAGCATGAACATAAACTGAGGCAATGCACAAAGAATGGACACAGACCAAGCACAGTGGAATGCTGCTGCCCTGCATGATACCGCTAGTCCAGATGGTCACTGACTGCTATATCAGTTGGCATCAAGGATTTATGAAGAAGTGATAATTTGTTTCTATGCCATCAAGAAACATTTTTTACACACCCTTGTCACAAAATTTCCAGGTTGCTAGAAGAATTTCAGATATTGCATCAAGGTAATGCAGATGCGGCAACAATTTTACACCTTGAAAAGTTTCTCTTTCATGACTTAGACTTTGTTCAAATGCACAGTAAGTGGTCAGAAAATCAGACAGGAAATATTGTTACACATTCTGTCTAACTTCTTCTCCCTAGATATGACAATCTGACATTGAATGGCTATGACCTTGAAGGAATCAAGAGATTGCTTAGAGAGAGACAGTCACATGATAGAGCCTTTGCCAGTTTCCGTCTTCATGGGATTGGAGTCTCTGCCGATGTCAGGGTCAAGGTCAGTGCTTGGTTTTTAAAAGCCAGGGGAAGGGTTTTAAATCTACTGGCATAAAAGACATCTGGATTTTACATTTTGTGATATAATTATGAAGCTTTCATCTCTCATAGATTCTGCATCAGGGTGTTCACAATGTCTTTTCCAACAAGAATTTACCATCGGTCATGGTAATATAAGTTTGAAAGTGACATCATAAGAAAACATTTAACGTGTCGACAAGTATGTCTTCATCAGGAAGCAGGCATGAAAATATGAGAAATGAAAACAAGTTACAAGATTTTTTTACACAGTTAATGATATCTTCTTGAAGTACTGCATCATCATCATCATGTTCCTTATGGAGCCACTGCAGTAGCTTGTCCGCTTGCAGGACGTCTGCACCAAACATTCAAATACTCGTGCAATGGTGGTTTATCTGGCAATTTGTTTAACATAATGAAGTTGCCAGCTCCCTGTACAAACTCGTATAAGTCAACTTGTTTGATACGTCTGAGGGTACGGCAGTCTGATTCTTTCCTTGTCTTATAAGAGACCCCTAGGAACTAAACGGGGCAAGTGCTGCATCAGCTGGTGTCGGTGATCATGTCTGTTCACAACTTCCCATCTCTAGTGCTCGTTGTCCATTCTGATTTTGTCATGTTTTAGTCAAGCTATGATGTTTAACTGTCGCTTGTCTTCCCTGTTAGTTGTTCTGTATATGTGGCAATCAGAGGTGATATGGGCCTCTGTTTTACCTATTTAGCTAGGCCCCAAAACTTGAATAAAGAACAATTATTTTAGTTTGACTTGCCACTTAGGCCCCTCCAGATAGTATCAGGCCCTAGGGGTACTGCTGTATGACCTCACGTAATAACAGGCCTGTTTTTATCTGTTTTTTAATAAATTTAATTAAAAATCCATTGTAGCTCTTGTATTATCTTCAATGAGCAAGAAATTACAGACATTTATAAATGGGTGCTTGCACAGAACAGAAGGATTGAAATGATATGACAAGATCGCCAATGTCGAACTGATGACAAGAATCTGACAACTGCCAGTGAATAAGAGGTTTGGAGAAGATGCTGATTTGAGACATGACATACATTGATGAAACCAGCCGTTAGCATTACAAGACAGTCTTTAGCCCAGAATCTTGGGGATGTGAGAAATAGAGGCCGAAAAAAAAACCCACAGAGAAAGGGCTTGGAAACAGATGAGAGGAATAATGAAAACCTGGAAAATTCTTGAATGGATGTCACAGGTTGACAGGAATTTGTTGAAGACCTGTGCTCTACTGGGAACTTAAGGGTGATAATATTAAATATCTTTTTGAAAACATGCTGGCATCCTTGTTTGTAAGCATTGCTGGATTATTCATTTTCCCAGATCTGCAGAGCTCACATAATAATAATTTAACGGTACACGTCAGACCCACTAATTATAGAACTCTTCTGTCTCAAAAGCAGAATCCCTGCTTTAGACTGAAATGAAACAAATATGAAAGGTGAATGAAATGATCAGATACAGGTCAAAGGTCAAGGTAGTTCTATAGCAGATACTACTGTAGTGGAATGAAGTGTTAGAGACGACTATACTAGATCCAGCTTTTTATGAGTTGGGGTGACCAGTCTTCCTCCTCACTACCTCTGCCTCAAGAACAGTCAGGTACCCATTTATAGATTGGTAGATTTGAGTGTGAGGCTACTAGGTTTTGGTCCTGGAACACAGTAACTTTGCCGTTAGAGGCAAGCACTCTAACCGCATAGCCAGTTGGACACTCATTAAATAAAGAAAATACAGATACATTAAAATAAATGAAACATGTTCTTAAGTATCAGCAACCCAGAATTATTAATGAAATTTAAGCAAGTCTGGTGGTTGTGGAAGTTCAAGTGTCGTCTTGTAATTTTATCCAGATTAAAAAGGATGCTGGACCATCTGTTCCTGGAAAAATGGTGATGTACTTGAAGTATTAAAATAGTTTTTAAAAATAAAAAATAAAGGCAGGCCCAAGAATCCATTAGAAAATGACTGAAGCTGAAACAAAGGTGAGAATTTGATAAGAGAGGCCATACTTTTTTCTGTTTCTCTTTCAGGTTTGTGTGACATCCCATAATGAGCTCTCTGGAGAATACTGCGAGTCTGCTGGCAATTTTTTTATTCTTGGTGGTCCCCTGGAAATGCCATGGAACTTCAACAGACCTTACTTCTTTGAGATCACCGATACAGTCTTGCATCTCGGTGTCGATCTAGAGGGAGACTATCATGTTGAGGTAGACGTTTACAGCGTCAACGGCACACAGCTGCCATCTGACGTTTTGCCACACCCCTCTGTGTCTTTTGTACCTGCTGTTGGAAAACGTGACCGTAGGTTGATTTTATTACATGTGTTATCTCTCTTTGTTCTGTGACTTGCTGTATTAACAAGTGGGAATTATGTGCTTGCCACTTTGTCATTATCAGTTGAAGGGTTGACAGTAATAGTTTTCCAAAATTTTCTTCAGTAATGAATCTCCAACATTTTCTTAGTCTTTATTGGTTGCAGTAATAGATATCCAACAGTTTTTAGTCATTAATGGTTGGCAGTAATGACTTCCAACATTTCTGACTCTTTAACTCTTAGTATCCGGCAAGCCCCGTGAAGTGGCGCGGGTTTAGTACCAATTTTACGGCTCGCCAGTTCAAGTGGCGCGCGACGGTAACGATAGCTAAACTAGCGCGTAAAAACGCGGTTTTAGCTGCCGCATAGTAAGAGTTAATGGTTGTCAGAAATAGATGTCCAATATTTTCTTATTCTTGAAGGGTTGGGAAAAAAAAAATCTCCAACATTTTCTTACTCTTGAAGGGTTGTCAGTTACAGATCTCCAACATTTTCTTACTCTAGAAGGGTTGGCGGAAATGGATCTCCAATATTTTCTTACTCTTGAAGGGTTGGTAGTAATGGATATCCAACATGTTGGAGAATTTTATAAATTCCTTCTTAATCGGAGAATAAATCGCCTTCCTAAACATTTCACTAATTTCAAATGTAAAATTGTATATCTTTAAAAAATGTTAATTTGTGTTCAAAATTTCTTAATGAATAAAGCATAAACATGATATATACTTTCAGAAGTGCTTACAAAGTTTTTAAATAATATTTGATCATAATGACTTACTCACGTCTGCTATTGCTTTATATTTGTGATAATGATTTCTCATGTCTGCTTTTGTTTTATATTTGTCATAATGATTTCTCACTCTGTTATTCCACTACAGCCCCTATTTCTCATAATGAAGTGACACATGAACATGCATATAGAGAGGAAGTGTCTGTCCGTAAGAATGTGGAACATCTGACCAGGGAGGAGGTTCTTGAGCTCAGGGAGGCATTAGAGAAATTCCAGGTTAAGATATTTACTTTTGGAATTTAGGCTAAAATACTTGCCAGGGAGGACAGGTTTGGTTTTATATCTGATAATGTGTCCTGTTGTTTTACTGCCTACTGTGAGCAGTTTTGTAAATTTGTGTAGTCTTTCTTAAATGGGTGTTTGTGAGGAATAGAAGAATTCAAATATTAAGTGTTATGATGAGGTCACCTGCGCAGAACTGATGCAGCATATGCAACTATTACTGGTAGAACAAGAGGTCTCGAAAAGATGCTGGCATTGAATAGGACTTAACACTGAGGAAATCACTTGACAGTATCACAAGGTAGTCTTTGTTCTGAAATTCCTAGGATAATAGAGAGAAATATGGAAAAGAAAATTGGAGACGGACGTGAGAGAGATTTATAAGACATAGAGAAAAGACCACAAAAAGTTGGCACAGGACAGGAAAGCTTAGCATGGGTTTATTGAAGTCTTGTGCTGTACAGAAAACTGAAAAGTTATGAATAAATGAAGAGCGGTTTGAAAACAGAATACATAGAAAAAACTGAATACTTATAAAATCTGAATACTTAGAAAAATGTGATACTTGGTAAAATTTGAATACTTAGAAAAATATATGGCTCGGTGAAAGTTATTAATGCTAGTGAATTAACATTGATTGAAGAAGTACTACAATGACAATAATGAGGTCAAACAGACTGAGATTGCTTTGTGAATGAATTAAAAACTAACAGACAAGACCAATAGAGCATATCCCAAAAACATTCCAAGCCCAAGACCACAAGGCTGTCTAAGAAATATAACATCAACACAAATAGATGTGAAAGATCAAGGAACTGTCAAAAAAGAGAGACTGAGAGTGATAAAGATGAATGGAAAGTGACTCCATGTGCAGCTAAGGACCTTTAGGACTCTAAAAACTGAAAAAGCTGAAGATAATTTATGACATATTTCATCACACTTTGTAACTAAAGATGTATATTGCCTTCCACAGAGCGATCACAGTGTAGATGGTTACCAAGCTATTGCTGAATTTCACGGAGATCCTGGAAAGTGTCCAACCCCAACAGCCAAAGACAGATTTGCCTGCTGCATCCATGGCATGCCAAACTTTCCACACTGGCACAGACTGTTAGTGGTTCAGGTCAGTTTTATTTTACTGTCAGATGTTGTCACATTATCCTTCTTACAAAAGCAGCATCAAACTTATAATACCAGACTTACGATGCCCAAACAAATTTCCCACACTGGCACAGACTGTCAGTGGTTCAGGTCAGTTTTACTGTCAGATGCTGTCACATTATCCTTCTTACAGAAGCAGCACGAAACTTATAATACCACACTTATGATGCCCAAACAAATTTCCCACACTTACGATGCCCAAACAAATTTCCCACACTTACGGTGCCCAAACAAATTTCCCACACAAATTTCCCACATACAAGTTCAGACTTGATGGTTTAGGACTGGTTGAACTGGTTAAGTGTCACTAAGACATGTCAGAGCACTGCAGTTTTCTTTGGATAATGGTTGATGATGATGGTCAACTGACAAACATTGCTGTAATGAGCTTTTCAAAATCGCTTCCTGTCTCATTCAGTTCTTCTCACTTTTTTTCCTTCAGCACATTTCCCATTCTCACATCTACTACACACACGCACACCTTCATATACATAATAAAAAGATATATCTGTATAAATGAATCATTCAGTCATTCGTGTCTGCTTTATTCACTGTATATGCAGTAAAACTCTTTTGACCTAGAAGTTCATTAACAAACTGTTGGAGTAGACTCAGTTGCAGTGTCTCAAAACTAGCCGGACATTTGTTTGAGAAGCAAACATTTGTTTGAGAAGCGAACATTTGTTTGAGAAGCGAACATTTGTTTGAGAAGTGAACATTTGTTTGAGAAGTGAACATTTGTTTGAGAAGCGAACATTTGTTTGAGAAGCATATCTCCAGTTTTGTTTATGTTGACTCCAGTTGTTTAATTCTCATGCTGTAGCTTTTTTTTTTTTCCCTTCTTTGCTCCTTAATGAGCATGGAGGTACTACTGTGGTTGGCCCACCCCCTTGGCTTTTGCAGGAAACCTGTGTCAAAACACTGAATGTGCTCTTGCAGTGAGGGCATCTGTAGTAATTAGTTTTTTTTAATGATAATGTTTCTTTCTTCATGCACAAGCTTCCTTAATTGCCTTTTATGACATGTTGTGCAGGGTGCAGTGATCATTTTCTTTCCTTTCGCTACAGCTGGATATTCCTTTCTTTTTTCATTTTTTTTCCCAGAGTTCAGATAAATAGATAAAATGATTAGCACAGTTCACATTTGGTGCTTCCTCAAATTAAATTTTAGCATGTGTCTGTCTAAAGATGAGGAGCTACAGCGAAATATTGTGATCATGAACAACTGCAGGATTTCATTTAAATGCACAGGCATATCCAACAAGAATAATAATTTTGCATGACAGTTCATTTGATAGCTATGTGCTGTCATTATACAAAATATATTGAATTTTAATGCTATATTTCAGTTGCTAAAGAATTTAATAAATAATTTATTCTCGAGGAAATAAACATGAAAGATTATATATTAGATGCAGAAAGGGCAAGAACAGTAAAGGGATTTTGGGCAATATCAGATCGATATTAGTTAGTTAAACTAAGTGGCAGACCAATTGATATCAATTTTATACATATGTATGCCCTAACAGCAGATAGTACAGAAGAAGAAATAGATACATTTTACAGTGAACTTGATATGACAATGTAAATTTCATGAGACAACTGTTATACTTGGAGACTTCAATGCAAATGAAAAAGTTGATGATGTGACTGGTGGTTATGGCATGGGAGAAAGAAATGAGAGAAGTGACAGACTGATAGAGTGGGCAAGAACACATGATATGATAGTAGGAAACACCTGGTTTAACCAGCATCCTAGATGCCTTTGGACGTGGAAAAGTCTTGGGAACAATGTTCGTAATCAGATTGACTACATACTAATATGCAGGAGATTTAGAAACAGTTTGAAATCTGTGAAAACTAGGCCAGGAGCAGACTGCAACAGCGATCATGTACCAGTAATAGGAAAACTTAAGAATAAAATTGAAGAAAGTAAAGCGAGCTTCAGACAACATCAAGTTAGACTTAGCCTTACTTAAATTAGATAAGTAAATGAGTGAAAGATACAACATTACAGTACAGAATAGTTACAAAGCAATAGAAAAAATACACAGTACAGATGAACAGTGGGAAATGCTAAAGGAATCAATACATCAACCATCAAAAGAAATCGTACCACAAGTAAAGAGGACTGCAAAGAAGAAGTGGATGACGGATGAAATTTTACAACTGATGGATGCAAGAAGGAAGAAGAAGCAAGACAACCAAGAATATGACAGACTAAATAAGGAAATAGTAAACAAATGTTAAACAACAACAGAAGCATGGCTGAACCAGAAGTGCAGAGAGCTTGAAGTGCAGAACCGAAAAGACACAAAATCTATGTGCAAGCAAATAAATGAGTTAACAGGCAGAAGGATACAAACAGTCACTGGCTGTTTGAAATCAAAAAAAGGAACATTGTTAATGGGTCATGATAACATGATAGAACGGTGGACAGAATACATCAAAGAGCTCTATGATGATGAAAGACCAGATTTGAACAACCAGGACAGTTGTGAAGGACCTCCAGTACTTGTGGCAGAGGTAGAGGATGCCATGCACCACATGAAGAAAGACAAAGCGCCTGGGCCAGATCATGTAACAGTGGAGGAAATGGAAGCGTTGGGAGAATTTGGAGTAGAAGTGATAACAAAACTCTTAAATGACATCTACAACAGTGGTCAAATACTTGATGATCTGCTAAAATCCATATTCATAGCTTTGCCAAAGAAACCTGGAGCCATGTAATGTGAAGAAAATTGCACCATTAGTCTTATCAGCCATGTGACCAAAATATTATTACGAATTATTATGAGAAGAGAGAGATAAAATTAAACCAGAAATCAGTGATGAACAATGTGGATTTGTAGAAGGTAAAGGCACAAACAATGCTATATATATTATAAGAACATTAATAGAAAGAGCCATAGAGGTGAAGACAGATCTGTACTTGTGCTTTATAGATTACACTAAGGCATTTGACAAAGTGAAACATGAGGAAATTATCAAAATGTTAGAAAGCATCAACATTGATGGAAATGACTTGAGGATAATAAAGAACATGTACTGGCAACAAACAGCAGCTGTAAGAATTAACAGCCAAATAGGAATTTTTCAGCAAGTAAAAAAGGTTGTCAGGCAGGGATGTGTGCTGTCACCGGATCTGTTCAATCTGTACAGTGAAAATATAATGAGATCTCTAGAGGACATGCCTCAATTCAGTGTTTGAAAGTGCAAAAAAGAAGAATCGTAGCTCGTTCAGCTAACGTGTTCCTCATCAATGCACCTCCAGGTTTAAGCAAACTCCTGTAAAAGAACCTATAGGAAAAGGCATGTTAAGAAATGTATTGCGAAGGCGAAAACAAAGAATTCTTCATAACACGATCTCACTTGAGATATGCCGATAATACAGTCTTAATAGCACAAAGTGAAAAGGAGCTGCAGGAAATGGTTGATACAATAGTGATAAAAAGTGAAAATAAAGGCCTTAGCCTTAATAGCAAAAAGACAGAAGTAATTGTCGTCTCAAAGAAAAGGGCTTCCCCAGAATGTACAAAGTAAATGGAACCATTTTAAAACAAATCAATAAATTGAAATACCTGGGAACATTAATAACAATGGATGAAAGATGCATCTCAGAAGTGAAGAGCAGAATAGCTCAGGCAAAAGTAGCAGTCTATAAAGAGTATTTTATGCAACAATTCTTTGTCATTGGAAGTAAGAAAGAGAGTTCTTCATTGTTATATAGAACCAATCCTGACATATGGGAGTAAGTCATGGACAGTTAGTAAACAAATAGGGAAGACACTAGAGGCAACAGAGGTGTGGTTTTACAGAAGAATGTTAATACCATGGACAGCCAAAAAGAGTAATGTGGATGTCCTGAAAAAGGCCAATGTACAACGGAAACATATGTCACAAGTTAGAAAGAAGCAATCCACTTTTTTTTGGGAATGTTATGAGAAGAAGAAAGCTAGAATATATCGTAACAACAGGTAAAATTGAAGGAAAAAGAGATAGGGGAAGACAAAGAGAACAAATACTGGACAGTTTGACATTGTGGCATGGAAAGAAGTCAACAGCAGAATTAATATATTGTACTGGAGACAGGAAGTTGTGGGGAGACATGATCTCCTAAATCACTAGGCATGGTACTTGAAGAAGAAGAAGGCATCTAATTTTCATATTTTAGTACTAAGATATCTGTGTACTCGGTGTGGATTTGAATCATTGTCTACCAAAACTAGCTTACTTTAGTTTGATATCATGTGTTATTATTACTAAAATTATTATTATTATACAAACTACTTGGCAAAGTCTGGGAGAGAGAGGAATAACCAGCAGAATGGAAGGAAGGTTATCTGGTCAAGTTGCCTAAGAAGGGAAATTTACAAGAGTGCACAAATTATAGAGGAATAATGTTACTATCAGTGCCAGGAAAAGTATTAAACAGAATCATCCTTGAGAGATTAAAAGAGTCCATAGACAAGGAACTGAGAGATGAACAAGCAGGTTTTCGGCAAAATAGATACTGTACAGAATAGATAGCCACATTGAGAATAATAGTTGAACAAAGTCTGGAATGGAATTCACCGCAATACATCGTATTTGTGGACTATAAAAAGGCATTTGACAGTGTAGACAGAGAATCACTTTGGAAATTGATGAGGCATTATGGAGTTCCCCTGAAGATCATTAATTTAATAAAGAAGACCTATGAAGACATGACATGCAGAGTTCTTCAAGAAGGACAACTTACAGAACTGGATTTTGCAGATGACTTGGCTCTTCTGTCCCATAACCATAATCAGATGCAAGAGAAAATGAAAATTCTCGATGAGAGGTCACAAGTGGGCCTGAAAATAAACAGCGCTGGAAGAAACACCACTAAAGGATGTAGAATCGTACACATATCTTGGCAGTAATATAGACAGAGTTGGAGGGACAGACAATAATATCAAAATAAGAATACAAAAAGCAAGAGGAGCTTTCATTGCATTGGGAAACACGGAGAACAAGAGAAATCACGTCCAACACGAAAATAAGAATCTTCAACTCAAATGTCAAGTCAGTCCTATTGTATGGCTCTGAGACATGGAGAGCAACAAAAAACAACAACCAAAAAGCTACAGACTTTTATAAACGGGTGCTTGCGTAGAATAGAAGGACTGATATGGTATGACAAAGTCACAAATGTGGAATTGATGACAAGAACCAGACAAGTGCCAGTGGAACAAGAGTTGAGAAGAAGACGCTGGCGATGGATTGGACACACATTGAGGAGACCTGTTGATAGCATTACAAGACAGTCCTTGTTCTGGAATCCACAGGGAAAGAGAGGCAGATGTAGACCAAAAAACACATAGAGAAGAGAACTGGAAACAGAGGTGAAAATGATGAGGAAAACATGGAAAGAGCGTTAGCGGATGGTACAGGACAGGAAGACTTAGCATGTGTTTGTTGAAGGCCTATGCTCCTTGGGGAGCTAACGGGTATTGATTGATTGATTGACTATATTTGAATTAGAAACTCAATTTTGTTTTGACATTTTTTAGAATATTTTTTTGCTTGTAACTTTAGTAGATCACAAGTTATAAGATTTTACATTAATGTCTAAAAAAATAGTGACGTGTTTGGCAAAATTTTACAATATTATTTTGCAGTAAATCAAAATTTTCAAAAGAACAGAAATCTGATCTGATAAAAGTTTCAATATGATGAATAAATAAACAAGTTATAAGAAAATTAGTTAAACACAATTGTTCTGAGAAATTCATCGTTTTTCTCTCATAAAGAAAGTGCACTGTCTTAATTAAGTGCAGTTTTCAAAGTCAAAACATGGCTTGTTAGAATGTGTTCTGATAATTACTTTACATATTTTGATTCAGGAAATCGTAAATTATCACAAAAATATAGACTGATGCAAATGTCAAATTTCTTTGTCTTAAAATTTGGTGCAGCTCTTTCCATTAAGATTGCTACCTTTCCCAATCTGTTACCCATGGTATAAAGTTATTTGGTTAGTTTTTGTTACACACACAGCAACTTGAAGTGTTCCATGATGTGATGAAGGGTGAAAACTTGTCTCCACAAATGTCCAGTTGTTAGTGTGACTTGCCTGTCTATCAATCTGTTTGTCTGTTTCTAGTTTAATTTTCCTATCACATATACTAACTCAGATTATTTAATGTTTGGATGTAGGTTGAAGATGCCCTCCGAAGACGTGGTGCTCATATTGGAATCCCTTACTGGGACTGGACTAAACCGAACACCCATGTCCCTGCCCTGGCAGCTGATGAGACCTATCTCAATCCTCACGAGTGAGTATAGTCTTGGAGAACACTGCTGCTGAAGCATTCTCTGGAAGCTAATCATTTCTTTTAAGGAAGCTTATTTGAATCATCAGTGGCTGCACCTAGATGGACATGTTTCTTTCTCTTGCTCTCTCTCTCTTAATCTCTCTCTCTCACTGTAACAAATGACTTGACACAAGGTCGGTCACAGAATGCCTTCTGTCATCTTCATCTTCTGTTGTTGTATTTTATTGCTATATTAGGTGGTACTTCTATTTGTGTTACCTGGCACATGGTATCTTCCTGTGCTTTTTTTTTTTTTTTTTTTGTGGTTTTCTTTCAAATTTTATGATGTGTCAAATGTGTAGTCATTCAGGCATGAGTTCACTAACCCTTGTGTTTCTGTACAATCCTGCAGCAATGCTCAACATGTAAACCCCTTCCATCATGCGGAGATTGGCTTCCTGGGATCTGGTGCCAAGACTAGCCGTGACGTGCAAAAAGACCTGACACAGACTCCAGCCTGGGGTGACCATACTGAACTTTTTGATGCTTTTCTCCTGGCACTTGAGCAAGACAACTTCTGTGATTTTGAGGTAAGGTCAGAGGTCAGACACTGGCTTCCTAGCTCAGTGGTCCATGGTTCGATCCCCAGTTGAGGTGGGATTTTTTAGACCGCAAACGGCTCCAGGGTCGACCCAGCCTCATGAATTGGGCACCAGAACAACTCTGGGAAGGTTAAGGTGGCCGACGTGATGCTGACCACATCACCCCTAGTGTGCCGATGGTCAAGAAAATATGGGCCTAACACGATATTCCCAATATGCCTCAATGGGTGTGTAATGGGATCTTTTCTCTTCCTTCAGAGGTCAGAGATATAAAGTGTAATCTCTCCTTTTTCTCTTTGTTTTTTTCATCTCCCAGTGGAGAAAAAAGCCTTTAACTGGTTCTCTCCTTTCTTTCCTGTCTTGGGAGAGCCACTATTCTTTACTAACAACTAGTTCTCTCCCTTCTCTCCAATCTTGGGAGATCCACTAATCTCTCCAGTCTTGGGAGATCCACTAATCTCACCAGTCTTGGGAGATCCACTAATCTCACCAGTCTTGGGAGATCCACTAATCTCACCAGTCTTGGGAGATCCACTAATCTCACCAGTCTTGGGAGATCCACTAATCTTACCAGTCTTGGGAGATCCACTAATCTCACCAGTCTTGGGAGATCCACTAATCTCTCCAGTCTTGGGAGATCCACTAATCTCACCAGTCTTGGGAGATCCACTAATCTCTCCAGTCTTGGGAGATCCACTAATCTCACCAGTCTTGGGAGATCCACTAATCTCTCCAGTCTTGGGAGATCCACTAATCTCACCAGTCTTGGGAGATCCACTAATCTCTCCTATCTTCTTTAATCTTCATTTGTCTGCCTCCAGCTCTTTTCTTCATCTGTTTATGGTCTGCCTCGTGTTTCTTCACAGAGCATCTGATTGACAGAGTGGGTTATAGAACTTGCCACTCAACAAAGTTACTGGATGCTGGGTTCAAAATGTGGAAGTGTTACGCTTCAGTATACCACTTGTAAATGGGTACCAACTCTGCTTTTGAGTTAGGGAAGGAACAGGGAACTGATTACCCATAATAAATTATGGACCTAGTCTGTAACACTTGACTTCCCTACAGCAGTATGTGTTATAGGACTACCTTGACCTTACCTCTCATGTCTTCAGCCCTGGATATTCTAGGACAACAACTGTTTTGTAATGCTAATTGATGACTTCCTTCCTCAGTGCATGCCCTGTCTACCTATGGCATCTTTCTCTCACCTCATGTCCCATCAATCTTTCCCTTATATCAGCTCCATGTTGGTGATCCTGGAAGGTCATGTTAATCCTTGTCTTCTGTGGGAAGTACCCGTTAATGAACTGCAGTTGCTTTGCTATTATTCTTGTTTTTGTCCTGCATGTTTCGCAGCGATACAAAAAGACTGACTTGACTGAAAGTTTTTATTATAAATGGGTATTGTAAGCAAGCGTTCTGTTAGTATGTTGTAAAGAGTTTATCCAGAAACATCTGAAACTGAACTATTATTTAAAAGACTTCACAGCTGCATCACTACAAACTAACTCGATCAGTGACCACTAAAAAAGTTGTGTCTATTGTTGTTATATAGTGTGCAGAGTCTCAACATAAATTAAGTTAGCTATGTTTCCTGATTTGATTCAGGTCCAGTTTGAAATTGCCCACAATTTGATTCATGGTCTAGTCGGAGGAAACACCACGTATGGTCTGTCTTCACTGTCATACAGTGCTTTTGACCCCATTTTTTACGTGCATCATAGCAGTGTCGACAGAATCTGGGCCATCTGGACTGCCCTGCAAGAACACAGGTAAGACATTCTACCTCCTTCTCTTACTTCTTATCAGTCTCACCTTCCTCTCCCTTACCATTACTGGATTTGTTACATAGCAGTGTGAATCATTTTGAAAATTGTGAACATACAATCATGTGATGTAAGCATACAATCATGTGATGTAAGCATACAATCATGTGATGTAAACATACAATCATGTGATGTAGACATACAATCATAACATCATCATCACCACTTATCAACCCCCCACTGAGCATAGGCCTTCAACAGACGTATTCCAAGTCTTCCTGTCCCGTGCCGTCTGCTCCAGGTCTTCTTGATCCCATTCATGTCTGTCTACAGTTGTTCTCATCTCCTTATGTGCATTGGTCTTCTATGTTTGTTATCAGGGCCTGAAAGGGGAGCAAAGAATAATAGTACTGTCCCTAACATGCATGTCATAAAGCAACTAAGGAGGCTTGGGCATGGGGCCAGTCACCCCATCCTGTAAAAATGTTTAGTATGTTTTCATGTCTGGTTTTCTGTTTTGATTCCAGTAGTTATCTGCAGTCATTAAAGATTACTATTTCATACCTGTCAACTAGAGATGGCTACTGTGTGTATGTGTCAAAACAATGTTTCGAAACAGCAGAATGTCCAAAAGATTCGACACACAGCCTGCTTGTTGTTTCGAAGCAGTTTCAGTTCCTGTCTGCCTCGCTGTTTTGCAGAGACACACTGTCTCACCATCCGTGGGCCTTTGTAAAATTTGAGTGAACCGTTCGGAACATTAGTATGGAATATCAAACATGTCATATTTTTCAGGGATGTGTTATGATGACTTGATTTTACAAGTGATATTATTTTTGCTGAGAAGTTATAGACACTGGAAATTGTGTCAGTGCTGCAGTTGTCAGTGTTTTAGGCACTATGTTAAAGTTGAAAGTGTCCGTGTGTTCGTATAAATGTAATGGACACTTTATTAGCTCTGCTGATATCTGTGTACTCGGTGTGGATTTGAAGCATTGTCTACCAAAACTAGCTTACTTTAGTTTGATATCATGTGTTATTATTACTGTTATTATTATTGTCGTTTTTTATTATTTTCACATATACTGCAGCTATCATCATATCTCCGTTTTATTTCATCATAATGAAGACTTGTGTAAAAATATTGAATTGTGGCCACACGAAATGCCATAGATTTTCACACACGACAGTAGCGCGCAAGGAAAAACAGTTCATGTATAGTAATGTATACTGTCTATTAGAGACTTCTTTCTCCCCGATACGGGCAATAGTGCCGCTGTGTTGATACACTGTTTCGACACAGTTTAAATCACTGAGCCGACTGTCTCGAAACAGTGGAGTGTGTCGATTTGCCCACCTCTACTGTCAACCTCCTGAGACAAAAACCTGTACACCAGACCAGAAAAATCTTTACAAACACCCAAAAATCCTTACGCAAAAAATATATTAGTAAATTATACACAATACAGTTTTAAAACGAGAATTGACACATACAAGTTATTAGCATTTGAATTTTTGTGATATAAAACATGCTAATAGTCTCATGCTGTTCTTTACATATAAAAAAACTTAGTGATCGTGAGGTACTATTCTTTCGATGCCCAGTGTATTATAATCAACACATGCACTTTTAGCACTTTGCAGAATTACATTTGTGGGCTTAAAGTCTGCACAGCATGTATCAATGTTAATCTTACACTGTAAAAAAGAAGTAAGTTTGTCTGCATTCATTGACCTCCTGCAGTCTGTGTGGATGTTTTTATTGAAAAATAAAGCAGTGAAGTTTACGCAAACAAACTTTTTCTAGTTATGTAGAGCCGACACAGAATATTATGACATTAATTAATTGGAAATATTTAAATGATCAAAATATTACTGGAAATATTAAGAGAACGAAAAAAAATACAGCGAAGCAAAGCAAACAGCTAACAGCACCAAAAAAAAAAAATGTACAAAATTTTGAACAGAATATCAAATCTAGGAAGAAAAACGTAGCACCAAAAATTTACAAAATTATTTAAGAGTTGGTAGCTTAGACCAGTGATAATAGATAGCCACTTTATTAAAAAATAAAGCAGCAAATCTCGTCCGCTGGAATAAAGTAGGTAGGCCTACTCAATGCAAATAAACTTTTTTTTTTCTGCTTTTATAGGGCCTACACAAAATTTTATGATATTAATTTATTGGAAATATTTAAATGGTCAAAATATAACTGGAAAGATTAAGACAACGACAAAAATAAAATACAACAAAGCAAAGCACACAGCTAACAGCAAAAAATAAAAAATTAACCAAATTATGAACAGAATATCAAATCTAGGAAGAAAAAACATACTACCAAAAATTTACAAAATTATTATTTAAAAGTTGGTAGCCTAGACCAGTGATAATAGATCGCCACTTTATTAAAAAAATAAAGCAGTGAATATCGAGCGCTGGAATAAAGTAGGCCTACTCAACGCAAACAAACTTTTTTTTTCTAGTTATGTAGGGCCTACACAGAATATTATGACATAAATTTATCAGAAATATATTGAAGGGCGAAATATAACTGGAAAGATTAAGACAGCGATTAAATTGCAACAAAGCAAAACAACAGCAATATTTAACCAAGTTATAAGTACTTAGCTTTTTTAAAACAAAATGGCGTCGAAGTGTGATGGCATGTGTGGTTGATAACAGGTAACTTTAAAAATACGTCATGTCACGCTGAAAACTGAAAGTGTTTGAGGCCGAATTCAAAGTTTTTGCTGAATTGTTGGGTATAAAAGGATTTGATTGGTTGCTGGAAGAGACCTCAATTTAAAAACAGACGCTGAGATTCCCGGAATTAAAAATAAAAAAATTGGTTTAAAAAAACCTGGGCTAGAAAATATTTTCTGATTTAGAATTTAAAAAAAAATTTGGGTTGGAAAATATTGTTAGAATTTTTGTTTAATTAAAAAAAAAAAAAATTTTTTTTTTTGGGGAGGTGGGAAAAATCCGTACGAGTCTGTACGGCCGTACACTGCTAAAATTATCAAAAATACGTACATTGTACAAAAAATTTGTGCAGGTTGACAGGTATGCTATTTTAGCTGGTTTCTCTTTATATTTGTTATCACATCTCTTTGTTCATTACCTGTTAGCTCTTCACACACTCTGATAAAGATCTCAGGTCATTTTTGAAACATCTCTCTATAATATAAATGGCCTGTATTCCCAGTAAGTTATAAATGACCTCTATTTCTAATAAGACTACTTAATCTTTCCCTATACCAAATGTGCAAAGTCAGCTTATAACGAATGCCAAACTTACAATGCCAGTTTATAATGAATGCCAAATTTAAAATATCAACTATGATGCCACACTTACAGGGGCAAGCCATACAAAGCTCACTGTGCCCAGTCGTACGTATACTCTCCACTCAAGCCATTCGCATTCCACACACCATACAACAATAATGAAAAGACTTACTCCCACGCCACACCTGTAAACATCTATGAGTACGAGAAGGAACTGGAGTATGCCTACGACAACCTGGAGTTTGGAGGTTTGAGCATACCTGAGCTGGATGACTACATTAATGTTAACCTGAAGGGCAAGTCAAGGACATTCGTTGGCATTCACTTACATGGCATTAAGAAATCAGGTAATGAATTAATGTTTCACTGTTTATTCTTCTTACTTTTTTTTGCTTCGTTTGTCCCAACGTGGTCGTAGGGCATAACTTTCTATTGAAAACTTTATTATGTTTGTCAACTGTTGACTCTTTAGTACCATTATATATGAGTATTTGCAAAAATACTCTGAGAAATTCATGGTTTTCTTCAAATGCATAATTTTTCTCGAAAGTACAACTTCAAAGAGCGTACGATTGGCTAAGCAGTTTGCGACAAAGTTACTGAGTTCCGGGATTGAAGCCTGGTAGCGGATCACTGTAGTCTACCCAGCTGTAAATGAGTACCTGACTGCTATTGAGTTAGGGAAGGAAAAGGCAGTGATGAAGAGTACTGGTCACTCCACCTCATTAAAAACAATGCTGGGCATAGTATGGTGAAGTCTCTAACACTTCACTCCCCTATGATAGTTCTGCTATGGGATTACCTTTACCTATTTACAATTTCATCATCAAAATACACGTAATTAGAATTAAAATATGTCGAAAATTGTTGGACATATAGAGAGTGAACATATTGTTGAAGAACCAGGAAGGTTGAAAGAAAATGATCAAACATATGTGCAGCTTTATAACTGAGATGTAAACTTGAACAGATGGATGTGCAGTAGTCTGTCAGAGTGTACCATCATGGCATGTAGAAAATTCATTATAGCCAGCCTTCAAAAGGAGATAGTCCTTGTTCTGATGTGAGTGTGACTACAGAAGACTTTTGGTTAGCTGTCATCCTCGGGACTTGGAAAGTGTTGAAAAATAGATTTTGTCATTTAAACTGACGATCCAAAAAAAGCACCTTATAAACTTAATCTTAGCTGTAGTCTTAATCTTAGCTGTAGTTTTTCTTTGTAACTTAATCTTAGCTGTAGTTTTTCTTTGTAACTTAATCTTAGCTGTAGTTTTTCTTTGTAACTTAATCTTAGCTGTAGTTTTTCTTTGTAACTTAATCTTAGCTGTTGTTTTTCTTTGTAACTTAATCTTAGCTGTAGTTTTTCTTTGTAACTTAATCTTAGCTGTTGTTTTTCTTTGTAACTTAATCTTAGCTGTAGTTTTTCTTTGTAACTTAATCTTAGCTGTAGTTTTTCTTTGCAACTTAATCTTAGCTGTAGTTTTTCTTTGTAACTTAATCTTAGCTGTAGTTTTTCTTTGTAACTTAATCTTAGCTGTAGTTTTTCTTTGAAACTTAATCTTAGCTGTAGTTTTTCTTTGTAACTTAATCTTAGCTGTATTTTTTCTTTGTAAACATTAAAATGAATATTTAAAGAACTAGCCTAATTACAATAGATATATAATTAAAAACATTAAAATGTTTATTATTTTTAGTCATTCATTTTTATTACAAGAAATAAAATGTTATATGTCCATATTCGGTATAGAATACTATAGTATACACAACAGAGCATGGTTCACTACTGTTATATGTTATATACCATAACAGTTATATGTTATATACCATAACAGTTATATGTTATATACCATAACAGTTATATGTTATATACCATAACAGTTTTGGAGTAGCATAAATAAATTATGATAAAATAACGTTACTGTATATTTAATGTCAGCTTATATTTGCCTATTTACAATGATTTGACAGGTGTGATGCCACTTTCCCTTATCGGCAGTTGCTCATATTATTTGGAATGGAAAACAGTATATATCCTAATTATAACCTATCGGAGGTTGAACGGGATATTTTTCATCATTAAATTTAAAAAAAAAGCTTAAATTTGTGAAAAATCAGTATTAAATATTATAAAAATATAGAACAAGAAAAATCTATTTCAAAATTTGATAATTTTTTCCCATTTTTTACCTCATCTCAGAAGTCTGGTACCAGTATATGAAAATGTCAATTAAAGTAAAATTTTAAATAATTTATTGCCAGATAATTGACAGTCAACCATATTTAAGTAATTATCAGCTTGACCTCACAGAGGTTACCAGCTTGATCTTCAAAGGCTCAAATAAATAAAGCTATGCATTTTTGACCTTCTGTCACCAGGACTAGGAACTATCCATGTCAAATCTCCTAAAGGGAAGGACTATACAGCTGGTCACTTTGCCTTGCTTGGCGGACCTTCTGAGATGGCTTGGGAGTTTGACCGCTTGTACAGGTATACTGTGCCATTCTTTGTTTTATTTGAATGTTTTAACAATCCAGGTGCCTGCTGTAGATGTTCTCTTCAGTGAAAGGCAGGTCAAGTCTCCTTCCAGATTCATCTCCAGTTTCCATCGCGATGTGTTTTTAGGCCTTGTCTTTTTTCTTGTATTCTAGGTATTCCAGAAGTAGGACTGCCTTAAAATGCTGCCAGCAGGTTTTCTCAGCAATGTGTCCTACACCAACACCAACATGTTTTCTCAGCAATGTGTCCTACACCAACACCAACATGTTTTCTCAGCAATGTGTCCTATCCAACACCAACATGTTTTCTCAGCAATGTGTCTTATCCAACACCAACATGTTTTCTCAGCAATGTGTCCTATCCAACACCAACATGTTTTCTCAGCAATGTGTCCAACACCAACACCAACATGTTTTCTTCACCTTCTGTTCTGATGGTAGTTGTCTATTTCTTTCCATATCAGTGATCTTGTCTTACCTTTTTAAGTCTTCTATTCCTGTGGTCCATGGACCACTAATGGTCCGCGGTGCATTATCAGGTGGTCAGCGGCTGCGTTATAGATTTGGTATTAACTCTTACAATCCAGCAAGCCCCGTGAAGTGGCGCGGGTTTAGTACCAATTTTACGGCTCGCCCCGTGAAGTGGCGCATGACGGTAACGATAGCTAAACTAGCGCGTAAAAACGCGGTTTTAGCTCCTGTATAGTAAGAGTTAAGTGCTTTGATTTTGCTCTGATGCTCCCTAAGTTTTTAGTGATCGTATATTATATGTGATACTTTGTTGTTACCAACTTGTGTCATTGAATATAGGCCTATTCATCTATTGAAGAAAAACAGTTAAGCGTTTATGACATTGCGATATTACATATAAGCTGGTGGCCCGCAACTTATATGTAGTTCGAAAAGTGTTCTATTCTGCACAGGCACCCATTTATAAAAGTCTGTAACTTCTTGTTTAATTGAAAGCACTATAACATGGAATACAAATAACAGCAGAATAAATATGAGAAACTAGAAAATGAGATTTGTTGTTTAAATAACATAATAAATGTGAGAAATAATAAATGAGATGTTGTTTCAGATAGCACATTGCTGATTTCAGTACACTTTTCTCTCTGAACAATTAAAACAACATACATGAAAACTTCACAGGCATGACATCACCCAGGCACTGGAAGACCTTGGCCTGCACTGGTCTGACCCTTATGATGTCTCCATTGAGCTGCATGAATATAATGGCACACCCATTGATATCAGCGAATTTCCCAGAATAAACCTCATTCACAAGGCACAAGAGCGTAAGTTACTGGTGCTTTGAAAGCTAGTCTTTTAGACATTAATTTTTTGTTTGGATTTGACATTAGTTTATGTTTGGATTTGACATAAGCTACTGTTTTAATTTGACATTAGCTTCAGTTTGGATTTGAATTAGCTTCTGTTTGGATTTGACATAAGCTACTGTTTTAATTTGACATTAGCTTCAGTTTGGATTTGACATTAGTTTATGTTTGGATTTGACATTAGCTTCTGTTTGGATTTGACATAAGCTGCTGTTTATATTTGACATTAGCTTCAATTTGGATTTGACATTAGTTTATGTTTGGATTTGACATTAGCTTCTGTTTGGATTTGACATAAGCTACTGTTTTAATTTGACATTAGCTTCAGTTTGGATTTGACATTAGTTTATGTTTGGATTTGACATTAGTTTATGTTTGGATTTGACATTAGCTTCTGTTTAAATTTGACAGTAATGTTTGGTTGGATTTTCTTTTCGGATATGATATTAAAGTCTGTTTAGATTTGATGATAGTGATCGTTGTTCTAGAATATCGATCATTGCTCTAAATAGTGATCGTTATTAGAGAATCGCAGTTATTGCTCTAAATAGTGATCGTTGTTCTAGAATATCGATCATTGCTCTAAATAGCGATCATTGCTCTAAATAGATGTCATTGCTCTAACAGCAATTATTGTTCTATAATAGTGATCATTGCTGTACAATAGTTATCATTCTTATCTTGATCTTTCTTTAGCTTATCAAGAAACATACATATTTATTAGTCTGTTGTGTCCTGAAGATTATTACTTGTTCTGCTCTGTGGAGCAGGTAATAGGCATCATTTTTCTAGTTGTCTGGATGACTCGTTTTTCACCTGTTTCTGTATCTGCTATGTTTACATCTCTTGGCCTCTTTTATGTTTACGCTTGTGTCAGTTTGCGGTAGTTTTCCACCTTCCTTTGCCAGTCTGCCAGCCTGTTCATTCCCAGGGATATTACAATGAGATGTGATCCACTTTATCACAGTTCTTCTGAATGGCCAACAAAGTTTGCAGGGTGTTTTGGACATTTAGGTCTTTGTTTTATTAACTCATTCAGTGTTGTTATTGGTGATGGTGCATCTATGAAAAACTCCACTTGTCTGTCATAAAATGTTTCTGTCATTGTGACATCTGCTGCAATTTTCATTTCACCTGTCTCTGCTGTGAGTTTACTGGAACGTGTCTCTCTTGCTACTGATAATGGGGACTGAAGCACAAAATAATAAAAGCTCTGAACATAAAACATATAAAGGAACACTCCCCAGGGAGTTGCTGGACCCATGATTGTGCTGATCGATCAGCGGCTAATGCTATTTCTAATCTGATTTGGAAATTGTTACAGCATTTAAGGGATATGCTGTTATC
Organism: Oreohelix idahoensis; assembly: GCA_024509875.1. Classification (NCBI taxonomy): domain Eukaryota; kingdom Metazoa; phylum Mollusca; class Gastropoda; order Stylommatophora; family Oreohelicidae; genus Oreohelix; species Oreohelix idahoensis. Next base: position 447,932 of record JAMPIV010010432.1, on the reverse strand, counting down.
GTTGTTTTGGTTGGTAAACATGCTGTTCATTGTCTACTTAATTTGTATTCAGAACCTCATGACCCAAGTCGTGTTGACCAGATAATTCGTAAAAATGTCGACCACTTGACTGAGGAGGAGATCCTTGACCTTCGCCATGCTTTGACCTTCTTGGAAGAGGACAAATCTACTGGAGGTTATCAAGATTTGGGTCGCTTCCATGGCACACCAAACTGGTGCCCTTATCCTGCTGCTGATAAGAAGGTTGCTTGCTGCCCTCATGGCATGCCAACATTCCCACATTGGCACAGGTAGGTTATACTGTTCTCATTTTAAAGTAGCACAGCAGAGACTTAAATTAATGTCATATGTCAATATCCTGGCATTAATACGAAGCAGCATAGTTAAATGAGAGCGCTGAATGTACTGCTGTTCCCTTGATTAACTCTTCATTAATTTTGTCTACCTTTTTTTAACTATGCAAAGGCAAACACAACTTTTTTTAAAAATTGCCTGAACATTTTATACGAAACAATATCTTTTAGTCTATTTTGTTAACATGGTATTAAGGATATGCATGAGACATAAAACAATTTTGTAAAAAAAATACTGTACACATTTTTTTTTTTAAATTGGATTTTTGTGCTGAAGAAGTTAGTTTATCAAAAGTAGCAAATTTTAGCTTTTTTGTTTTAACTATTCACACAAAATAAGAGAATTGTTTGTTTCACAGATTACTCACTGTCCAAGCTGAAAACGCTCTTCGCAAACATGGTTACCATGGTGCCATTCCATACTGGGACTGGACTCAGCCTTTGACATCTCTGCCTTCGATTGTCACCTCCGAAAATTACGTTGATCCTAGTAACGGCAAGGAGACCCACAATCCCTTTTATGAGTAAGTTCTTGTAATGGTTGTCCAGACCGGCTTGTCTTTGAGATTTTACAGTGTGTGACTTTTTCTGCTGGCTTGGATGAGGCTGAGAACAGGTTTCTGTCTTATTAGCTTGTCATACATGACATACACAGAATACTTATTGTTAATGTTATACAGAATTGACATCATTGCACTCCGGGCAAACCCATAGGTGCTCAGTCTCCTTCAGTATATGTCGAAGAGTTGGAATTTGGCATCAAACATAAGGCTAGTAGAGATGGACGTTTGAGAGGATGCATCCGTTGTGTTTACAACCAGCAAGCTACAGGAACAGTTAGCATTCATACACAGAATACTATTGCTAGGTAGTCAGATGTTTATTGCTGTTCTTATCAGTTCAGCTTTCATCATATTTGAGGCTCTGTGCTGGAAAACACAGCCTATTTCTGTTCTTATCAGTTCAGCTTTCATCATATTTGAGGCTCTGAGCTGGAAAACACAGCCTATTTCTGTTCTTATCAGTTCAGCTTTCATCATATTTGAGGCTCTGTGCTAGAAAACAGTCTATTTCTGTTCTTATCAGTTCAGCTTTCATCATATTTGAGGCTCTGTGCTGGAAAACACAGCCTATTTCTGTTCTTCATCATCCTTTAAACCCTTGTGGGACATGAAGCCACCATTGTGGGACATGAAGCCACCATTGTGGGACATGAAGCCACCATTGTGGGACATGAAGCCACCATTGTGGGACATGAAGCCACCATTGTGGGACATGAAGCCACCATTGCAGCTTGATTCCTTGCGCCTGCACAAAAGAATTCATAAGTACTTGCAGCAGTGATTTATATAACAATTTGTTGTAGATGGTGAGGTTGCCAGCCCTAAGCATTACCTCGTATGTTATTCCCTTTTTACAACATACGTGAGGTAGCCCTGTTCTTCCATTGTCTGCTCATAGACCTACAGAAATTACCCATACCCTTTCTGGTCTTTCCCTGTTTTATAATTCCCTGTTCATTCAGATTAATTTCTATGTTACTCATTCATCCTTTAAATAATTTTTTCGGTATAGACTTTCTTCTCACTGTGTTATACTTCATTCATTCGATGTGTTTCCAGATACCTCAGTTTGTTTGATCAGTGTTTTACCATTGTTTTAATAGTGCATTCTGCAGATGTTCATTTGAAAGCACATTTATTAAATGTATTTGTTTCCTTAATGATTTATTTTTATTTTTAAATGGACAGCTAAACATAGTGATGCGGATGTCCTGTAAGAATCCAGTGTGGAAAGAAAGCTTATTACTTATATTAGAATGGAACAGTCCCACTTTTTAAGTACATGGTATTAGACGAAGAAAGCTTGAGTATATTGTAACAGCAGATGATAGAGGGAGAAGACATATTGACATTGTGGCATGGCAAGAAGTGATTTAAACAGAATTGATAAACAGAACTAGAAATAGGAAGTTGTGGGGGAACATGATCACCTATGCTATGAGACCTGCTACTTGAAGAAGAAATGTTTTTAACAATTGTTAACTTTTATTTTTGTGTTTAGTTTTTAATTACTTGATTTTGAAATCAGTTTCTTTTATTAAAATTTATTTATGTTGTATTCAATTACTTATTTATTTTATTCATCAGCGCACACATTGATGATGCTAACAAAAACACAGTGAGGTCAATTAGAGATGACCTCTTCCAACAACCTGCGTTTGGAGAGTACACAGACATTGCCAAACAGGCAAGTATTTCATATTTATTGCTGCTGCGAGGAGACATCTTTTAGAGCAATAACTCTAAAATGTCTGATTGTCTGGGGTCATTAATGTTAGAGCTCTTGCAAGAATGAAACTGGAGATTTAACTCTTAACACATTAACTACCGCAAGCCGGTGGGACCGGCTTTTGAAATCCTATCATTTGGACCGTGAGCCGCTCAGAGCGTCAATCTAATTTTAGTAATAAAACGAATGAAAAATGTACTAAAACACTTTCTGATCTGGTTCGAAATTTTAAGTTGCCACCGGAAAACAAATTCCCAAAGCATGGTTGTTGTAGAACACTGAAAAATTGATATTATGTTCATATTTTTCAGCGTTTTGGGTTGGTTACCAAATCGTGTAAAACTGTTTACCATGGAAACTAGTGATAGGAACACAAAAAATGTGTGTATATCTCGCCTAACAGCTGAATAGGCTAGAAACTTGTTTCAACAATTGACTGATCAATCTAGTGACGAGGACAAGCGTGAAAACAGTGTGCACATTGTTTGAAATAATGATTTTGATAGAGATGGGGTGCAAGCAGTTATAATTGTGAAAATATTGCAAGTCCTTGGCCATCGGACAGCCATTAAATAGCAACAACCAATATTAGAGTTACAAATGGTGCTTATTGTAACAGTACATTCATTTATCTTTAAAATGACATGTAATTCATAAAAATATGTAAACAATTACGAGAACTACAGCTTACTTTGTGCAAACACCTACAGGATGAAAATTTGAAAAAAATATTATTCGGCCACAGTGTGTTTTTCAGTTTGGTAGTTAATGTGTTAAAGGACATAGCAGTGTCCCCATGTTTGATGCAAGAAGTTGACATTTGGTAGTAGGGAGATGATAAAGTAACAGTTTCCCCACTTCAGATAATATTTTGAGTGTGCTAATATGGAGATGATACAGTAACAGTCTCCCCACATGAGATAATATTTTGAGTGTGCTAATATGGAGATGATAAAGTAACAGCTGCCCCACTTGAGATAATATTTTGAGTGTGCTAATATTGAGATAATAAAATAACAGTCTCCCCACTTCAGGTAATATTTTGAGTGTGCCAAAATGAAGATGATACAGTAACAGTTGCCCCACTTCAGATAATATTTTGAGTGTGCTAATATGGAGATGATACAGTAACAGTCTCCCCACATGAGATAATATTTTGAGTGTGCCAATATGGAGATGATACAGTAACAGTTACCTTACTTGAGATAATATTTTGAGTGTGCTAATATGGGGAGCTCTGATGAAATCGACAGCGCAGAATAGAAATTGATGGAGAACAACTGTTTCTGCCCTATATTCCACAGGGAATGAAAAGGAATGTTGATGATGAATATGGTGAGCTGAATGGTGAAGAATGAACAAAGTAGAGAGACAAATGGTGGAACAAATTTGTCATGAACTGTCACCTGTGCTTTTTTCTTGCAGGTACTTCTGGCCTTGGAGCAAGATGATTATTGTGACTTTGAAGTTCAGTTTGAGATTGCTCACAACTTCATCCATGCCCTGGTTGGAGGTAGTGAGGTCTACTCGATGGCATCACTGTTATACACAGCTTTTGACCCTCTCTTCTACCTACATCACTCAAACACTGACAGAATCTGGGCCATCTGGCAGGTGAGAGAACGAGCCATGATTACTTTATCTTCATTGTCTTTTTAACACAACACTTGCTCAGAAATCTTTCTCAGTGACATAGGAATATGTCTCAGTGAGAAAATATCATACCCAGAATATTATCTCAGCAACTATTATTCTCAAATAAATTCTATCGTAGAAGAAAAAAAAAAACTTTCTTAAAAACTTTCTTGCAGAATTTGTTTAAAAACAACCTGTATATGAAGAATCTTCCTCACAATCTGTCTGCACCAGAATTTGTCTCAAAGAAAATCTATTTCAACACCTCTTTCTAAAAGAAAATCTAATGAGGAAGAGTCTTCCTCATTGAAGATCTGACTGAACAGGAATCTGTACTTAATACCATCAAAAATCATTCTTAGCAAAGATCTTTCTCACTGAAAAATCTTCTAGCAGGTATCATTCCTAATGAATATTCTATCACAGGAAGAATTTTTTGCAAGATATATTTCTCAGCTTGAATTTGAATACTAAAAATTTTTCAGTGAAAATTGATCTTGGTTAAGTTTTTGCTCTCAACAAGTTTGGATATCTTTTATTGAACAAATCTTTCATCCTGAATTGTTTTATTCTCAGCCTATATTTATGTGTTCATTGTTGCTGTTTCTTGTATGCTATGTTGTATCTTCTTCAGGCACCCAAAACATTATCTTAACATCATTTCTTATCAACATTTCTTATCATCATTTCTTATCAACATTTCTTATCAACATTTCTTATCAACATTTCTTATCAACATTTCTTATCAACATTATCTAAACATTTTATGTATTCTGCTCATGGCAATCCTCCTTTTTTCCTTCCTTCTCTTTTTCACTCCTCGTGGAGTGTAGGACCATCACTGCATAAGCCCCCATGCAGGAAGCCTGCACCAAAACATAATTTTGTTCTTTCTGTGTCACTTTGTTTTACATGGTAAGGTTGCCCGTCCATTGCCCAACCTTCACCTTAGTCTCATCTTTCAACATGTCTGCTGGGAGTGGTGATCCTATTCTTTCTTTGTTCCAGTTGAGACCCCCTTTGCCAGGAACCACATGACCTTGTTGTAATTTGTGACACCAGATCTGGTTGTCATTTTATGCCTATATGTTCCACAATTAGTTGCTCACAGCTAATGCTTATATAATTACTCACCTTAGAATTCTAGCCCATTGTAATTATAGATTATTACATTTGTAAAAGCTGCAGTGTATAACACCTGCGTCACCAGCACACTTATGTATGGCAGCGAGACCTGGACAACCTATGCTAAGCAAGAAAGATGGCTAAATACCTTCCATCTACGGTGTCTACACCACATCCTCGGTATTTCGTGGAAAGAAAAAGTGACAAATGTCGAGGTGTTGTCACGTGCTGGCCTTCAAAGCATGTATACACTGCTTAGGCAGCACAGACTACACTGGCTTGGCCATGTCCGCTGTATGGAAGATGGTCGCATCCCGAAAGATATCTTCTACGGACAACTAGCAGATGACAAAAGAACAGTTGGGCGACCGCATCTGAGATTCAAAGTTGTGTGTAAGAGAGACATGAGGGCACTGGACATAAATCAAGCAACCTGGGAGGATGAAGCTGCTGATCACACCATGTGGCAGTGCTATCTGTGGTGCCACCTGATTAGGCGAAAAGAAGCTCACACAACAAGCAGAAGAGAGGAGAAAACGTTGAAAGGAACACCAGGAAAATAGGTAGCTGAGGGCTGTCACCTAGTATTTTGAGTGTGCTAATATAGAGATGATAGTAACAGTCTACCTACATGAGATAATATTTTGAGTGTGCTAATATGTAGATGATACAGTAACAGTCTTCCCACATGAGATACTATTTTGAGTGTGCTAATATGGAGATGATACAGTAACAGTCTCCCCACATGAGATAATATTTTGAGTGTGCCAATATGGAAATGATAAAGTAACAGTCGCCTCATTTGAGATAATGTTTTGAGTGTGCTAATATGGAGATGATACAGTAACAGTCTCCCCACATTGAGATAATATTTTGAGTGTGCTAATATGGAGATGAGAAAGTAACAGTCGCCCCACATGAGATAATATTTTGAGTGTGCCAATATTGAGATGATACAGTAACAGTTGCCTTACTTGAGATAAAATTTTGAGTGTGCTAATATAGTGTGCTAAAAAGTCAGTTATGACTAAAGGAGCTATTATTAAGGGCTATAACCCATGTATCAAATCTCCCACATTTGTGTTTTTCATTCTAGGCTCTCCAAAAGTACAGAGGCAAACCATACAACACTGCCAACTGTGCCATAGGCAAACTACGCAAACCTTTGTCACCTTTCAGCTTGACCTCTGATGTGAACCCTGACTCTGTCACACGTGAACACTCAGTTCCATTCAAGGTAAAGTGTTATGACCTGCCTGTTTTCACCTGAGAGAGCTTTCTACCTGTCTTCTCATGGAGCATGGAACCACCATTGCATCTGGCTCCTTCCAAGAAGCCTTCATTAAAGCTCAAGCTCTTGTCATTGTGGTTCCTGTAACATTGTCTTATATGTCATGAGGTTGCCAGCCCCAAGCACAGCCACAGGCATATTTGATTTAAAGAAAACAATGCTTAAAAAAAGTTCTATAATTTGACACATCAAGTATCACATTAGTTCTATACTTTGACACATCAAGTATCACATTAGTTCTATTATTTGCCATATCAGATATCACATTTGTTCTATAATTTGTCATATCAGATATCACATTTGTTCTATAATTTGACACATCAGATATCACATTAGTTCTATAATTTGCCATATCAGATATCACATTTGTTCAATAATATGACATCAGATATCACATTTGTTCTATAATTTGTCATATCAGATATCACATTATTTCTATAATTTGCCATATCAGATATCACATTTGTTCAATAATATGACACATCAGATATCACATTTGTTCTATAATTTGACAGATCAAGTATCACATTTGTCCTGTCATTTCCGACATTACATATCCACATTTTCTCAGTTAATACATTCCCAGTGTTAGAAATGATATATACAACCTCAACATCATCATCATCATCATTGACAATAACAACAGCTTTCCTACCTTCTCCCTTCTGCTTCACTCCTCGTGATGTACTGTTTTAAATGTGACATCATCAGGCCTTTGATTACCGTGGCAACTTCCATTATGATTATGACACCCTGGACTTCAATGGCCTGGGAATCCCTCAGCTAGCTAGAGTTCTGGAACAAAATAAGGGACATGATCGAGTGTTTGCTGGATTCTTGCTGCATGGAGTTGGCCGCTCAGCACTAGTCAACTTCTTTATCTGCAAGTAGGCACAAGCTTTTCCTTATTTTCCACTGCCATGGTAATGATTGTTATATCAAGTAACAAAAAAATAATCCCACTGTAAAATATTTGTAGTAGGGAAAGCTGTTTGCTCCTTAGGGAGGGAAAAAAGAAAATGAAAAAAAAAAATTATTTTGAGGGTAATGGTGGTTACTGATGATAGTCATGGCATTTGATAAGGCTGATAAAAATGATAACAATGAGTCTGGTAGATGTTGAAGATATTACTTGATGCCTACTTAAACAAACTTTTATTGTTCAACACAGTGCCATTACAATGGGATATTTATTGCAGCTTAATAATATGTATTGGTGATGAGTTCTTTTAGCATCAAGATGGTTAAGCTTTACCATGAAGATCATTACTTGTATGTTTGAAGGAGCGCAGACAACTGCAACAACCATGCTGGGGAGTTCTACATCCTGGGTGATGTCAATGAGATGGAGTGGGCTTACGACCGCCTGTACAAATATGAGATCACTGATCAGGTGGCTGACCTACACCTTCGCTACAATGACCGTTACTACATCAGATATGAGATTCGTGACCTAAATGGAAAGGATCTTGGTCAGCCGTTCCCAACTCCCACTGTGATTCATGAGATTGGAACCAGTGAGTAGAATGTAGTCCTTCATAAGACATGAACCAGTAAAAAGAATGTAGTCTTTTATGAGTTAATAACCAGAAAATAGAATGTAGTTCTTTATGAGGCAGGAACCAGAAAATAGAATGTAGTTCTCCATGAGACAAGAACTGGAAAATAGAATGTAGTCCTTCATTAGACAGGAACTAATAGAATGTAGTCTTTCATGAAACAAGAACTAGTAAACAGAAAGTAGTCGTTCATGAGATAAGGACCAGTAAATAGATTGTAGTCTGCCTTGAGAAAGAAAGCATGGTCATATGTGTTTGAGATTGCCACCTTATCATTCACATTTAAACCCAATTGAACTCGTTTGGGCAAAAGTTAAAGGACAGGTGGCAGCTGAAAATAAAACTTTCAAACTATGCAATATGAAAGAACTAACATATGCCACCCTCTCGCAGATAGACAAAGATTGTTGGTGTAAATGTGAAGCTTAAAAGAGGAAAATGGCTATTGGAAAAAAGATGGACTGTCGTTCATGTGATAAGAAACAATGAAGAGATTGTAGTCCTGAATCCAGCATCTTCATTCCTCACACATTCAATATTTGAGAAGAAATCAAATGAGCTAGGCAGATTGCTTTTCAAATTGTTTTTTGCTTTTCACATTGTCTAAAATCCATTAATTAAAACACTTCTCATATATAATCATAACAGTGTCTAACAGAAATGGATTTGTGTATTTTATAAAAACAGGTCAACTGTATGGCCAGGAATACCGTGAGGCTGTTACAGCAGCTTCCCACATCCGTCGTAACCTTGACAGTCTAAGCGCAGGAGAAGTAGAAAGTCTTCGCTCTGCCTTCTTGGACATCCAGAAGGACCATACATATGAGAACATTGCTTCCTTCCATGGCAAACCTGGTCTCTGTGAGCATGAGGGCCACAAGGTAGCTTGCTGTGTCCATGGCATGCCCACCTTCCCATCCTGGCACAGACTGTATGTTGAGCAGGTAGGTTAAACATCTGAAGTGGCTAGTGGATTTTGTCAGGCCTTTTCATCTTATGTTTTTTTATCTTCTCCTATTTGTCTATTTATGTACATTCTGTCTCTGATTATTTAACCCTTCTCCTGTCTGTGCTGTTTTTGCACATTGTGTCCCTGATGAAGATCTTGTGGTGAAAATTTAGCTAATGTTGTATTTGTATAATGTCTGTTTTTATATCACACACTTCTTCTTCATTGTTTTTTACAGTAGGGAGACAAGATTTGTTTTTGGCTGCCCATGGAGCATAGACTATCAGTTAGTTGATGCCTGGCCATCCCATCTTGCACCAGTTAGTTGATGCCTGGCCATCCCATCTTGCACCAGTTAGTTGATGCCTGGGCCATCCCATCTTGCACCAGTTAGTTGATGCCTGGCCATCCTATCTTGCACCAGTTAGTTGATGCCTGGCCATCCTATCTTGCACCAGTTAGTTGATGCCTGGGCCATCCTATCTTGCACCAGTTAGTTGATGCCTGGCCATCCTATCTTGCACCAGTTAGTTGATGCCTGGGCCATCCCATCTTGCACCAGTTAGTTGATGCCTGGCCATCCTATCTTGCACCAGTTAGTTGATGCCTGGCCATCCCATCTTGCACCAGTTAGTTGATGCCTGGCCATCCCATCTTGCACCAGTTAGTTGATGCCTGGCCATCCCATCTTGCACCAGTTAGTTGATGCCTGGCCATCCCATCTTGCACCAGTTAGTTGATGCCTGGCCATCCTATCTTGCTCCAGTTAGTTGATGCCTGGGCCATCCTATCTTGCACCAGTTAGTTGATGCCTGGGCCATCCTATCTTGCACCAGTTAGTTGATGCCTGGCCATCCTATCGTGCACCTTTTTGTTCAATCAAGATCATTTCATGTCTTCTTTATTCTTCTTGTATCCATGTCAGTGGCCATTAGTCTACAGACAAAGCTGAAGGTGTACAGAGCTGTGGTGCTTCCAGTGCTGCTATATGCATGTGAAACATGGACTGTATACAGACGCCACGTAAAGATGCTTAACCACTTCCATACAGTCTGTCTCAGAAAGGTGATGAACATCAAATGGCAAGACAAGATCCCGGATACCGCCGTTCTTCACAGAGCTGGTATCCCTAGCATCGATACTATTCTGAATCAGTCACAGATTCGTTGGGCAGGTCATGTAGTCCACATGCCAGACCATCGGCTGCCAAAGATACTCTTTTATGGTGAGTTGCAAAAGGGTAAATGCTCCCATGGTGGCCAAAAGAAGCGCTTCAAAGACACGCTAAAGACTTCATAAAACATCTTTGACATAAACCCTGACACATGGGAAGCTGCTGCACAAGACCAAACCGCTTGGCACACATCTCTTCATAAAGGTGCAGCGGCATGCGAGGCATCCAGAAAAGCAACAGGGGAGACAGGCTAGAAAAGTCCGTGACATAAAACCTTCACCTGAAGCAAAAATTCTCTGCCCACACTGTCCGAGATCCTACCAGGCCCTCATCAGGCTCATCAGTCACCTTCGTACCCATAGACATATTCTTAATAATTGGATGAACAGAGTGGTCTTCATCACCCGTGATGGACGAATAACAAACATCCATGTCCAGTTCTCTCCTCCTTTAGTTTTTTTTTAGATCAACCTTTGTTTCTTTTACCCAGGGAATTCCAGACCATGGATTGTTTTGTTTTTAACCCTTTGTGAACATCTTTTCTTTACCTCTTGATCCACCTGTATTTGTCTACTTCATGTCACCTGTTCCACCTGTATTTGTCTACTTCATGTCACCTGTTCCACCTGTATTTGTCTACTTCATGTCACCTGTTCCACCTGTATTTGTCTACTTCATGTCACCTGTTCCACCTGTATTTGTCTACTTCATGTCACCTGTTCCACCTGTATTTGTCTACTTCATGTCACCTGTTCCACCTGAATGATCTTTCGATGCCATTTAAATCCTTTTATGTTTTCAGTGCAAGCTACCATTTATGAAAGTTTCTAGGGAGAGCAGATTACCTCCTGTATATTTGTACCTAGTCTAGCATTCTCACCTTCTTTGCATTTTCAGTCACATACCTTGTATCTTCTTTCTCAGTCCTCAGAAGTTTTCAAGCTTTTTCTTCCTGTACTAAATTGTATGCATATTTCAATAGCCCATTTATACTTGTAATGAAGGATTCTTGCTATCTCCAGCATCTCATCAGTTGTCTCCACTTCCTGTCTGAATGTGTTGTTACGTCTCCCTCTGTTTTTTTTCCCCTGGAGGTTTCAAAATAAGAACTACCTTCAAATACTATCTTCTGGAACCCCAGGGTTTTGTGGTTTCCTCAGTGTATGTCCTATCCAAAACCAACAATTTTATCTTCTGGAACCCCAGGGTTTTGTGGTTTCCTCAGTGTATGTCCTATCCAAAACCAACAATTTTATCTTCTGGAACCCCAGGGTTTTGTGGTTTCCTCAGTGTATGTCCTATCCAAAACCAACAATTTTATCTTCTGGAACCCCAGGGTTTTGTGGTTTCCTCAGTGTATGTCCTATCCAAAACCAACAATTTTATCTTCTGGAACCCCAGGGTTTTGTGGTTTCCTCAGTGTATGTCCTATCCAAAACCAACAATTTTATCTTCTGGAACCCCAGGGTTTTGTGGTTTCCTCAGTGTATGTCCTATCCAAAACCAACAATTTTATCTTCTGGAACCCCAGGGTTTTGTGGTTTCCTCGGTGTATGTCCTATCCAAAACCAACAATTTTTCGTTATCTCATATTCTGCAGGTATTTTTAACATTTATAATTGTAAACATTATGTGTATGACAACACAGGTTGAGGAGGCTCTCCTGAGTCATGGCTCATCTGTTGCTGTGCCATACTGGGACTGGTTAACCCCTATACAGAAGCTGCCTGACCTGATCAGCAAGGCCACTTACTACAATTCTCGGGAACAAAGATTTGATCCAAATCCTTTCTTCAGTGGCAAAATACCAGGAGAAGATGCAGTAACAACACGGTATGAAGTAGTCTTTTTATTAAATGAGTGGTTTGAGTTATAGTGTCTGCATACTCCACTTTTCCCCAACAATATCTCGTCTGCATTAACATTTCTTTGTTTCTAAACTCTTTGCTTTAATTATTATAGTGTTGTTTCTGAAATTTCTTATTTATTTTTTAAAACATGCATTTTAATCTCTCTTATTTATTTAATTCATCTTTGTTGGTAAACCTTCTAGTTTATTTAGAAAGAAAGTTGTAATAAATAAATTAGAAAAATATATTTATTACACCTTTATTTTCAACTTTTTTACTTCATCTGTCAAGGCATTTGTTCTAAACTTTCTAATTTATTTATATAAAATTTGTTCCTAAACTTTCTGGTTTATTTATTGCAATTTTGTTTCTAAACTTTGTAATTTGTTAATTACAATTTTGATTATGGACTTTCTGGTTTATTCCTTAAAACTTTGTTTTTAAATTGTCTGGTTTATGCCTCACAACTTTGCTTGAAAAACTATGTGGCTGTAGTCTATATATATCATTACTGCTTTGTCCCATATTTATATAATACAACTGTGATTCTAAATTATCTGTCTTACACAAATTTTACTTTGCTGACTTACTTTATTCTGAGAAATCACAACACATGTGTATCATGAAACTGTCCCTGTACGTTGTGTATCATGAAACTGTCCCTGTACATTGTGTATCATGAAACTGTCCCTGTACGTTGTGTATCATGAAACTGTCCCTGTACATCTGCAGAGACCCACAACCTGAGCTCTTCAACAATGACTACTTCTATGAACAAGCATTGTATGCTCTGGAGCAGGAGACCTTCGGTGACTTTGAGATTCAGTTTGAGATTCTACACAATGCTCTACATTCCTGGCTGGGTGGACATGCCAAATACTCCTTTTCATCTTTGGATTACACAGCGTTTGACCCCGCCTTCTTCCTGCACCATGCCAACACGGACAGGTCAGCGACCTAGATTGTTTAAATAAACAGTTCTTGAGCGATTCATCATCAGTATCATCATCATTTTCTGTTACGCTCCCTACGGAGCATGGAGCTACTTCTTCAGCTGGTCCCCTTGCAGGTAGCCTGCAGCAAGCAGTCACATGATCTTGCAGCAGTGACGTCTGTGGCAATTTGTTTTATATGATTAGGTTGCCAGCCGACATGCATAACCTGTTATATGTCACTTGTACAGTATGCCTGAGGTTGTAGTTGTCCTGGTCTTTGAGCAGAAAGTATGCACTTGTTGTTAATAACCTGGAGATGTGGTCGAACATGAAGGTCAAATAGACAGCTAATATAGCAGTCTAACATGTCCATTCATGCCAGTTGTCATATCCGAATGATGTTTGTGAGGGAAGACTGTGTCCATTAATGCCAATTGTCATATCCGAATGATGTTTGTGAGGGAAGAGTGTGAAAATAGCTTTAAGACATACAGTAAACAAAATGAATTCATAAACTAGGAATACACAAGAAATACAAAACTGTACAACTACCATAAAATATATGCAGTAAGATTGTGAATACATGAAAACAGAATAGTTAATGATTCTACACATTTAAATAATGTGAACGGCCAGATGTTTACAGTGAGGATGTTTTGATGCCTTACAGAAAATTTGTGTCCTTTATATCCAAAGTCTGTTATATAAAAGGTTTACTGTACTTATTATCGTCATAATTATGACAGGGTCCTTAACTATTTATTTCTTGTTTAGGTTGTGGGCCATCTGGCAAGAGCTGCAACACTTCCGTGGCCTTCCTTACAATGAAGCTGACAGTGCCATTAACTTGATGAGAAAACCACTGCAACCTTTCCAGGATAAAAAACTGAATCCAAGAAATATTACCAACATATACAGGTAGGACTCCACTATATTACCAACATATACAGGTAGGACTCCACTATGTTACTAACATATACAGGTAGGACTCCACTTTGGTATCTCATCATTTTTGTGATAGCTCTAAGAAATTAGCAGAATTTAATTTTGGCTTAAAGTTGCTAAATTCTCTGACCAAATATTGTGGATAATTATTAGCTTTGTTTTTAACATCCAGTCCACTTGTCAAGATTAATAGGATAGAGAATTTCCTACAAAGCTGATTATTGCTTACATCTTTTCTCCATCTATATTTGTTCTAGAATGTGGAGGACATTCTTCTTCTTCTTTGATCCTTAGCCGCCGACTGTCAAAGCAGTCAGTGGCCATTACGCCTAGTGGCGTCTTGTAGGGCAACAACAAATTGATTCCACTTTGCTCGGTCGGCGGCCATCCTTCGTACAATTCCCCAACTCTGGTTCATTCTTTGCATCTCAGCCTCCACAGTCCTCCGCCAGGTTGTTTTTGGTCGGCCTCTCTTTTGTTTTCCTTCAGGGGTCCAAAGCATAGCTGTTCTTGTGATGGCATCGGGGTCTCTTCTGAGGACATGGCCAACCCAGCTCCAGTGTCTGCCAGCTATGATGGTGTGCATGTCTCTTGCTTGCTCCGAGTAAGCAGATCTTGGTTGGTGATGGTATTCGGCCAAAAGATTCTGTGAATTTTTCTTAGGCATGTTGTGTGAAAAGAGGACAATTTCGACATTTCCTTCTCTGTAACTCTCCAGCATTCCACACCATAGAGAAGCACAGAAAGCACACAGCTTTTGTGCTTGTGCTGTATTGAGAGGACTTCCAGATGTTTAGGCTAAAAAAGGCTGTTCTTGCCTTATTCATTCTGATGTTGATGTCTTTGCCTGCCCCGCCATCTGGTGTTACTATGCATCCTAGGTATGTGAAGGTGTCTGTCTGTACCAGTTGCTGATTCCTTACTGATATGGGCTCAGGGTTGCTCACATTGAGCGTCATGACCTCTGACTTCTTTAAATTGATGTTCAAGCCCACCTGCTGGCTAAATTTATTAAGTCTATCCATTTTTTCCTGGATGTGTTGATGTGAATGTGCTAGTAGTGCAATGTCATCTGCATATTCCAGATCTTCCAATGTAGAAAATGTAGTCCATCTTATCCCTCTTGGACTGCCCTCTGTTGTCTGGCGCATAACCCAGTCTATGACTGTTAAAAATAGAGTGGTTGATAAGGGGCATCCCTGTCGTACTCCTGTCTTTACCTCAAAGGTTAGGTTGCTCTGCCCAACACTACACGTAAAGTTGGCATAGAGGCTTTTTATGATTGACACTATGCAGCTTGGAATTCCATAAGCCCTCAGTATTTTCCATAAACTGTCCCTATGTATGCTGTCAAAAGCCTTTTCAAAATCAACGAAATTAATGTACAGCTGTCTTTGCCATTCTGAGCACTGCTCTATAATGTTCCTGAGAGTGAATATTTGATCTACACATTTTCTGTTCTTTCTAAATCCTACTTGTTCTTTCCTCAGTTTGTGGTCTACTGCTTTTGAAATTCTCTGTATAATTATCCTGCCTAGTATTTTGCTGGAAACTGAGAGAAGAGTGATTCCTCTCCAATTATTGCAGTCTGCAAGATCTCCCTTCTTGGGCAATTTGACAATTATTCCTTTGTTCCACTCTGATGGTGTTGTCCCCGTTTTCCAGACTTGTGCAAATAGTGGTTCTAATAGTTCTGCTGCTAGCTCAGGGTCTATCTTAAATAGCTCTGCATTTAAGTTATCATGGCCAGGAGCTTTTCCGTTCTTTAACCCTTTGATTGCTGTGATGATTTCTTCTTTTCGTGGAATGTCTTTATTTACATCTAGATTGTTTTCAGCCTCAGGAACATTCAATTGTGTCTCTGGTGGTTCCTTGTTCAGACTTTCTCTGAAGTGCTCTGCCCATCTTGTTTCCTGTCCCTCTTCTGTCGTGATGAGATTTCCTTGCTTATCTCTTACTAATGTAATATTGTTTGTACCTCGTTTTCCACTGATGAATTTAGTTATTTTGTATACTGTGCTTTGTTCATTTCTCAGTGCTGCCTCTTCTGCCTGTCTTGCAAGATCATCTAGGAAATTCCTTTTGTTGGCTCGGGTTTGGCGTTTAACTTCCTTGTCCAGCTGACTGTACTGTTCGCTATATAGTTGATTTAACCTGGGGGACTTCGCTTCTGTTTTCTTTCTTTTCATTTCCTTTCTCAGTGTTATGGTGTTTAATGTTTCTGGTGTTATCCAGTCTTGCTTCTTCCTTTCCTGGAATCCCAAGCATGATTTGCTGCTTTCCTTATATATTGTTGAAATGGTGTTGAATTTCTGGTCTATATCATCAGTCAATGTCTTCTCCTGACTTTTGGCAAATTGATATCGTTTCTTTATGGTGGAGGACATTATGCACACACAAAAAATGTCCTAGAAATATGATCCTGATCCATAGTTGTCCTAGAAATATGTGGATGATGTATGGTTGTCCTAGAAGTTTGGTTTGGTTTGGTTTTTAAGGACCCTTTCATTGCACATGGACAACTCCATCAGTTGAACCACTGGTTCAGATAAAATTTTCATTATTTATATTCTTCTGTACTGGGAGCGAACCCGGTACCTTTTGAATTAGAGGCCCACTAATATAATATAATTATTTGTGAGAATACATACAGTTGTATATAAAAATAACAAATACAAAGTTAATTTCTTCCATAGCCGCCCTGTGGACACCTTTGACTACCGCAACCACTTCCTTTATGAGTATGATACCCTGGAGCTCAACCACCAGACCATTCCTCAGCTGGAGAATCTGCTGAAACACCGCAAGGAGCATGGACGTTTGTTTGCCGGTTTCTTGCTCCATAACATCGGTCTGTCAGCAGACGTTGAGTTCTACATATGTGTCCCCACTGGACCAAAGGGCGAGAGTAACTGCAACCAAAAGGTAAACTGAACATGGAAGTGGTGTACAGTGTGGTCAGCTTGTATACTAATATTCTTTATGTTTATAACAAAAAATATCGAAGAAAGTTATGAGTCTTACTAGAACAAAAGACAAATGAAATTTCCTACATTGCAGCCACAAGGCTTTCATCAGGGGAAGGAAAGAAGATGACAGCTATGTATGAGACATGAGCAAATAAATAAAAATAAGTGTATCACCAGGTCAAAATAGCCACTAGAAAGTATATCACTCTGTCAAAAAAGCCACCATGTGTTTTGTGGCTATTTTGGCTGGGTGAAAATTTTTTTATTAAATTTCATTTTTTTTTATTGTCTCATAGGTAATTGTAAAACAAGTTTCATGCTGTAAAATAATGTTATGCATCTTCAGAAAATTGGAACCATGTCAACATGGTTAAATTTTGATCTCAGAAGAAAGGTTTTTAAAGACTTTCATACAGTGGAAATATTATTAACATAAAAACATGTGGTGGAAATATTATTTAAAAAAAAACAATTGTTCAGATTATTACTAAACTTAACACATTAACTACCTCAAGCCTGTGGGACCGGCTTATGAAATCCTATCATTTGGACCACGAGCCGTTCAGAGCATCGATCTATGTTTAGTAATAAAACGAATGAAAAATTTACTGAAACACTTTCTGATCTGGTTCGAGATTTTAAGTTGCCACCGGAAAACAAATTCCCAAAGTTGTAGAACACTGGAAAATTGATATTATGTTCATATTTTTCAGCGTTTTGGGTTAGTTACCAATATTTTATGGAAGTGGTGTAGGTGTGATTATATAAGCAACCAACAGTGTAAATATTAGTCAGTATGTCTGTCCTTGGGCTTGTTATTATTGTAATTGGATATACTAAGCGATAATCACCTACAGAAAGGTATTAACTGCCTTAGAAACAAGCAACATGTTGGTAATTTTAAAAAAAATTGAAACTTTGTTTGTCTTTCAATCAATTAATATTATTAATAATATTTATCATACCTGTAAACATAATTTTTTTCTGCTTGTTTTAATAGTACATTCATTTATCTTTAAAATGACAGATAATTCATGAAAATCTGTAAGCAATTATGAAAAGTACAGCTTAACTTGTGCATACATCTACAGGGTGAAAATAGGAACAAACTTTAATTAAAACATGGCATGTTTTCCAATTCGGTAGTTAATGTGTTAAAGCACTTGGTGAAAATATTAATGCAGTAAATTATTTTGACTATTTGAAAATGTTATTACAGTAAAACTCTTGATGCAGTTATTTATTAAAATTACAGACTCTTGGTGAAAATAATTTTACAGTAAAAACAGTTTATGAAAATATTATTAAAATGAAAACAGTTTTTTGGGGTTTTTTTTTTTTTTAAATAGGACTTTTGCCTCATTTAGCGAGGTGCTCCCTGTTCAACTTAAACCCAAGATCCATCGATTATATTAGTGCACATGTCCAAAATATGAAAGATCTTGTGGTTTAGTAATGGTGAAAATATTCATACAGTATAAACATTTGTAGGTCTCAGGGGGTCTCTAATGAAACAAAAGTAGAATATGACAACTGCTGCCTCAGACATGTCATACAAGGCCACTGATTTGAGGCTAGCATCCTCAGACATGTCATATAAGGCCACTGATTTGAGGCTAGCATCCTCAGACATGTCATACAAGGCCACTGATTTGAGGCTAGCATCCTCAGACATGTCATACAAGGCCACTGACTTGAGGCTAGCATCCTCAGACATGTCATACAAGACCACTGACTTGAGGCTAGCATCCTCAGACATGTCATACAAGGCCACTGATTTGAGGCTAGCATCCTCAGACATGTCATACAAGGCCACTGATTTGAGGCTAGCATCCTCAGACATGTCATACAAGGCCACTGACTTGAGGCTAGCATCCTCAGACATGTCATACAAGGCCACTGATTTGAGGCTGGCAATCTGATCATATTAAACAAATTGCTTGAGAAGCCACAACTATAAGAACATGTGATTGGTTGATACAAGCTTCCTGCTAGTGGACCAGCTACAGTTGGTGGCCCCAGGGATGTATGATGAATAATTTAACCCTTGGTGAGAAGTTACGACAGTTTGTCCAAAATGTCAGATCCTGAGAACATATTGACATACAGTGTCATATTGATATTTGAGGGCAGATTACTGCTTTAAAATGTATTTGATTGCACATTACATCATTTGTGACACATGACCTATAACATGTGATAGATTAGCTGAAGTTTAGTCAAATATAAAGCATTTCAAATCACTATTTTTTAACAACTATTAATTAAATGTTTTTGACATTTTTCTGTAAAACAAATATCGTCATTTTCTTGTTCATTCCCCATGGAGCATAGAGCTACAACTACAACTGGTCGGGACACAGGAAACCCCATTTGAGCATTTATATTTTCTTGTAGTGGTGGTTTTTCTGGCAATTTACTTGACATCATGAGGGGGCCAGCCCCAGGCACAACCTTGTATTAAACCATCTCCTTTGACATTTCTTGAGGGAGCAGTAACCTTTGTCATTCTCCCTTGTCATCAGACACCCTCCCCAGGAATTATACAGGACAAGTAGACTTGTATTACCACTGACAGATGTATGAACAACATTTTTGATGCTAAAAGGACTTGTATTACCACTGACAAATGTGTGAACAACATTTTTGATGCTAAAAGGACTTGTATTACCACTGACAGATGTGTGAACAATATTTTTTATGCTAAAAGGACTTGTATTACCACTGACAGATGTGTGAACAACATTTTTGATGCTAAAAGGACTTGTATTATATCTAACAGATGTGTGAACAACTTTTTTTATGCTAATAAGGAAACACTGATATTTTTGTCTCATGCTCTAACAGGCTGGTGTGTTCTCCATTCTTGGTGGTGAACTTGAAATGCCATTTACCTTTGATCGTCTGTACAAGCAAGAAATCACAACAACTGTCAGAAAACTTGGTCTTAAGCTCAGCAGTGCTGCCAACTTCCAGATCAAGGTTGAAATCAAGGCTGCCAATGGAAGTCTTCTGGATCCACATATCATACCAGATCCTTCAATTATATTTGAGCCTGGAACTGGTGAGTGTTTGGTTTAATTTAAAATATCTTAACAATAGACAGTCGTGAGAGGTTTTTTCTTGTTAATGTTTTTTGGGTAAAATTCTTGAAAACTTCTTTTACTTGTAGGTACACATGAAGTAAGTGAAGAGCTTGTATTGAGAATATGGATGCTGTTGATCATCATCATCATACTCACTTTTTAGCTTACCAAGGTGCATATACCTTCAACAAGCTTTCACCAAGTTTTCCTGAAACATGATATCAGCTGAAGATCTTTCCAAGTCTTCCTGTCACATGACATCAGCTCAAGATCTTTCCAAGTCTTCCTGTCACATGACATCAGCTCAAGATCTTTCCAAGTCTTCCTGTCACATGACATCAGCTGAAGATCTTTCCAAGTCTTCCTGTCACATGACATCAGCTCAAGATCTTTCCAAGTCTTCCTGTCACATGACATCAGCTGAAGATCTTTCCAAGTCTTCCTGTCACATGACATCAGCTGAAGATCTTTCCAAGTCTTCCTGTCACATGACATCAGCTGAAGATCTTTCCAAGTCTTCCTGTCACATGACATCAGCTCAAGATCTTTCCAAGTCTTCCTGTCACATGACATCAGCTGAAGATCTTTCCAAGTCTTCCTGTCACATGACATCAGCTGAAGATCTTTCCAAGTCTTCCTGTCACATGACATCAGCTGAAGATCTTTCCAAGTCTTCCTGTCACATGACATCAGCTCAAGATCTTTCCAAGTCTTCCTGTCACATGACATCAGCTCAAGATCTTTCCAAGTCTTCCTGTCACATGACATCAGCTGAAGATCTTTCCAAGTCTTCCTGTCACATGACATCAGCTCAAGATCTTTCCAAGTCTTCCTGTCACATGACATCAGCTGAAGATCTTTCCAAGTCTTCCTGTCACATGACATCAGCTCAAGATCTTTCCAAGTCTTCCTGTCACATGACATCAGCTGAAGATCTTTCCAAGTCTTCCTGTCACATGACATCAGCTCAAGATCTTTCCAAGTCTTCCTGTCACATGACATCAGCTGAAGATCTTTCAATATCTTCTTCATTATTTCCAGTTCTTTTCTCCCATTACTTTTTGGCCTACCCCTATTTCTCTTGCCCTTTTAAGTCTAGAACAAGGTCTGCCTGATCATGCTATCAGTAGGCTTCCTCAGTGTGTGTCCCATCCATCGATAACATCTGCTTTTCATCATTTGTTCCAGTAGTGATAGTCTTGTTCTTGTCGTCAGTTCAATAATGTTAACCTTGTCATACCATTTCAATCCTTCGATTCTACACAAGCACCCATCTATGAAAGTGTTACTATTCCTTGCTTCCCTATCTGACCCTAGTAACACATGAGTGGGTGCTGTTGATCAGCATTGTCAAATCCAAACTCAAATGTTTAGTGTATGTTCATTCACTAATCAGTCACATTAATAACCATTTTTAAGCAATTTACTAAGGTGAGCTAATGCTTGTTTTTTTTCAGCGGAGAGACAGGAAGAAGATGGCGAGGTCAGCAGCTTTGTTGTGAGGAAAAATATTGATGCCTTGAGTCCTCGTGAAACACTATCTCTCGTTCATGCCCTGGAGGCTCTACAAGCTGACAGCTCTGCCGATGGCTTCCAGTCCATTGCTGCCTTCCATGCCGTGCCACCTCTCTGCCCAAGTCCCACAGCTAGCCGCAGGTGAAATCCAAGTCTACCACTATCACAAATTTTCTTCACAGATCTTTCTTACAATTTTATTCACAGATTTAAACTTCTTTTGGCAGATTTTTCAATATTTTTAGACATTAAGTCAACAGATCAACTCTTCAGCCCAGCCCCCCCCCCCCCCCCCCCCCCCCTCCCCGAATTTTATTACATTAGAGATAATATTACCATGAATTATGTGAAATAAATTACCATACAGGACCAAAGTAGGTCACGACATAGATGATTGATCAAAGCCACATAAGGATCCTGTTAAAAGTGTAGGGGGAAAAGGAAGTAAATCAGAAGTGAAATAGCAGTAATAGGAAAAGAAAAAGGTTTGTCATCAAGCATTTCTTGTCTCGCATACTTAGCTACAATTCTTTCAGTAACTTTTATGTTGCTTGTTAGTTTTCCTTATCCTGTCCTTTTCAACTAGCTTCACAAAGATACACACATTTTAATTAGCTTCACAAAGATACACAACTCTTAATTAGCTTCAGGAAGATACACAACTCTTAATTAGCTTCACAAATATGCACAACTCTTAATTAGCTTCACAAATATAGACAACAATCAACTAGCTTCACAAAGATACACAGCTCTTAATTAGCTTCACAAAGATAGACAACTATCAACTAGTTTCACAGAGATACACAAACCTTAATTAGCTTCACAAAGATATACAACTGTCAATTAGCTTCACAAAGATAACACAAATCTTAATTAGCTTCAAAAAGATAACACAACTCTTAATTAGCTTCAAAAAAATACACAACTCTCAATTAACTTCACAAAGATACACAACTCTCAGTTAGCTTCACAAAGATACATAACTTATCTTCACAAAGATAACAACTCTTAATTAGCTTCACAAAGATACACAACTCTGAATTACCTTTACAAAGATACACAACTCTGCTTCACAAAGATACACAACTCTCAGTTTCACAAAGATACACAACTCTCAGCTTCACAAAGATACACAACTCTTAATTAGCTTCACAAAGATACACACATCTCAACTAGTCTCACAAACATACACAACTCTCAACTAACTTCACAAAGATACGCACATCTCAACTAGCTTCACAAAGATACATCTCAACTAGCTTCACAAAGATACATAATTCTCAATGAGCTTCACAAAGATACACAACTTTCATCTAGCTTCGCAAAGATACACAACTCTCATCTAGCTTCCCAGTTATACACACATCTCAACTAGCCTTACAAAGATACACAACTCTCAACTGGCCTCACAGAAATACACAATGACACACATCTCAACTAACCTCACAAAGATTCACAACTCTGAACTAGCTTCACACAGATACACACATCTCAGCTAGCTTCACAAAGATACACACATCTCAACTAACATTACAAAGATACACAACTCTCAATTAGCTTCACAAAGTTACATCTCAGTTAGCTTCACAAAGATACACACATCTCAGTTAGCCTCACAAAGATATACAACTCTCATCTAGCCTCACAAAGATATGCACATCTCAGTTAGCCTCACAAAGATATACAACTCTCATCTAGCTTCACAAAGATACGCACATCTCAGCTAGCCTCACAAAGATATACAACTCTCAGCTAGCTTCACAAAGATACGCACATCTCAGCTAGCCTCACAAAGATATACAACTCTCATCTAGCTTCACAAAGATATGCACATCTCAGCTAGCCTCACAAAGATATACAACTCTCATCTAGCTTCACAAAGATACGCACATCTCAGCTAGCCTCACAAAGATATACAGCTCTCAGCTAGCTTCACAAAGATACGCACATCTCAGCTAGCCTCACAAAGATATACAACTCTCATCTAGCTTCACAAAAAATTCACAACTAAATCAGTTGTCATCCTTTTCAGATATGCTTGCTGTATTCATGGCATGCCCACCTTCCCTCAGTGGCATCGTCTGTACACATTCCAGGTCGAGGATGCACTCCGACGCCAGGGCTCTCTTGTTGGTATTCCTTACTGGGACTGGACACGAGCCAGCCAGTCTCTGCCTCACTTTTTAACGGACGACAACTACACTGATCCTTACACTAAGGAGTCTCATGAGAACCCCTGGCATGGAGCCAGTATTGACTTTGAGCACTCACATACCGAGAGAGATGTCCAGGTATGAAGTGATTTATGGGATATGAAATAGTACCATATTTAGTGACCGTGAAATTTTCTCTACTTGTAGAAATGTTTAGATTCTATTTGAATCTAGAAGCTACTTTTAAAAAAAAAATAGTTTTCTAAGTACATTTTGTTCACTTGTGTGTGAGGTCACTTAATCTTCTTCAGGTCACTTAATGAGCCACTTTCGTGAAGATTCTTCAAACCTGAGACTTATGTCTGAATTTACATTATTGGAATGATATGGCAAGATCACCAGACAAATGCTAGTGGAGCAAAACATGAGAAGAAGACTGGTGATGAAACATACAATGAGGAAACCTGCTGATAGCATTAAAAAGGCAATCCTTGTTCTGGAATCCCCAGGGTAAGAGCAGTATAGGGAACCTGAAAAACTTATGGAGAAGAGGACTGGATAAAAAAGACACAGTATTGCCTTAAGTAAATGGCACAGGATATGGGGGGGGGGGCCCTTGAGATGTATTTATTGAAAGCCTATGCTCCACAGGGTGCTGAATTGCAGTAATGATGATCATATTATTTAGCTGAAGAACAGCATGGATAAGAGCAACTTACTTACTTACTTAGTCGTTCCCCTTCTACTGTGAGGTGTAGAGGTTTGGAAGAAAGAGCGCCAGACTATCCTATCAGCTGTCTTCCTCCTAGCTTGGTTCCATTCTAGTCCTTGGTCCTTCAAAGATTGTCTAATGTTGTCCTCCCAGCGGACTCTGGGTCATCCTCAGGGTCTGGATCCTTGGCTCTTTGTTTCCCATGCTTGTCATGGTATCCGATCTTCTCCCATTCTGCAGACATGGCCAAACCATCTTAATTGGGACTGTTCTATTTTGGTCTGCAGGGGGTAGGATTTAAGGCCTTGACGTATCGTCTGGTTGCGTACCATGTCTCTTCTTGTTACTTCAACCACCTTCCTCAGATACCTCATTTCTGAGGTTTGGATCTGGCTTTTATGGGTTGTAGTCATTGCCCATGACTCGCATCCATATGTCAAGAATGGGACATAAGTGGAGCGGTATACAGCCATCTTCGTTTTCTTACCAACCTCTCTCTTGCTGAGGAATCCTCGATTTATGGCCTGAAAACATCTCCCAGCTGCTGCTTTTCGAGTGGCCAACTCTTCTTTGATGCCTCCCTTTCGGTCTATAATAGCTCCGAGGTATTTAAAGTGGTCGACCTGCTCCAGGACCTGTTCTCCCAGCTTAATCTGATGTCTTCATTCTTCTTGTGATATCACCTTGGATTTTGTTTTAGAGCTGCTTATGACCATCCCTCAATTCTCCAGCTCTTCCTTCCAGACTTGCAGGTTGGATTGGAGATGTGCCTCTGATTTAGCAATCAGGGCAACATCATCAGCAAATGCCAGCTCCGAAATATAGACCTGTCTCATCTTCCAGTACCCCACTGAATACTTTCTTGTTCTCTCCTTACATGCTTTGATGACATCGTCCATAAGGAGCATGAAGAGGTAAGGTGACAGGATATCACCTTGTCTTACACCAGTGGTGGTCCTGAACTCTTTTGACTTATGGTTTGCTGTCCTCACATAATTTCTGCAAGACTTGTAGAAGCTCTGTATAGCATGAATCAGAGGTGCTGGAATATTCTTCCTTGCCAAACAGTCCCAAAGTTTGCTCCAGGGGACCCTGTCAAACGCCTTTTCCAGATCTATGAAACAAAGATGGATCTCACTCTTATACTCAAGGGCCATTTCACTCAGCTGTCTGAGTGTGAAGATTAGGTCTTGAGTACTTCGGTTTGCTCGGAATCCGCACTGAACCTCATCCAATTGTGGCTCAGCTAGGCGTCGGAGTCTCTGCTCTAGGATTCTAGAGTAGATTTTACCAGGGACACTGAGGGTGGTGCAAAT
Source organism: Oreohelix idahoensis (assembly GCA_024509875.1). Lineage (NCBI taxonomy): Eukaryota > Metazoa > Mollusca > Gastropoda > Stylommatophora > Oreohelicidae > Oreohelix > Oreohelix idahoensis. The sequence continues at coordinate 422,073 of JAMPIV010010432.1, read as the reverse complement.
GCACAGCTGCATACATGCCAGTACACAGAAATTATCAAAGCTCCCACAACACTGGAGCACTGGATTCACCGTAAATTGCTCACAAAAACCTTACTCTGCTCTTCTCAATTCCAGCTGTTTCCCTCAAGATCATTGAGCGCAAATGAATATTCACCAAACTCACTCAATATAAAACACAAGAACAGTCAACAATTCTCTCTCTTTGCCAAACATCACACATAAAGCGTTCACACCAGTCAACACAAGAGAGTGACAAGCTTATTACAGTAAACACATCACAACCTTCTACATTCCTTTCCCACATTCTTTTCAGTCACTTGCTTCAGTCACTTGCTTCAGTCATTAGCTTTTCAGTCACTTGTCATTCAACAGATGTTATTAATTGATAGTTTCTTGGACTGATTATTTATGTTCACATCTCAACAGGTCATTATTTATGTCTGAAGTGATCAGATTTGTTACATAAAAGCTCTTAATATAGATAGTTGACTTTCAGTATATCCAGCAACATATATAGATTGTTGACTTTGAGTATATCCAACAACATATATAGATAGTTGACTTTGAGTATATCCAGCATCATATATCAGCAGTGCTGTATTTAACTATTTCATCAAACAGAATGAGTTCTTGTTCAAACTTGGACCCCATGGATGGGACACCTGGCTGTTTGAACAGGCCCTACTGGCACTAGAACAAGAGGACTACTGTGACTTTGAGATCCAGTTTGAAATTACCCACAATGCCATCCATTCCTGGCTGGGAGGTTCCAAGGAGCACTCGCTGGCACATCTACACTACGCCTCTTATGACCCCGCCTTCTTTATCCATCACTCAAACACTGACAGGCTATGGGCTGTCTGGCAAGCACTTCAGAAACACAGGGGATATGATCCAAATGTTGCCAACTGTGCCCTGGAGCATACAAAGGTTTGTGTTCAGTTTTTGTCTGGGAAGTTTAGTTTACATGTCAACAGCATTTGTGACAGTATGGACTACTATGTCGGATTACCACTAAGGTGCTGCCACTTATTAGAGTTAGGGTAAGAATACTTAAGCAAGATTTAAACACTAAGTATTTGAGCGTGACTAGTTAGTAAATAAACACTAGACACAAATCCTATGAGTCATTCAATCATGGTGTACATGAAATGACGTCATCAGAAATTGGGGTAGAAGTGACACAAGTTAGGACGGAAGTTATTTTTTTATTAGAGAGTAAGGTGAGATGTTTTCGAGCACGGGCCGAGCGGCGGCAGTTTTTCACCATCTATTGTAATGATTGCTGTGTAATATTTTCTTGTATGACTGGTTTGTATACATCTGAAAAACATGTATCTACGAACAAACTTGAAGTTGTCAGAGTGTGCAGCCACCAAATAAAGGTATTCGTTTATTTAGACAAGATTGGACTTATTTTCTTGATCTTCAGTTGGAAGTGTTTTTGTTGACACCAGCTTATCGAAAGTAGAGTACTACCTTATTACGACGATCATACAGCCTAAAACACAAACACAGTTGTGAGTCTCTCAAAGAACTACCTGGGTTTTATTACAAGTCACCTCTGTAATTCACCATCTCTGGCGGTAGCCAGTAAACAACAGAAGAACACTGACAAAAAGATACTGCCCCAAAATTTATTACCCTGTCACAGAACGATTTTATCTATTTCTTCACCCTGTCACATATTCTACTAGCATCAGCACAACCATTATCATAAATGCAGGAAGTCTTTTACCATAACCCGTCAGCTCCCTTAGGAGCAAACAAGTTCTTGCCATACCCTCCTGGCCTGGGACATCTGTTGTCTTTCCGTGTCTTTTTAAAAATCTCTTTCATGTCTATTTCCACTTCCCATTTCTATGTATTCTAAGGTCTACTTCTGTTTTTCTTACATTAGAAATTCCAGAACAAAGACTACCTTGTAGAACTGTTAGCTAGTTTCCACTGTTTGTGTCCTATCCAACGTCAACGTCTTTTCCTTACCACTTGTCTGTTTCTTTCCATTAGTTTGACGTTGGTCAACTTATCGTTTTAAATCCTCCTCTTCTTTACAAGCGACCTATTTATGGAAGCCTGAAACATCTTGATTGCTGTTTTTGTAGAACAGGTGTTGAGAACCAACAGACCTAGAACTGTGCATAGTAAAACAGTACATAACAAGAACAAACATTAATATACAAGGGCTATTCCAAAATCAACCTCCTGGCTGGTAAAAATAAACTGGTTGCCATAGTGACATGGCGCATTGCCTGCAGCAATGAGTATTATGTTATCTCGATACATGCAAACCCACAGTCCCAGTTGTTCACGAGTAGCAACCGAGTGAACATGGACCCTGTCATTGCCACTCTCGCCAGCAGTGAATTCCGTGGTGTGATTCGTTTTCTACAAGCAGAAGGACACAGCACCGCTGAGATTCGTCATCAATTGTGTCATGTATACGTTGATAACGTTATGAGTCACAGTTCTGTGAGGGATTGGTGCAGGAAATGCAAGGATGGGTGCACAGATGTGCATGATGAGGGGGTACAAGGATGACGTTCATTGTGACTGATGAACTCGTTCAAAAAGTCGACCAAGTCGTGGGTGAAAAGTGTCGTTTCACGATTTCAGATCTTTCTGCTGAATTTCCTCAAATTTCGAGGACTAGTCTGTTTCAAATTGTCACAGAGATATTAGGTTATCACAAGTTCTGTGCACGGTGGGTACCAAAACAACTGACTGATGTTCACAAAGCTCAAAGAATGGGCTCTGCTTTGACGTTCCTTCTGCGCTACCGGGAAGAGGGGGGCAAATTTCTTGACAGAATCGTGACTGGGGACAAGACATGGGTTCAGTTCGTGAATGCGGAGATGAAGGAACAGTCCAAACAGTGGATGCACACTCAATCTCCAAACAAGCCCAAGAAATTCAAACAAACATTTTCACTCCGAAAAATGATGGCTACAGTGTTCTGGGACCGCAAGGGAATTTAGTTAATGGAATTCATGGCACCAGGGACCACAATAACGTCAGAAGTTTATTGTGAAATGCTGAAGAAGCTTCGGAGGTTGATCCAAAACAAAAGGCATGGAATGCTCACCCAGGGCATGGTTCCTGCACGACAATGCACAGCCCCACACTGCGGCTAGCACAAAGACTTTACAACTGGGAGATTTTCAACCAACCCCCTTACAACCCAGACTTGGCACCAAGTGATTACCATCTCTTCAGCAAGATGAAGGTCTGGCTGGCTACCCAGCACTTTGAAACCAACGAGGAGCTCATGGATGGAGTCAACAACTGGCTGAGTACCTTGGCAGCGTTGTTCCTTGACGAGGGATTACAAAAGCTGGTGCCACAGTACGAGAAGTGCCTGAATTTGGGTGGCGACTATGTGGAAAAGTAATGCAGTTATGTATGTAAGTTTTGTATGTAATAAGATTTTTTTTCTCTATTTTTGATTATTTTTACCAACCAATCAGAGGTTGATTTTGGAATAGCCCTCGTATAAGGATTGCTGAGGGTATGGTGGGAAAGTGAGGGTATGGTGGGAAAGTGAAGGTATAGTGGGAAAGTGAGGGTCTGGTGAGGTTCTCATCAATACCCTTTAGCTCCTGAAGGAGCATAGGCCTTCAACAAAAACATACCAAGTCTTCCTGCTCAAGTTCTTTCCATGTTTTCTTCATCATTTTCACCTCTGTTTCCAGTTCTCTTCTCCATGTGTTTTTTGGTCTACCTCTGCCTCTCTTTCTCTGGATTCCAGAACAAGGACTGCCTTGTAATGCTATCAACAGGTTTCCTCAATGTGTGTCCTATCCATCGCCAGCATCTTCTTCTCAACTCTTGTTCCACTGGCACTTGTTTGGTTCTTGTCATCAATTCCACATTTGTGACTTTGTCATACCATTTCAGTCCTTCTATTCTACACAAGCACCCGTTTATAAAAGTCAGTAGCTTTTTGGTTGTTGTTTTTGTTGTTCTCCATGTCTCAGAGCCATACAATAGGACTGACTTCACATTTGAGTTGAAGATTCTTATTTTCATGTTGGACTTGATTTCTCTTGTTCTCCATATGTTTCCCAATGCAATGAAAGCTCCTCTTGCTTTTTGTATTCTTATTTTGATATCACTGTCTGTCCCTCCAACTTTGTCTATATTACTTCCAAGATATGTGTACGATTCTACATCTTTTAGTGGTGTTTCTTCAAGTTCAACCTTGTTATCATTTCTTGCATTTATTCTCATAATCTTTGTCTTTTCCCTGTGTATTTTCAGGCCCACTTGTTGTGACCTCTCATCAAGAATTTTCATTTTCTCTTGCATCTGATTATGGTTATGGGACAGAAGACCCAAGTCATCTGCAAAATCCAGATCATCAAGCTGTTTAGTCAGATTCCACTGGATTCCATTTCTGTTGTGTGATGTCGATGTTTTCATAACCCAATCTATTGCTAGTAAGAAAAGAAATGGAGACAAGAGGCATCCCTGTCTCACTCCCGTTCTAATCCTAAACGGTTCTGTAAGTTGTCCTTCATGAAGAACTCTACATGTCATGTCATCATAGGTCTTCTTTATTAAGTTAATGATCTTCATGGGAACTCCATAATGCCTCATCAATTTCCAAAGCGATTCTCTGTCTACACTGTCAAATGCCTTTTCATAGTCCACGAATCCGAAGTATAATGGTGAATTCCATTCAAGAATTTGTTCAACTATTATTCTCAATGTGGCTATCTGGTCTGTACAGGATCTGTTTTGTCGAAAACCTGCTTGTTCATCTCTCAGTTGCTTGTCTATGGACTCTTTAATCTCTCCAGGATGATTCTGTTTAATACTTTTGCTGGCACTGTTAGTAACATTATTCCTCTATAATTTGTGTACTCTTGTAAATTTCCCTTCTTAGGCAACTTGACCAGATGAGGTTCTCATAATGCATATTAATGATGACAGATGAATAGGGAATTGGGTGTCATCCCAGACACCTTGGGCTTCCTCACCTTCTTCCCACTTGTAATCGCCATGGCAGGTGCAAGAGAGTGCCGTTTTTAAACATGGGAGAACACATACACATTCACACAATTTGGCACTTTTGATTTACTCTATTTGGACTAATTGGAGGAGCAAAATGATGCCATAATTAGATATTGGAAAACAAAATTATTATCTCAAATTTGGCATATCCTAATTATAACTAAAGCAGAGGTTGGACAGGATATTTTTCTATAAATTTAAAAAATGTATTTCTTGAAAATAAATTGTTCCATAGTGTAATTAGACTTAGCAAGTAACTACAATAGGTCAGCTGAAAATATAAGAGCAAAAAATAATAAAAAAAAAACACTATTACTACATGTTAAAAGTCAGTATAGAACCATTTAAAACATCATTATTATATGTGAATATTTTGAAATACAGGAGCCCCTTAAGCCATTCAGCTTTGGACCACCTTACAACCTGAACAAGGTGACGAAAGATTACTCTCGTCCTGAGGACACATTTGCATATGAGGCACACTTCCATTACAAGTACGACAGTTTGGAGTTTGTTGGAATGAACATTCCAGCACTAGATGCTTTCATCAAGGAGAGACAAGAACATGACAGAGTTTTTGCTGGTAAATATTTTGTTACTAGATTTATCTTGTTGGGGCACAGAGTTTAAATAAAATAATTAGTCTCAAATCTGTGATGAAACTTTCCCGAAGGAAAACATTTGTATTTTTTGAGAATGAGGTGGCCAACATATTCTTATCAGTAGGCCTATGCTAACTGAGATTAAGCAGATAAATCATTTTGGTTTTGTCTTGCATCACTGTTTGATTGTTTGGTTGTCATGTCCATCACAGGACACTACAAAAATAATTTTTGGCGGACTGGTTTAATTCTGAATAAATATTCAGGTTTCATTTTCTTAGGTAATTATTGTAACTAAAATCCAGAGAATTTATTGAACAGCAACAAATGCAACAGAAGATGTAGGTGGAGGAGTTGTTCTGAGCTTAAGCACTGGTACACAACAAAAAGCTGTCAGTGGCAACAGGAAAATTGTCAAGTTAACTTCAGAGCAAATGCATAGACCTTGAAAACTGGAGCAGAGGATCTAATGTGTTAAGGCCTCTCGGGGACCCCCGTGTGTTATGGGTGCTTCGATGACTTCTAGTATTTGAGGATGACCAAGTTATTATATGCGTATTCAGTTTATAGAGTCAAAGTCCCTCGGGTTCTTATCACTTTTGTAGGATTCCGTAATACTGTCCGTTGGTATCGATAATGTCTGCTTTAACCCTTGTGATTCATTATGTGCTGAATATATTTCATATTAAATATTCGACCCTTGACTGACCTGTATGAGTCTCTTGTCTTATTGATTATATTGGCAGTGTGAGATGCAGCGTGTTAAGACATTAATCATCACTGGTCATGATCGGTTGAAGATGAATAGCATTTAACTCAACTCCGAATACGATAGTTGATAAGACTGTGATTTTGACCACTCAAAATATTTAATTAGTAATTTCATACCATGAGCAGACACCAACTACATGGGAACAAAAGTCACATCACATTCATGTACGATCTGTAAGAGTTCTTATTATTCCATAAGCACATGTTCACAATCTCTATCTAGAGTTCTGGTTAGAGGTCAGTTCCTTTTAACGGCCAATGAGAATGAGGTGGCCAACATATTCTTATCAGTAGGCCTATGCTAACTGAGATTAAGCAGATAAATCATTTTGGTTTTGTCATGCATCACTGTTTGATTGTTTGGTTGTCATGTCCATCACAGGACACTACAAAAATAATTTTTGGCGGACTGGTTTAATTCTGAATAAATATTCAGGTTTCATTTTCTTAGGTAATTATTGTAACTAAAATCCAGAGAATTTATTGAACAGCAACAAATGCAACAGAAGATGTAGGTGGAGGAGTTGTTCTGAGCTTAAGCACTGGTACACAACAAAAAGCTGTCAGTGGCAACAGGAAAATTGTCAAGTTAACTTCAGAGCAAATGCATAGACCTTGAAAACTGGAGCAGAGGATCTAATGACAGAGAAAGGCATCGAGAGACAAGTTGCTTTTTTTCACAGATGCACTGTCAGTAACTGCATTACTGAAGAGTCAGAATAATGCGGACCTGCATGACCTAAGAGTAATACAAACTATGTCAGAAATTCAAAAGAGTTGTAATCTAATGGATCCCATCTCATTGCAACATCTCCAGCATGGATCCTGTCACGTAGCGTTTAAAGGATAAGAGAATTATTTAGGGGAAATAATAGATCTGATGTGGAAGATTTGGCTCAAGGAATCCCTGCTGGGTTTTCCCACTTCCGAAGGGTGACGAAGAGGGTAAATTCTCCTAACTCGACAGGTCTGGAAAAGATTGTAAGGAGATATTTGGTCTCTCGCTACCGTCGTCCCCTTCTCAGTTATCTATTATTATTATTCTTTAAATTATATTATATTTTACGAGCCCCCCCTCCCTTATAAAGGAAGATAAACATAGACAATATTCAACATCTAATGGAAGGAACAAAGCGTGGGGTACAGTATATACACCCAATTGGTTTATTGCAATAAAGTGAATAGATGGTGAATGATAGTATTGTCGATGGAATTAGTGTCTGCTGTATGTATTATGTGTCTCACAATTCACGTGTTTTTCATCATGGATGACTAAACTTTGTGGCATTGATTAGGTGAGTTTCCTTTGTCGTGGACTTAGCTTTTCAGCCCCCGGCTGATAGTGAAGTGTGGTTAGTTCTCCGGTCTCCTGACGTTGCCCCGGTAGGTCTTGAATGGTTCGGATTTGCCTTCTCTGTGCTCGACTCCGTATTCTGCGCTGAGATTGGACTGTCGTGCAAGGCTCCACCATAGACTGAAGACAAATACGACGGCTTCATTAATTTTCTAGCTTTAGAAAGCAGTCTTTCCCTAAGCCGTCCCTCTGCCTGTCACCTCAGATTTTAGTCTCTAACATCATATGTCTAGAGTCTAATCTTGAATTCAAGTTTCTCCTGTCTGTCCTTTATTATATTACTCTGCCCCAGTGGCAGTATTATAATTCTTTAGACTGATTTATCGTCAGCTTAACCCGATGAATTATTATAAATGTCAGTTAAACCCACCAAATTTATCATAGAAATGTCGGCAACAGTATTCTAGTTCTGTGCCTCTAGCCTAATCGTCATGTCATTATGATGAATTTAACAAATAATTGGACATCCGTGTTTTAGAATTGTCTGACAACATTATCACACACTTCATGTCTGGTCGCATCGTCATATAATTTATAATGAATATATGTCACGGTCTGTCAACATTATCGTTAATATTAATTTCCGTTAGTCTAAACGTCGGGTCGAAAATAATCAAATAATATGGAAATTAATAGCTATATATATATATATTCCCGTTATACATTATTATGAACATGTACATATCCCGTGGGATCATAAAATATACCCGATCACATGTGGCTGGATGTGATCGTAAAACAAAAATATGAATAAAGTAAACATACCAATCTTGCGTCGATTTTGCAATGTACTACACATTTCATCACATTATATTCTAGCGAGATTTCACTTACCTACTCAAAGATGGACGCTAACCCGCAATTAGACACGTGGCTTCAGTGCTTTTAATGCGAGAATTCGCCGATAATTGGGTTAGACCTAGCTGTCTCAAGGGTTCCGGGCAAGTGAAGATTGCCCGTGTTTGGCGCACTTTTAGCGGGACATTTCCGCTTGGACACGTGATCCATAGCGTGCATCATGTGACATTAGCGTCAAATAAACGCTCCAATCAATAGCGTTAAAAGTCACGTGGGGTCTTCCTAAAGTGGCATAAACTGGTTTTATCAGCTTAAGCAGTCTTAAATTAAAACAGGTTCCTAGCTACCGAGGTCATTGGTCAACAATGACGTCGTATCTAAAAATAGCGAGGAGGAAATACTGAATGCTAGGAGAATTTCCGCCAGTGACAATTCCCGGGACTTTGCGATCATGCATTGAGGATGAGAAAAAAAACGATGTCACGTAAATAATAAAAAAAATGAAGAGAAGATTGGGCAAGTTGTCACACAAGCCCCTCCTCAAGTTTGACGTTCCGTCCAACTCCTCTTGTCCTGTCTTCCTCTTCTTTTCCAGTTTCTCATATCTCCTCGGTTGCGTCCGGATGTCTGCTCAAAAAATCTGCCCCTACGTTGTTCTTCCCAGGTATGTATTCTATGTGAAAGGAATATGGCTGCAACAGGAGTGACCATCTCATAAGCCGGGCATTAAGGTTCTTCGACGCTGCAAGAAATATCAACGGTTGGTGATCACACTGCACCGTGAACTTTTTCCCGTATAAATATGGTTGAAACTTCTGCACAGCCCATATTAGCGACAGACATTCTCGTTCGATGGTAGAGTAGTTCTGTTCAGCAGGGTTCAATTTCCTACTAGCATATGCGATGGGGAATAGAGTTGCAGAAGGTCTATCACTAGGCTGCAGGAGAGTGGCTCCTATCCCTATATTGCTAGCATCTGTTCGCAGCGTAAAGTTCAGAGTTAAGTCAGGCAGTCGCAGAATTGGCCTAGCTGTGAGTTTCTCCTTCAGCAGCGTGTAGGCATTTTCGCACTCCGCTGTCCAGGTTACTTTGTCCGGGTTCCCATTCTTGGTTAATGCGGTCAATGGCGCACTCAGGGTATTAAAATCTTTAATATATCTCTGGTAGAAGCCACATAGAGACACAAATGACCTTACATCCTTTTTAGTCTGGGGTCGTGGGGCCCGCTGTAACTTCTCAATATTACGCGCATCTGGGAACATGCATCCATGCGAGATAGTGTGTCCCAGGAATTCTAGTTGCTCGCAGGCAATTTGACATTTTGTAGGGCGAGCGGTGAGTCCTGTTTCTCTAAGTCTTTCGAAGAGTAGGGAAACTGCGTCCAGGTGCTCCTCAAAGGTGTTCGTGGCAATAAGTATGTCGTCCATGAAATTACTTATCCCAGGGTGGTTCAGGGGTTCCAGTAGCTTCCTCATCATACGAGTAAAGACGCTTGGGGCGTTGCTTAGCCCAAATGGCAATACATTAAACTCGTAATGGCCTTCAGAAGTACTAAATGCTAACATATGTCGAATTTCCTCTTTTACCGGGATCTGGTAGTACCCTTTGCTAAGGTCTATCTTCGAAAAGTATCGTGCTCTACTCAGCTTGGTGAAAAGCTGATTCTGATCCGGTAAGGGCTCCGCTTGAAATTCCGTTACAGCGTTGAGCCTTCGGTAGTCTATGCAGAGGCGATGTTCTCCTGTGGATTTTCTAAGCAACACTACACTCGCACTATAAGGCGACTCTGATTTTGAGATAATATTTTCCTTAAGCAGGTACTCGATTTCCTCACTCAATGCCTTTGCTTTAGCATAAGGAACAGGATAGTTCTTAACTCGTACCGGGGCGAGGTCTGTTAGCTTCATATCAAATTCTATCAGGTTGGTCATGCCAGGTTTATCCGTGAGTGTACTAGGGTGTTTTCTCAACAACTGTTGAACCCGTGCCTGCTGATCCTCCGTTAAAGTTGAACTAATCTGAACATCTTGATGAGTTTCGCACTGACGAAGAGGGTATTCACAGGAGGTCAGGGGTTCTGCCTCAGTTTCCGTCGCAATAGCCAGTGTCAGGAAATGTGCTGGTTCTGCACCTGGTCTTTCATAATATCGCTTCAGCAGGTTTATGTGGTAAATTTTCTGCTTCCCCTTTATGGCAATCTTGTAATTGGTGCGCGACATTTTCTCAACAATTTTATATGGACCTCTCCACCCGATTTGCAATTTATTATTGCTACTGGGCAGGAGTAATAATACCTGTTCTCCTACTTCTAGCTCCCTATCCTTCGCAGTGCGGTTGTAGTAACGCGCATGTTTACGACGGGCACGGCGTACATTTTCCTTTGCCAGTTCCCATCCTGTTTTAAGGCGTTGGGTCAACTCCTTCACGTATTGGGATGCAGAGGTGACCGTCTCATCAGCTTTATCATCTGTCCAAGTACGTAACAGTGCCTCTAAAGGTCCTTTTATAGGTCTACCAAACAGCAATGTGGCAGGAGGCATCCCAGTAGAATTGTGGGGTACTTCGCGGTAAGCAAATAGTGCTGCGGGTAAGTATTGATCCCAGCTCTCTGGTTTTTCCTGCGCAAGTTTCCGAAGGATGGAAATAAGGGTCCCGTTAAACCGCTCCACCTGGCCATTTGCCTGGGGGTGGTAGGGAGAGGTGTGGATATGTCGGGCCTGAAATATCCTAAACACTTCCTCGGTGAGTTTTCCTCGGAATTGGGAACCATTATCTGTCAGGATCTGTGACGGAAACCCTAGCCGAGTAAATATGGTGAGCAGAGCCTCAGCAACATGCTTAGAATCACAGGCGGGCATAGCAATTGCCTCTGCCCACATGGAGCAACAATCCACTAACGTGAGTATATAACTGTTTCTCTTTTTGCTACGAGTAAGTGGACCCACAATATCCACCGCTACTCGTTCGAAGGGTGTGCCCAAGATTGGCATTTCTCCCAGAGTGGCTGGGGCCGTCCAGTGTTTCGGCGCTGTCCTCTGGCACTGCGGGCATGATTTCACATATCTCTGGATATCGGCGTTGATACCTGGCCAATAATAATGACATGAAATACGCTGAATCGTGGCACTTATGCCCATGTGGCCACTAAACGGAAGGGCATGGCCCATTTCTAGGACCTGGGCTCGGTATGCTGATGGAACCACAAGTTGCCCATGTTCCTGTCCTCCATTTCCTGCTTTCCGATGCAACAGCCCATTTTTCTTGTAGAAGTCTCCCTTTTGGAGAGGAGTGTGCGCTCTCGGTAGTTTTTTGTAGCAGGGTGCTAGAGATTGATCCTCCGTTTGTGCCTTTTTTAATTCCTCAGGAAGGATGTTGGGTGGGGATTCCAACTCCGTATTCCGTTTGGCCTGTCCTCTAGTGGTGACAGCCGCCACAACCAGAGGGTGAATGGGTTCTCCCAAGAACACATACCTACACCCTAAGATCAAGGGATAAATAGGGTCGTCCAAGATCGCTGCACGGATTTCCCCAGTCACATATTTTGATTTGACCTTAATCTTGGCTATGGCCAAACGCATAGGTGCTGCACTTTTAGTAGGTCCTTGTATTTCTATAGTGTCTTCTGTCATCTGGTCAGGCTTGACTAGGGATGCACAGACAACTGCGTCGAATGCAAGGCCTGTATCATAAAGGCAGGTCACCTCTTGGTCATTTACGAGGACTGTCTCAACGACCGGGGGATGTCGGGGTTTGTCCAGAGGTTCTTCCGGTCCATTTCCCCTTGCGGCACTTTTACGTAAGCAGGCAGCATGATGAGGTGGGTTTTTCCGGTTGCACTCCTGCGTATTGTGGGTGATGGTTCTACAGTGCTTACACCATTTTTCCCCTTGCCTCTGCTGCTGGAAATTAGATCTCTGAGTAGTCTTGTAGTCTGGCTTGTCATGCTTTTTGAAGTTAGTATACGGTGGTTTCACTTGGGGGTCCATGTGTGACTGAGCTGTCTGTCTAGGTACGTAATCTGGTTGTTTCCGTCTGGGTGGTGGATTCTCTGATAGTGCTGCCTGATATCGTTCCGCTAACTGGACTATGGATTCTAAAGTGCTGGCCCCATTCTCTGTCAGGAATCTTCTCATGTCGGAAGTCATGGTGTCCTTCAGTTGTTCGATCATGACCATTTCCTTCAGGCCTTCCCAATCATGAGTAAAATTCCCTAGGGCACCCCACTTCTCCACGTAGGAATCCAGTCTCGCAGCAAACTGAGCAAAGTTCTCTCCGACTTCCCTCCTAGAGTTACGGAACCTCTTCCTATAGGCGTCAGCATGTAGCTCATAACGAACCAATAGTGCCTTTTTCAAAGAGTCGTAGTCATCCTGTAAACCTGGAGGAAGCTTGCTATACACGTCATAAGCAGTTCCTCTAAGCCCTTGCGACAGTTTCAGGTTCCATTTGCTCTTCTCCAAACCAAACGTGGTGGCAAACTTCTCAAATTTGTCGAGATACCTATCGATCGAGTCGGCTTGTTCCGAGAAAGCTTCAAATGGAAACGTCAAAGGTCCCAAAGTTGACATGAGTGAGGATGGCAAAGGTCCTGTGCCCCCTGCGTGCAAGGAAGGCATATCATCTGACCGTGGCGATAGGTTGCCTGAGGAGGTAGATGCGGTCGCACCGGCTACTGGTTCAACTCTTTGAGCTTGTCCCTGCATCTCTAACTGCTTCATCTTCAATGCATGCTCGCGTTCATCTCTCTCGCTTCTTTCTCTAGCGTCTACAGCTTTTATCCTCTCATCTATTTCTGCTAACTTTATTCGCTCTTCTCTTTCAGCTTTCGCTGTTTCTCGAGCGTAATACTTATCAGTCTCGACACTGACATAATTTGCAAGGTCCACCCCACTATAACCTAGATCTCGACCGGCCTCCCCTAGTGCTGCCTTAAGCTTAACTATTTCAGCCATCTTTTGCAGTTAAAGTCCACACTGAGTAAGCTAGTGCTACCTTCCAATAGTATTTCTAGCAACAAGTAAATACTAATTATTTATCCGACTGCTGTAGAATGAAATTACTACAGTTATGGAGACTTAAGGTCTGTAATTCAATGAAATACAAAATCAAGAACTAACTTAATTAAACACAACATATATAAAGGGATTCACCAATCAATGCCTGAATTTCTAGAAAAAATGTTTTCTGTCTTTCTAGAGCTCACTGTGTGAAAATACATGTGTTAAAATGGTATACTGTAATGACTGAATGGATGATACTATCCCAGAGGTATGATAAAATACATAAGTTCAAATCCCGGACCGAGACACCAGTGTCACGTAGCGTTTAAAGGATAAGAGAATTATTTAGAGGAAATAATAGATCTGATGTGGAAGATTTGGCTCAAGGAATCCCTGCTGGGTTTTCCCACTTCCGAAGGGTGACGAAGAGGGTAAATTCTCCTAACTCGACAGGTCTGGAAAAGATTGTAAGGAGATATTTGGTCTCTCGCTACCGTCGTCCCCTTCTCAGTTATCTATTATTATTATTCTTTAAATTATATTATATTTTACGAGCCCCCCCTCCCTTATAAAGGAAGATAAACATAGACAATATTCAACATCTAATGGAAGGAACAAAGCGTGGGGTACAGTATATACACCCAATTGGTTTATTGCAATAAAGTGAATAGATGGTGAATGATAGTATTGTCGATGGAATTAGTGTCTGCTGTATGTATTATGTGTCTCACAATTCACGTGTTTTTCATCATGGATGACTAAACTTTGTGGCATTGATTAGGTGAGTTTCCTTTGTCGTGGACTTAGCTTTTCAGCCCCCGGCTGATAGTGAAGTGTGGTTAGTTCTCCGGTCTCCTGACGTTGCCCCGGTAGGTCTTGAATGGTTCGGATTTGCCTTCTCTGTGCTCGACTCCGTATTCTGCGCTGAGATTGGACTGTCGTGCAAGGCTCCACCATAGACTGAAGACAAATACGACGGCTTCATTAATTTTCTAGCTTTAGAAAGCAGTCTTTCCCTAAGCCGTCCCTCTGCCTGTCACCTCAGATTTTAGTCTCTAACATCATATGTCTAGAGTCTAATCTTGAATTCAAGTTTCTCCTGTCTGTCCTTTATTATATTACTCTGCCCCAGTGGCAGTATTATAATTCTTTAGACTGATTTATCGTCAGCTTAACCCGATGAATTATTATAAATGTCAGTTAAACCCACCCAATTTTATCATAGAAATGTCGGCAACAGTATTCTAGTTCTGTGCCTCTAGCCTAATCGTCATGTCATTATGATGAATTTAACAAATAATTGGACATCCGTGTTTTAGAATTGTCTGACAACATTATCACACACTTCATGTCTGGTCGCATCGTCATATAATTTATAATGAATATATGTCACGGTCTGTCAACATTATCGTTAATATTAATTTCCGTTAGTCTAAACGTCGGGTCGAAAATAATCAAATAATATGGAAATTAATAGCTATATATATATATATATTCCCGTTATACATTATTATGAACATGTACATATCCCGTGGGATCATAAAATATACCCGATCACATGTGGCTGGATGTGATCGTAAAACAAAAATATGAATAAAGTAAACATACCAATCTTGCGTCGATTTTGCAATGTACTACACATTTCATCACATTATATTCTAGCGAGATTTCACTTACCTACTCAAAGATGGACGCTAACCCGCAATTAGACACGTGGCTTCAGTGCTTTTAATGCGAGAATTCGCCGATAATTGGGTTAGACCTAGCTGTCTTTTTTTTTTTTTTTTATTAATGTGTTTGCTACTTCATTTTGTAGCACGCCCCTTTCAACCATCTACCATGTACATGGATTTGTTGGTTATATCAGGACGTGTTTCTTTTATTGTAATATGTTTTTGTTTGTATTTGTTTTATATTATATTATCTCTAGTCGGTATTTTTCCTTTTGTAGTTATAGTTCAACATGGTTTTTAAAAAAAATTCCAATATATGCTATTTTCTAAGTTAGTATGTTTTTGATTTTTACTGGATGGTTTATTTGGTTAATCTGTATGTTTCTGGGGCGAGTCTTTCACCAGTTTGGACTACTGGTTCAATTCCTTATTTGATTTTTATATGTTAGCTTTAGTTTTTGTAATATAGTGTTTTATTAACTTTTGCATTTCTGAAGGGCTCTTTGTGCCTATGAGATTTTCTACACTCATTTCTACCTTGTGGTTACTACAGTATGTCTTAATGTTTTGCCTCTGTTGGTCATATTTTTTGCAGTCCACTAGAAAGTGCCTAATTGTGTTTGGTTCTTGACACTCTTCACATGTGGGTTCCTCTATCATGAAATATCCAGTTCCCAGCTTGAGTCTCAGCAATTTTTTATTAATTGGTATTTTTAGTTCATCTTTTATTTGACATTTTTTGCTTGGTTTTTTAAGGATTTTATATGAGTGTCTTGCTTTTTTACTTAGGTCCCATGCTGTTATCCATTCTTTAGTTATTTTTTGAGCAATTAAGCTCTTAATTTCAAACTTCCCTAAGCCTACTTCAATTTGGTTATGGCTAGTTCTCCCCCCTTTGGCTTCTTTGTCTGCTAGCTCATTTCCTGCTATCCCCACATGTGATGGTATCCATGTTAGTGTTGCACTGCATCCTATATTTTGTAGATATGTATTAACCTGTAGTATTTCCTCTATAATGTCTGGCCTGCTGCCTTCTGTTCTGTTTCTGATTGCTAGTACTGATGATAGGGAATCTGTGAGAATGGTTACTTTTTTTGGTGGATTTTCTGCAGCTATTTCTAAAGCTTTTAGGATTGCCACTAATTCTGCTGTAAAGATAGATGTATTACTTGTTACTTTGTATCTTTTATAAATTTTTAATTTTGGTATTGCTATTCCTGCTCCTAATTGTCCTTCTTCATCTTTGGACCCATCTGTATATATAGTTAGGCTATTATTTGTATACCGTTCTATGTACTCTAGTGTTTTACTTTTTGCTGAGATTATGTCGTTAGATTTATTTATGATCTTTGATAAGTGGGAGTCAGTTTCTGGCACTTTTAATTCCCATGGTGGGATCTTTGCTTTATACAGAGCACTACTGTTTATCGCATTAAACAGGTCTGGGTATTGATCCACTTCATCCATTGTTTTCCACCCTGACGGGTATCTATTATGGTTTAATGGAATGTGGCCTATGTACTGGTTACCCCTATCAAAGGTTTTATGTGCCGGGTGAGTTGGATCTTTTGCCACTCTTGCCCAGTAGCTGAATCTCAGTTCTTTTCTCCTTAGCTCCAGGGGTATAATGCCTAGCGCTACTTCTAGTGCTTCTGCTGATGTTCCCTTTGAGGCACCTGCTATTATTGACAGTGCCTGGTTTTGGACTGTGTCTAGTTTCTTCTTATTGCTTGGGGCGGCTGATGCATAGACAACACTGGCATAGTCAAGTTTGCCTCTAATAAATGATTTATAGAATGTTAACATTGTCTTATTGCAGGCGCCCCAACCACTTCCTTTCATATATCTTAGCATATTAATAAGTCCTCTACTGCTTTGCACTAAAAGGTCTATGTGTTTGTTCCAGTTTAGTTGCTGGTCTAGTACCATGCCAAGAAATCTAGTTGATTTTGCTGTGCATACTTTTTGCTTATTAATGCTTATGTCAATTATATTGTTTTTAATTACACGCCCTCTACTGAAAATCATTCCTATGGTTTTTTTAACGTTTAGATTAAATCCCCACTTGTTCATCCAGTCAGATACTTTATCTATTTGTTTTTGTACTGTTTTATAGAGGAATGGGAGATTTCTTCCCGTTCTCCATATCGCAGCATCATCTGCAAACTGAGATAGGTTGTTTTTTAAGTCCTTAAACTCGTCGCCTAGGTCGTTGACCATAATCGTAAAAATTGATGGTGATATTACTGATCCCTGGGGAATTCCATTCTGTTGCTCATATACCTCAGATCTATCATTGTTTATTTGTACCATGAAGTATCTATCCTGCAGGAAGTTTTCTAGGTAATTGTAGGTTCTGCCTACTATACCTAGTTTCCTGATTTTATGTAGTGCACCCTCCCTCCAACACTCATCATATGCTCTTGCTACATCAAGGAATATAGCTACTGTCTTTTCATTCCTTTTGAAGCCTGTTTTAACATCATGTTCCAGCCTCAGCAGTTGCTCTATTGTACTATGTTGGCTTCTAAAGCCTGCCTGGGTTGGACTGTACAAATTATGCTTTTCGAGATGAAATTTTAGTCTGCTGTTGACTATTGTTTCTAGAATTTTTCCTAGATGTGATGTTAACGATATTGGCCTGTATGAGCTGACATCATGTGCTTCCTTATCTGGCTTTAGTATGGGGATGACTACTGCTGTCTTCCATGAACATGGTATTTTTCCCGTGTGCCAGATTTTGTTGTAGAGGGATGCAATCACTCTTAGAGTTGTATTTGGTACCTTTTTGAGGATTTCATAGCTCAGAATGTCTTCCCCAGAGGTAGTATTGGTTTTTTCTGCTAAAGCTCTTTCTATTTCATCTACTGTAATATCTGCATTTAAATACTTAGCATCCTGTGTGGTTTCCATATTTTCTTCTTTTAATTTTTCTAGCAGTGTTTTTCGTCTATTTATTTCTGCCTTATCTAGACTGTCTATTGAACTAACCTGATAAAAGTATTTAGCTAGTATGTTGGCTTTTTCTCTATCTGTTTCAGCTCTCTCTGGTATTTTAATTGTTGGGATTTTAAATTTCTTGCTGTTTCCTCCTTTAATTGCTTTTAGTTTTCTCCAAACTGTAGTTATTTGGGACCTATGGTTTAATGTTTGACAAAATTTTCTCCAACTCTTTTCTTTAGCTCTGAATATTATTTTATTTGTTTCATTTCTTATTTTTTTATAGTTTGTGTAATTCTCTTCAGTTTTGGCTTTTCTATACTTTGTAAGGGCCCTCTCCCTCAATTTCAGTTGTTCTGAACATCTGTCTGTCCACCATGGTACTGGATTTTTATCTTTGTTTCTTTTCCTATTTTTACCTTTTTGTGTTGGTTTTAAGTGCTCAGGCATATTCCTGTTTGGTATATATTTTATTGCTATTTTTAAAATCTCATTTGTTAGTTTTTCTGCAAATATATCTATACTGTTAGATTCAATTTGTTCTATGCTTAGTTTACCTAGCTCTAATTGGAAGGACTCCCAATTTGCCTTTTTTAGGTTGAATGTGGGTTTCGAGCTTTTTGGACTAGTTCTATATTTGTCGTTTAGGTTTATTTCTATGGGTAAGTGGTCTGAGCTGGAGTCATTCAGTACTTCCCATTTAGTAGAGGCTAGGTTTGGTGTTATAACACTTATGTCTATTGCTGTATCTCCTCCACTGTTGCATGGGTTAACCCTTGTCACTGAGCCATCATTTAGTATGATTAGCTCAGCACTTTCAATGTAGTCCAACAGTCTTTTTCCTGCTGGATCATTACTGTTGTTACCCCATGCCTCATGGTGTGCATTAAAGTCACCTAGCTGTCTCAAGGGTTCCGGGCAAGTGAAGATTGCCCGTGTTTGGCGCACTTTTAGCGGGACATTTCCGCTTGGACACGTGATCCATAGCGTGCATCATGTGACATTAGCGTCAAATAAACGCTCCAATCAATAGCGTTAAAAGTCACGTGGGGTCTTCCTAAAGTGGCATAAACTGGTTTTATCAGCTTAAGCAGTCTTAAATTAAAACAGGTTCCTAGCTACCGAGGTCATTGGTCAACAATGACGTCGTATCTAAAAATAGCGAGGAGGAAATACTGAATGCTAGGAGAATTTCCGCCAGTGACAATTCCCGGGACTTTGCGATCATGCATTGAGGATGAGAAAAAAACGATGTCACGTAAATAATAAAAAAATGAAGAGAAGATTGGGCAAGTTGTCACAGATCCCATCTTATTGCAACATCTCCAGCATGGATCCCATCTTATTGCAACATCTCCAGCATAGATCCCATCTTATTGCAACATCTCCAGCATGGATCCCATCTTATTGCAACATCTCCAGCATGGATCCCATCTTATTGCAACATCTTCAGCAATGAAGACGCTGACAGTACCATTCCTTTTGAAAAACTCGATGGAGATGCAAATAGCCTGAAGCTGACCTCTGTCTTTGACAAATATTTAAGGACACGTCTGAGAGTGAATGAAGAAGAAGATGCGTTACTTTTTTTTTAGCTCCTTGAGGAGCATAGACCTTTCACTTCACACCATGGCCTCATATCCTGTTGGATCCATTCAAGATCTCTCCATGGCTTCATTATTCCTTCAGTCTTTCCAAGTCTTCATTATTCCTTCATTCTTTCCATGGCTTCATTATTCCTTCAGTCTTTCCAAGTCTTCATTATTCCTTCATTCTTTCCATGGCTTCATTATTCCTTCAGTCTTTCCAAGTCTTCATTGTTCCTTCATTCTTTCCATGTCTTCATTATTCCTTCATTCTTTCCATGGCTTCATTATTCCTTCAGTCTTTCCAAGTCTTCATTATTCCTTCAGTCTTTCCAAGTCTTCATTATTCCTTCATTATTTCCAAGTCTTCATTATTCCTTCAGTCTTTCCAAGTCTTCATTATTCCTTCATTCTTTCCAAGTCTTCATTATTCCTTCAGTCTTTCCATGGCTTCATTATTCCTTCAGAAAATGTCTTCAGTTCCTTTCTTCTAGTGTTTTTGTTTATCATTCTTAAGGATTTCAAAATAAAAAAAGTTGTTTTATATTGTTGCTATCTGTGGTTCCTCAGTCTGTGTCAAGTCCAGTACCACAAGTTTTCCTTACCTCTTTTCTTTACGTATATTTTTCTTTCTGTCCATCAGGTCAACATTGGCCATCTTATCATGCCATTTTAATCTTTCTCTTCTGTACAAACACCCATTTATAAATGTCAAAGGTCATGGTTTGTTGTTTTTGTTGTCTAGCCTGTATCAGAGCCTTATAATAGCATGGCCTTGACATTTAAGTGGAAAAGTTTAATTGTTATAAATTAATGCTTATTTCTGGCTTTGTTGACACTGTGTTCATTGGTGTTTATTTTGCTGCAGTCAGATTTTGTTGTTTACATGTGTTTATTTTGTTGTATACAGGTTTCCTCCTGAAGGGCTTTGGTACTTCTGCTTCTATTGACTTCACTATTTGCGATGCTTTCAAGAAATGTTTCGACGGAGGGTACTTCACAGTTCTGGGTGGATCTCAAGAGATGCCCTGGCAGTTTGATAGACTTTACAAATATGACATCACTCACCAGGTTTGTACAAGCATCTTTTCAGTCAAGAGTTTATCTTGGTGATTACTCTCTTATTCATTCAGTTCTTTTACCGTAAAAATTGTTTTCATTTGTTCGTCTCTCTGTTAACCTTCATTTGTTCAGTATAGATCTTTGGTAATTTTCATTTGTTTATTTGTCTCTCTGTTAATTTTCATTTGTTCATTATACAGCTTACTTGTCTCTGTGATATGCTGCATTTGTTCAGTATATCCCAACCACAACAGTTTGTTCAGCCATGTAATTTTGATTAAATCTTCCACCCGTCTGCCTCTGAAAATAAAACAACAAGAAAGATCATGCAAATTGTTCATTTGTTTTCTGTCAAGTCACATTAATATTGATCTTTAGTGACAGAAAAAAATGATAGAGAAGTTTCAAAAATATCGTGGGTGACTGTAACTTTATTAACTCAACTTTCAGCTGGAGGAACATGACATCCACTACGATGAAGATTACCACTTCCATGTGCACATCAAGGCCCTCAACGGGACAGAGCTGGATAGTAAACTGATCCCAGAACCAAGTGTCATCTTTGTGCCTGCTCAGAGTGAGTATCAGTGTTGTCTTCCAACAAACATTTGTTACAACCTTGACATCCCGCTTCAGCCTTATTCACAAATCAGTCTCAAACTTTTCTACATAAATCATGAGAAGATTTTATATATCTGAGCTGTGGTTACTCTCGGTGACAGGTGTTGAGTCATTACCATTCATATCCAACACATCTTTGTTATAACCTTGACATCCAGCCCTAGCCTTTAACTCACATAGCAGCTTCAAATGTTTCTACCTGAATCATTGAGTTTATATATCTCAGCTGTGGTTACTCTCTTTGATCAGTGCCCCTATAACTTGACCAATTACCATTTTTATCCCTATGGAGCACATGTCTTCAACAAATTCACATCACGTCTGCTTATCCATGTCTGCTGATCCACGTCTGCTTATCCATGTCATCTGTTCAAGTTTCCCTGTGGAGCACATGTCTTCAACAAATTCACATCACGTCTGCTTATCCATGTCGTCTGTTCAAGTTTCTCTATGGAGCACATGTCTTCAACAAATTCACATCATGTCTGCTTATCCATGTCATCTGTTCAAGTTTCTCTATCGAGCACATGTCTTCAACAAATTCCTATCACGTCTGCTTATCCATGTCATCTGTTCAAGTTTCTCTATGGAGCACATGTCTTCAACAAATTCACATCAAGTCTGCTTATCCATGTTGTCTGTTCAAGTTTCTCTATGGAGCACATGTCTTCAACAAATTCCCATCACGTCTGCTTATCCATGTCGTCTGTTCAAGTTTCTCTATGGAGCTCATGTCTTCAACAAATTCCCATCACGTCTGCTTATCCATGTCGTCTGTTCAAGTTTCTCTATGGAGCACATGTCTTCAACAAATTCACATCACGTCTGCTTATCCATGTCATCTGTTCAAGTTTCTCTATGGAGCACATGTCTTCAACAAATTCCCATCATGTCTGCTTATCCATGTCATCTGTTCAACTTTCTCTATGGAGCACATGTCTTCAACAAATTCACATCACGTCTGCTTATCCATGTCATCTGTTCAAGTTTCTCTATGGAGCACATGTCTTCAACAAATTCCCATCACGTCTGCTTATCCATGTCATCTGTTCAAGTTTCTCTATGGAGCACATGTCTTCAACAAATTCACATCACGTCTGCTTATCCATGTCGTCTGTTCAAGTTTCTCTATGGAGCACATGTCTTCAACAAATTCACATCACGTCTGCTTATCCATGTTGTCTGTTCAAGTTTCTCTATGGAGCACATGTCTTCAACAAATTCACATCACGTCTGCTTATCCATGTCATCTGTTCAAGTTTCTCTATGGAGCACATGTCTTCAACAGATTCCCATCACGTCTGCTTATCCATGTCATCTGTTCAAGTTTCTCTATGGAGCACATGTCTTCAACAAATTCACATCACGTCTGCTTATCCATGTCATCTGTTCAAGTTTCTCTATGGAGCACATGTCTTCAACAAATTCACATCACGTCTGCTTATCCATGTCATCTGTTCAAGTTTCTCTATGGAGCACATGTCTTCAACAAATTCCCATCACATCTGCTTATCCATGTCATCTGTTCAAGTTTCTCTATGGAGCACATGTCTTCAACAAATTCCCATCGCGTCTGCTTATCCATGTTGTCTGTTCAAGTTTCTCTATGGAGCACATGTCTTCAACAAATTCACATCACGTCTGCTTATCCATGTTGTCTGTTCAAGTTTCTCTATGGAGCACATGTCTTCAACAAATTCCCATCACGTCTGCTTATCCATGTTGTCTGTTCAAGTTTCTCTATGGAGCACATGTCTTCAACAAATTCCCATCACGTCTGCTAATCCATGTTGTCTGTTCAAGTTTCCCAATGGAGCACAAGTCTTCAACAAATTCACATCACATCTGCTTATCCATGTCATCTGTTCAAGTTTCCCAATGGAGTACATGTCTTCAACAAATTCACATCAACTCTGCTTATCCATGTCATTTGTTCAAGTTTCCCAATGGAGCACATGTCTTCAACAAATTCACATCACATCTGCTTATCCATGTCGTCTGTTCAAGTTTCCATATGGAGCACATGTCTTCAACAAATTCACATCATGTCTGCTTATCCATGTTGTCTGTTCAAGTTTCCCAATGGAGCACATGACTTCAACAAATTCACAAGTCTGCTTATCCATGTCATCTGTTCAAGTTTCCCTATGGAGCACTTGTCTTCAACAAATTCACATCACATCTGCTTATCCATGTCGTCTGTTCAAGTTTCCCAATGGAGCACATGACTTCAACAAATTAACAAGTCTGCTTATCCATGTCATCTGTATAAGTTTTCCTATGGAGCACATGTCTTCAACAAATTCACATCACGTCTGCTTATCCATGTTGTCTGTTCAAGTTTCCCAATGGAGCACATGACTTCAACAAATTCACAAGTCTGCTTATCCATGTCATCTGTATAAGTTTTCCTATGGAGCACATGTCTTCAACAAATTCACATCACGTATGCTTATCCATGTTGTCTGTTCAAGTTTCCCAATGGAGCACATGACTTCAACAAATTCCCATCACGTCTGCTTATCCATGTCATCTGTATAAGTTTCCCTATGGAGCACATGTCTTCAACAAATTCACATCAAGTCTGCTTATCCATGTCATCTGTTCAAGTTTCCCAATGGAGCACATGTCTTCAACAAATTCACATCAAGTCTGCTTATCCATGTCATCTGTTCAAGTTTCCCAATGGAGCACATGTCTTCAACAAATTCACATCACATCTGCTTATCCATGTTGTCTGTTCAAGTTTCCCAATGGAGCACATGTCTTCAACAAATTCACATCAAGTCTGCTTATCCATGTCGTCTGTATAAGTTTCCCTATGGAGCACATGTCTTTAACAAATTCACATCATGTATGCTTATCCATGTTGTCTGTTCAAGTTTCCCAATGGAGCACATGACTTCAACAAATTCACAAGTCTGCTTATCCATGTCATCTGTATAAGTTTCCCTATGGAGCACATGTCTTCAACAAATTCACATCAAGTCTGCTTATCCATGTTGTCTGTTCAAGTTTCCCAATGGAGCACATGTCTTCAACAAATTCACATCACATCTGCTTATCCATGTCGTCTGTTCAAGTTTCCCCATTTAGCACATGTCTTCAACAAATTCACATCAAGTCTGCTTATCCATGTCGTCTGTATAAGTTTCCCTATGGAGCACATGTCTTTAACAAATTCACATCACATATGCTTATCCATGTTGTCTGTTCAAGTTTCCCAATGGAGCACATGACTTCAACAAATTCCCATCACGTCTGCTTATCCATGTCATCTGTTCAAGTTTCTCTATGGAGCACGTGTCTTCAACAAATTCCCATCACGTCTGCTTATCCATGTCATCTGTTCAAGTTTCCCAATGGAGCACATGACTTCAACAAATTCATAAGTCTGCTTATCCATGTCATCTGTTCAAGTTTCCCAATGGAGCACATGTCTTCAACAAATTCCCATTATGTCTGCTTATCCATGTCGTCTGTTCAAGTTTCTCTATGGAGCACATGTCTTCAACAAATTCCCATCACGTCTGCTTATCCATGTCATCTGTTCAAGTTTCCCAATGGAGCACATGACTTCAACAAATTCACAAGTCTGCTTATCCATGTCATCTGTTCAAGTTTCCCAATGGAGCACATGTCTTCAACAAATTCCCATCACATCTGCTTATCCATTTCGTCTATTCAAGTTTCTCTATGGAGCACATGTCTTCAACAAATTCCCATCACATCTGCTTATCCATGTCATCTGTTCAAGTTTCCCAATGGAGCACATGACTTCAACAAATTCAGAAGTCTGCTTATCCATGTCATCTGTTCAAGTTTCCCAATGGAGCACATGTCTTCAACAAATTCACATCACGTCTGCTTATCCATGTCATCTGTTCAAGTTTCTCTATGGAGCACATGTCTTCAACAAATTCCCATCACGTCTGCTTATCCATGTCATCTGTTCAAGATCTTTCTAAGTTTTCCTTAGCACTTTTGTCTTCAGTTCTCTTCTCCACATGTTTTCAGTCTCAGCCTATTTTTTCTTAGCCAGGAGATTCCAGAACAAGTTCTGCCTTGTAATGCTATCAACAGATTTTGTTAGTGTTTGTCGTAGCCAGCGCCAGTTTCTTGTCCATATCTCTTAATAGATATGTTTGTATTGTATTTTTAAGTAGACAAGTCAGATCTTACTTTGCAGCAAAAGTAAATTGTATTTCTATTTATTGCCGAAACAAAACCTGATAAGGTTGCCATCCTCATGCATAGCCACATATTAGTCACTGTTTGCCACGTATTGTGCACCGTACACATTCAACATTTAAAATACTTGTGTTTTTTCTCCCACATTCCAGCTGACCGCCATCTAGGAAAGGTGACCCCAAACAATATCCGCCGAAACCTGAATTCCCTGGATGAGAGAGATATTCAGAGTCTACAAGCCGCCCTGCGTGACCTCCAGCGGGATAACTCCAAAGATGGCTGGGCTAATATTGCCTCCTTCCATGGTGCTCCTGCTCGTTGTCCTGATCCTGAGCATCCAACTGTGGCCTGCTGCGTGCATGGCATGCCGACTTTCCCACACTGGCACCGACTCTACACCCTGCAGGTAGAGCTATTTGAAACATATAACATTCTGTTTGAAACATATGATTATAACATTATATTTAACGTGACATAGTTGCTGTCTGAAACATGCCTCTGTTTCTTTGTGCTGTTTCTTCTTCTTCATATACTCTAAGATGTCTACTAGAATGTTTTCAAAGAAAGCAGTAATCAGTTTGAAGCTATATGCATCTCCGTAGAGCTCTTTATTTAACAAATGGTAGTGGTGTCGGCCATTTGCGCTTTCTCTGTTCCGCATGTGTTTGGCACCTTTGAAGCAGATGTTCAGCAGTCATTTTATCAGTGCCACAGTTACACTGAGCGGTAGTTCCTATCTTTAGCATGTTAAATAGGTGGTATCTCAATCTGTTGTGGCCAGTGCAAAGTCTGAAGATTGCAACTTGTTATCTTCTGTTGAGCTAATAGTATGCATCATTTTGTGTGTGACCTGGATGTTCTACATCCCACTTGTTTCTGTATCCGATTTTGATAAAACTCTTTGCCCCTTTCAAAGTTACACTTGCATAAGACTGAGGTAGATTTTCACCTTCCTTTGCCAGTCTGTCAACCTCTTCATTGCCAAGAATGTTACAATGAGATGGGATCCATTGGATCACACCTCTTTTGAGTCATTGACATAGTTTGTGGAGCACTATTCTTAGGTCATCCAGGTCTGCATTATTTTGGCTTTTCAACGTTGCAATTACTGATAGTGCATCTGTAAAGAAAGCAACATGGGCTGTTTAGAAAGTGTACTTCTAATGCTGCCCTACTTATTATAGGAAAAAATATATCAGATCCTTTTTTTGGGGCGCTTGTAGAAGCACAAAGCCACTCTTGTTAGAAGGCTGTACTAGAGCATTGGACATACCATTGCAGAAGTGGCATCTGTAACAATTGTAGAGGTGCCATCTGTAACAATTGCAGAGGTGCCATCTGTAATAATTGTAGAGGTGCCATCTGTAACAATTGTAGAGGTGCCATCTGTAACAATTGTAGAGGTGGCATCTGTAACAATTGTAGAGGTGGCATCTGTAACAATTGCAGAGGTGCCATCTGTAACAATTGCAGAGGTGCCATCTGTAACAATTGTAGAGGTGGCATCTGTAACAATTGTAGAGGTGGCATCTGTAACAATTGTAGAGGTGCCATCTGTAACAATTGTAGAGGTGCCATCTGTAACAATTGCAGAGGTGCCATCTGTAACAATTGTAGAGGTGGCATCTGTAACAATTGTAGAGGTGGCATCTGTAACAATTGTAGAGGTGCCATCTGTAACAATTGTAGAGGTGCCATCTGTAACAATTGCAGAGGTGCCATCTGTAACAATTGTAGAGGTGGCATCTGTAACAATTGTAGAGGTGCCATCTGTAACAATTGTAGAGGTGGCATCTGTAACAATTGTAGAGGTGCCATCTGTAACAATTGTAGAGGTGGCATCTGTAACAATTGTAGAGGTGCCATCTGTAACAATTGTAGAGGTGCCATCTGTAACAATTGCTTTACAAGTCTTGTTACAGGATGAGGTTGCCAGCTGCATGCACAACTAGAAATGAGTAGCTTCTTTTAGCATGTTGTAAGGAGTCAGAGTTCAATTCTTTGTCTACCCCCACACACAGACAGACCATATGAAGAATCATATATATATGTGACTGTTGCCAAGTATTGCCAATTATTGTGAATGTTGTTCCTGTGACTGTTATTACTATAAATGTTGCTTCTGTCAATATTGTTCCTGTGACTGTTATTACTGTAACTGTTATTACTATAAATGTTGCTTCTGTCAATGTTGTTCCTGTGACTGTTCTTACTGTAAATGTTGCTTCTATCAATGTAGTTCCTGTGACTGTTATTACTATAAATGTTGCTTCTGTCAAAGTTGTTCTTGTGACTGTTATTACTGTAAATGTTGCTTCTGTCAATGTTGTTCCGGTGACTCTTATTACTGTAAATGTTGCTTCTGTCAATGTTGTTCCTGTGACTGTTATTACTATAAATGTTGCTTCTGTCAATGTTGTTCCTGTGACTGTTATTACTATAAATGTTGCTTCTGTCAATGTTGTTCCTGTGACTGTTATTACTGTAAATGTTGCTTCTGTCAAAGTTGTTTCTGTGACTGTTATTACTGTCAATGTTTTTCCTGTCAATGTTGTTCCAGTCAATGTTGTTCCTGTCAATGTTGTTCATGTCAATATTGTTCCTGTCAATGTTGTTCCTGTCGATATTGTTTCAGCTAATGTTGTTCTAGTCAATGTTGTTCCTGTCAGTGTTGTTCCAGTCAATGTTGTTCCTGTCAATGTTTTTCCTGTCAATGTTGTCCCCGTAAATGTTGTCCCCGTAAATGTTGTCCCCATAAATGTTGTCCCCGTAAATGTTATGTTAGTCCTGACAGTGCTCTTCCCATAACTGTTGTCTTGTAGTTTATAATTCTGGATGATGTTGTTACATTATCGTCATCATCATCATTATTTCCGTTTTCGCTCCTTATAGAGCATGGAGACACCAATGTAGCTGGATCCCTTGCCGAAAGCTTGCTCCAAATCATTTGTGTGCATGTGCATTGGGTAGCTTTTTTAGCTGTTTATTTTACTTAATGAGGCTGCTAGTGTCATGTGTATATAGATGTAGCTATTCAACAATGAACAAGGAAGATAGATATTGCTATACAGGAGGGGTGAGGAAGATGTTTAAGTAATGTTATGTGTGTCACTGAGGAGGGACATACCACAAATATTCCCTCCTGAACAAAGAACTTGTAACTCCTTCACTTAGTCTCCATTACAGAAACTTCTAGAACAAGCATATCTTCTTGTTTCCCAGGTTGAGCAGGCTCTGCACAGACATGGAAGCTCCATTGCTATCCCATACTGGGACTGGACTTTTGCCTTTGATGAACTGCCTAGCACTTTCACTAACGAGGACTACTACGATGTGTGGAGGGATGAGGTTTGTTATCTACTTGTCTAATCTGCTTTTTTTTTTCAATATGTGCAAAATATATATTTATCTTTTCTAGTGTTGTTGATACATGTAAAATGGTACACATGAACTGTGTATGGTTTGTCCTCATGAGTGAGTGTCAGGGTGCAGAATGAGAGGTGAGACACAATGTGGGATATGACTTGTTCTTTCCTCTTTTTGACGCAGCACCACTTTATTATAATACAATTTAGTTAATGTAAACATGCTGACATTACTATATGCTGTGAGAATAACATTATTACTTAAAATATTTGTGACAGTGATAACGAACAGTGTATACAAGTTGGCACAAAATAACAGAAGAGTGTTATATCTGCATCCAATTCTCAACACTTAAAAAAAAAGTCTTATGTTCATTTATTCTTTTCTGCCTCCTGTCTGTCTGCCTCTCTCATGTCCCAGTTGTGACGAAAGTACTGAGATTCTGTCTTTCAAATGGCCCATGTCTTTTTCTCCTTGCATTTTGTTCACTATTTTTGGAGGGATTACAGAAAAATCTTCCCCATGTTTCTTCTCCTTCTATTTATTTACGTTTTTCAGAGAGATTACGGTGGAGTTTCATCTCATCTACATCTATGTTCCTTCTCTATGACTAGTAGTCTTGTTTAGTGTTGGTATGTAGGGAACTGTTGCAGTATTTTTCTAGAAGAAAGACTATAGAGCCTAGATCAGATTGGCACCAGTTTTAGTCTTTTTAAAGATAGGGCAGGTGGCCCTAGACACATTTTTCGGGAGTTAAATTTATTTGCGGCCATTTTTGCTTCAATTTAGCAGTATAGGGATGGGACTAATTCCCGTATCTTTGTCTAGCCGTACTGGTTGCATCCGTATTGTTTACAATTCTGATTGGCTGAGAGCTAACTGCAGTTGAAATGCAGGCTCCCATTGGCTTAGAACCACGCCGCGCATATGACGTCATGAAGTCGGCGCGGGGGGGGGAGGGGTCTTGATAATAAATACGCCCGAATTTCATAAGTTCGGTCTCTAAAAATTAATTGCCAAGCCGGGTGCCAGAGTCAAGTCGATTGCCTTCAGTAGGACATTCGAGATTTGGTAAGCATCATTTTTGCGTGGGGACTTTATTAATTTTTCTAGTCTAGGCGTAGCAGTAAGTTTCTTGGGTCCCTTGTTTAATTAAATTCGTAACTTCAGAGCCATCAAATACGATCTGAGTGATAGACATGAGAAACTTACTAGGTCCATTTAATTCCTTATTTCAGGAATAGCGGTATTTAAGATGATTTGAAAGTTAGATGCCACGGACGTGCTTTGTATTTATTGCAAAGTGGGTCGGGAGAGAAACCCGCATCTCCGTCATAGGTAAATGTACAGAGTAGCGGGAGTCTGTGTATTTGTGATTTTATTGAGAATGTAATGCTGCAAGTTATTTACATTATAGTACACTTCTATAGGTGGACGAGGGGAGAAGAGGTGGAATTTGTAAAGCACGTGGGCGCGTTGGTTACGGTATATTTATTGATACGATGTTCAGAGGGACGAGGGGGAAAGAAGCACGCGGTCATAAAATTGTAACCACATGTTTGTAACTACTGAGATTTAATTGATAACCATTATGTATAACTTTTGACAGCATATATATGCTAGCATCTAACAGGGTTATATGTTATTGATTGTGCATTATTGTTCTGTGAATTCAGAAGATGGGAGAAGTAATTTTAAAGGAATTATTTTGTATTACATTTTGAATGTGATTACTATTATTGACGGGAAGTTTAGGAATTCCTAGAGATAGAGTATTTTTGTGTTAATAATTTGCTGCATGTAGGGTCAGCGCAAGAAGTAGGCCACAGTACGACTGCCCAGACCGGGCCAGTGAAAATATTGTTGTTGCTGGGAGTTAGTCATGCAGAACCCTGGGTCAGACGGTCTGCGTGATTGTATTACCGGGAAATGTTTATTTTGGGGCTCAGGTAGAGACGGGGAGAGAGAAGAGAGGGGAGTTACGTGTTGAAGAGTCAGGAAGGTAGTGTCATTAGAAATAGACTATTAACGTTTTGGTTAGCTGTTGTTTTTGTTTTTGTCAAAACAGCAGGTGCCGGCTTTGTGGGGAAGAGCAGAAGTTTGATACCACAAATTTCTCCCACGGCAAAAAGGTGGCATTCGCAGACACGCAAAGTCGTGCGGAAGGAGAGAAAGAAAATACGTTTTCCCAGGCAGGGGAAGACATTTTTCCAGTGAATAGGATTTGGTGGATAAATCCTGAGCTCTGACGCTCGGTCTGTTACACACGCAGATTTGGCATGCTGCCAGCGTTGTTGTAATTTTATTTTCGCTTCTTCACGGCCATAATAAAGCCGAAAGCCCATCGCCCAGTCATAGGTAATCGGGCAGGTAATGTCAGAGGTGTTAGGAGAAGCCAGCTACAGTTCCAGTCCAGAATCTAGTGGGGTTCTGTTAAACCTTAGTCATCAAATTCCAGAGTTCGTGGAGAGAGAGAGGGTAACAATTCTCTCTACAGAAGTCATCACAGATAGGCAGAACTGATAGTTTTGTTGAATCATAGCAGAGGACAGCAGCTGAAGTTTAGAGGTGCAGTTAGTTGTGTTCGGGAGATTTCATGATAGGCTGTGTAGAACCGAAGTCTGTGCAGAAATTTATAGACACTTCGTAGTCGTTCCAGCTATCAGTGGAGTTAGAGTTAGAGTTAGAATTTAGAACAGCTAGTTGGGAGTGTAGGCGACATCAAGTGCAGTGTAGTTCATTTCAGTTAACTTTACCTTCTTTCTCCATACAGGTGAAACTTGTGGGTGAAGGGTGGGGTTGTTTTTTTGATGATACATCATTTCGTCATTTTTTTCTTCCTGAATTTGGTTGTTTTCAGGAGTGCTTACACTGCAATTTTATGTATTTGACATGTATATGAGTTGTTTATAGGTGTATAATAAACTTGTATAAATTGTAGCTGGCATCAGTCATTTCATTTAAGTACAGTAGCTATATGTTGTCTGTATCTTAGTGTTTGTGAATCTTGATATAACCTTATCCCCTTAGGGTAGCTAGAGGTCGTTGACAACTATAGCACATAAGACGTCCGAAGTGGCGAGGAAAGAATCAACCTCGGTTCTTAACCTCGGAGCCAATAGTGTCAACTGTTCACATTTCACTATCATTTTCTCTAAATCTATCTTTTCAGTCTTTCTTCTCACTAGGGTCTTGTCACTATAGGTAGACAGTCTCTAGTCATAAATCCATTTCGTGACACCAGTTAGCAAGTGGACACATTGCTTGTAATGAAGCTTCTAGTTTGGGGATGTTGTGTCTGTAGTGTTTACACTTTGTATAATCCATAATAGTTTTATTTATATCATAGTTGATCTTCATGCATTACCTTGACCTTTATCAAACATGGCTATTTTACACATTTCTCATCATTATCACTTTTGTTTGTACTCCTTATGGAGCATGAGGCACACCACTGTAGTTGGTAACCTTGGAGATAGTCTATATCAGGTATTCACATGTTCTTACAGTGATAGTTTCTGTAGTTGGTCCCCTTGGAGATAGCCTGTATCAAGTATTCACATGTTCTTGTAGTGATAGTTTCTGTAGTTGGTCCCTTTGGAGATAGCCTGTATCAAGTATTCACATGTTCTTGTAGTGATAGTTTCTGTAGTTGGTCCCCTTGGAGATAGCCTGTATCAGGTATTCACATGTTCTTGTAGTGATAGTTTCTGTAGTTGGTCCCTTTGGAGATAGCCTGTATCAAGTATTCACATGTTCTTGTAGTGATAGTTTCTGTAGTTGGTCCCCTTGGAGATAGCCTGTATCAGGTATTCACATGTTCTTGTAGTGATAGTTTCTGTAGTTGGTCCCTTTGGAGATAGCCTGTATCAAGTATTCACATGTTCTTGTAGTGATAGTTTCTGTAGTTGGTCCCTTTGGAGATAGCCTGTATCAAGTATTCACATGTTCTTGTAGTGATAGTTTCTGTAGTTGGTCCCTTTGGAGATAGCCTGTATCAAGTATTCACATGTTCTTGTAGTAAGATAGTTTCTGTAGCTGGTCCCCTTGGAGATAGCCTGTATCAGGTATTCACATGTTCTTGTAGTGATAGTTTCTGTAGTTGGTCCCTTTGGAGATAGCCTGTATCAAGTATTCACATGTTCTTGTAGTGATAGTTTCTGTAGTTGGTCCCTTTGGAGATAGCCTGTATCAAGTATTCACATGTTCTTGTAGTGATAGTTTCTGTAGTTGGTCCCTTTGGAGATAGCCTGTATCAAGTATTCACTTGTTCTTGTAGTGATAGTTTCTGTAGTTGGTCCTTTTGGAGATAGCCTGTATCAAGTATTCACATGTTCTTGTAGTGATAGTTTCTGTAGTTGGTCCCCTTGGAGATAGCCTGTATCTAGTATTCACGCTCTTACAGTGATAGTTTCTGTAGTTGGTCCCTTTGGAGATAGCCTGTATCAAGTATTCACATGTTCTTGTAGTGATAGTTTCTGTAGTTGGTCGCCTTGGAGATAGCCTGTATCAAGTATTCACATGTTCTTGTAGTGATAGTTTCTGTAGTTGGTCCCTTTGGAGATAGCCTGTATCAAGTATTCACATGTTCTTGTAGTGATAGTTTCTGTAGTTGGTCCCCTTGGAGATAGCCTGTATCAAGTATTCACATGTTCTTGTAGTGATAGTTTCTGTAGTTGGTCCCCTTGGAGATAGCCTGTATCTAGTATTCACGCTCTTACAGTGATAGTTTCTGTAGTTGGTCCCTTTGGAGATAGCCTGTATCAAGTATTCACATGTTCTTGTAGTGATAGTTTCTGTAGTTGGTCGCCTTGGAGATAGCCTGTATCAAGTATTCACATGTTCTTGTAGTGATAGTTTCTGTAGTTGGTCGCCTTGGAGATAGCCTGTATCAAGTATTCACATGTTCTTGTAGTGATAGTTTCTGTAGTTGGTCCCCTTGGAGATAGCCTGTATCAAGTATTCACATGTTCTTGTAGTGATAGTTTCTGTAATTGGTCCCCTATGGAGATAGCCTGTATCAAGTATTCACATGTTCTTGTAGTGATAGTTTCTGTAGTTGGTCCCCTTGGAGATAGCCTGTATCAAGTATCCACATGTTCTTGTAGTGATAGTTTCTGTAGTTGGTCCCCTTGGAGATAGCCTGTATCAAGTATTCACATGTTCTTGTAGTGATAGTTTCTGTAGTTGGTCACTTTGGAGATAGCCTGTATCAAGTATTCACATGTTCTTGTAGTGATAGTTTCTGTAGTTGGTCCCTTTGGAGATAGCCTGTATCAAGTATTCACATGTTCTTGTAGTGATAGTTTCTGTAATTGGTCCCTTTGGAGATAGCCTGTATCAAGTATTCACATGTTCTTGTAGTGATAGCTTCTGTAGTTGGTCCCCTTGGAGATAGCCTGTATCAAGTATTTACATGTTCTTGTAGTGATAGTTTCTGTAGTTGGTCCCCTTGGAGATAGCCTGTATCTAGTATTCACGTTCTTACAGTGATAGTTTCTGTAGTTGGTCCCTTTGGAGATAGCCTGTATCAAGTATTCACTTGTTCTTGTAGTGATAGTTTCTGTAGTTGGTCGCCTTGGAGATAGCCTGTATCAAGTATTCACATGTTCTTGTAGTGATAGTTTCTGTAGTTGGTCCCCTTGGAGATAGCCTGTATCAAGTATTCACATGTTCTTGTAGTGATAGTTTCTGTAACATTTTGTTTGACATGATGAGGTTATGTGATGAGGTTATGTG
Organism: Oreohelix idahoensis; assembly: GCA_024509875.1. NCBI lineage: Eukaryota > Metazoa > Mollusca > Gastropoda > Stylommatophora > Oreohelicidae > Oreohelix > Oreohelix idahoensis. The sequence goes on along the minus strand of JAMPIV010010432.1, from coordinate 387,354 downwards.
ATGAGATTGACAGCCCCATGCACCCCCTCACCTTGTATGACAGGCTTGAGGTTCCAGTGGTCCTGTTCTGTCTTTGTCTATCACAGACTCTCTGGAACTACACAAATGTTCACATTTTTCTAATGTTATTAAGTTGCTTCTAAGTTAGGGCAGAAATATTAACAACTGGGATGCATGATTTCTTCCCGCTGATTAAATGCATATTTTCTTTTCTTATTTGTTTTCAGCCAGTGCCTGTTTGTCTCTCTGTGTGTCTCTCTGTGTGTCTGGCAACCTGTCTAACTGTCTTTATCGTAATGTGTTTTTTTTACCTGTAGTTAGCTTACTTCCCCTTGTTATAGCTTACTTCCCAAGGCTTATATAATTTTCTTACATCCCGTTGAAGTCCCAAGATCCCTATAATCAGCCTACGCCCCCCTTACAGTTCCAAGGCTCCTATAATCAGCTTACTTCCTCTTGTAGTCCCAAGGCTTATATAGTTGACTTACATCCCATTGCAGTCCCAAGATCCCTATAATCAGCCTACACCCCCTTACAGTTCCAAGGCCCCTATAATCAGCATATTTCCACTAGCGACCCCAAGGCCTGCATAATCAGCTGACTTCCCTTTGCAGTCTTAAAGCCCCCGTAAACTGCTTATTAGCAGTTCTAAGACCCCTACAATCAGATATGTAGTTCCAAGGCCCTTAGCCTGTCTGTTTGAAGTCTGCTTTTGTGTTATATAAAGTTATCTGACAATGCCTCTACAGGTGGTTGCCAACCCATTTGCCCATGGCTACGTTCCTTCTGAGGACACCTACACAGTCCGTGATGTTCAAGATGAAATTCGCAGGAAACACCATGATGGCAAACACTCTGTTCTCTTTTACCATGTCCTAGATACACTAGAGCAGACAGATTACTGTGACTTTGAGGTATGTAGCATGAACAGTTGTTCTGTGTAATTCTTGCTAGCTTCCATTGCATCTGTTATCTTCATTTGCCATTTATTATGACATCTGCTACTGTTTACAAAACATTCATTCAGAGTCTTGTTTATTTAGTACCTTTAATGAGTATTGCTGGAGAGCTGACTTTGTTTATTTTGTTAAAAAAGATAGAAGTGACTTGGACAGACTATGGACATGTGACACTGAGCAGGAAGGCCTGTGCTCCACATCAAATTGAAAGGCAGTGATGATAATGAAGATTATGATGATGATGACTTGAGAGACATTGTGTAAATTTCTCTGGTACAAGTTCTTCTTCTTCAAGTGCCATGCCTTGAGATAGGGGATCATGTCTCTCCACAACTTCCTATCTCCAGTACTTTATATCAATTCTGTTGTTGACCACCTTTCATGTCAAACTGTCCAGTATTTGCTCTCTCTGTCTTCTCCTATCTCTTTTTCCTTCAATCTTACCTGTTGTTACGATATATTTCAGCTTACCTGTTGTTATGATATATTCCAGCTTACCTGTTGTTATGATATATTCAATCTTACCTGTTGTTACGATATATTCAATCTTACCTGTTGTTATGATATATTTAATCTTACCTGTTCTTACGATATATTCCAGCTTACCTGTTGTTATGATATATTCCAGCTTACCTGTTGTTACGATATATTCAATCTTACCTGTTGTTACAATATATTCCAGCTTACCTGTTGTTATGATATATTCCAGCTTACCTGTTGTTACGATATATTCCAGCTTACCTGTTGTTACAATATATTCCAGCTTACCTGTTGTTACAATATATTCAATCTTACCTGTTGTTACGATATATTCAATCTTACCTGTTGTTACGATATTTTCCAGCTTTTCTCTTCTCATAACATGCCCAAAGAAAGTGGACTACTTCTGTCTAACACAAGAAAAAAGTTTCTGTAAAAGTTTTTGTAGCGCGTTGTTTGGTTTTTTTCTATCAGTTTGACATTAGTGATGTTGTCTGGCATTCTCTCTTCTAAACCTCTACACCTCACGGTAGAAGGGGAATGACTAAGTAAGTAAGATGTTGTCATACCTTTTAAGCTTTCTCTTCTGTAACTACTTGTCATTTTTTTGTTAATTTTTATTTTTTGGGTTGGTTTCTTTTAATTACACAAATTTCCAATGTATTGAAAGTTCTCTCTCTTTTGTTTTTGTTTGTTAACTGTATAAAGATGATGCAGCCATCACTGCATGTTGCCCTTTTAGTGGAAACAGGCACCAAAGCACTTAATATACTCATATGGTAGTGGGTCCTGTAGCAGTTTATTTTACATGATGAGTTTACTAGCCCAAGCATATAAGACCAACAATATTATTTTCTCTACAGATCGAATTTGAGATTTTACATAACGCAATCCACTATCTTGTTGGAGGACACCAGACATATTCTCTGTCATCCCTTGAGTACTCAGCCTATGACCCATTATTCATCATTCACCATTCCTTCACTGACAAGATCTGGGTGATCTGGCAAGAACTTCAGAAGAGGAGACACTTACCATACAACAGAGCTGACTGTGCCCTGAATTACATAAATAAACCACTGAAACCATTCAACTTTGATGGATTTAACCTGAACAAGTTTACCAAGTAAGGGTCACATTTCGATTGTAGTAATTGGAGGACCATCTTTTGTTTGCATTAAAACAGTTTGAGTTCTTATTATGTCATAACAACCAAAGCATCATCTTTCCAACTGTCAGAATTGTTCATCTGTAATGCAGTGTGAATTCAGGTACAGTCTTCTACTTCTTCTTCTTCTCTGTAAATCTTGTACGAATGAATGAACTTTATTTTCAGAGGGTTAAGAATTGGGCGTGAAGGCACATCTAACATTCTACCCTTCCACTCTTGCATACTATATTCTTTCATTCCCGCATGTTACTTTAAGCATTAATTTAAAAGCATGCAACATTATAAATGTTATATAACAGCATACATTTACAGTAAGCAATCATAATCAAAATTAAGTATGTTCTGTTTTTAAAAACAAACAAGAAAGTAATTGAAAAACAGAAGCAAAAAAATAAATAAACAAAAATCATAAATATTGGTACAGTAAATAAAACAATAATTTGAACATAATCAGATTAGGGTGGCATGGAATCAAAACTCAAGAAGTATTTGAACATTCTGCTACTGAATGAGTTGAGACTTGGTGTGTGTTTCTTTGTCCACCTTAAGAGCAGAATCAGACAGAAAGATAGATAGATAGACAGACAGAGAGATAGATAGATAGATAGATAGATAGATAGATAGACAGACATAGATAGATAGATAGATAGGAAGCCAGATAGATAGAGAGATAGATAGACAGAGAGAGATAGATGGATAGACAGACAGAGAGATAGATAGATAGAGATAGACAGAGAGATAGACAGACAGACAGATAGATAGACAGACAGACAGATAGGTAGATAGATTTTTTTTTAAACCAGCGGCACTTGGGCTTTCAGCCCTTCGGCCCAATGACATGTCATTGCGAGGCTGGGGAACCTGAGGACTTTCCTTCCAACCCGCTCAAAAGCTTCGCTCCTTCCCATCCACAAAGGGTTTATCACAGGAGCCATTCAGGTTATTCAGTCAAATTTCCGGTCGTAAACATTCCTTCAAACGCTGACGTCTGGGTTTGAACCATGAACACCTGGTCGCCAGTACAACGCCGAAGCCATTACACCAGCGTGGCTCCCGTATAGATAGATAGATAGATGGATAGATAGATGGACAGGCAGAGAGATAGACAGATGGACAGACAGAGAGATAGACAGAGATAGAAAGATGGACAGACAGAGAGATAGATAGATGGACAGACAGAGAGATAGATAGATAGATGGACAGACAGAGAGATAGATAGACAGACAGATAGATAGACAGATGGAGAGATATGTAGATAGACAGACAGAACCTTATTTTAAAAGGGTTGAGAATTGGGTACAAAAAGTTGTTGCAGTGACAGAGCTCTTGAAAATTTTGTTTCTGACATTTTCTTAATAATTGTGAGGTTGTTGTTTGTTTATTTTTGTTTGTTAACATTTTCAGTAATGATGTTTGCAAGTGTGTTTATTAAACAAATTTTGTGTAAAACTGACATCCGTTTATGTGCAGCTTCTTTTTAATTACTTTTTTTAAAACTTACACACATGAGAGAGCAGAGGTCAAGGAGGAATTCTTCGAGCTGCTTCAAAGGACAGTGGATGACTGCCTAGATGAAGTTATCATGCTCGGAGATTTTAATGCCAGAGTTGGAAATGACCATGCTAGATGGGGTGGAGTTATCAGAAGATATGGAGAAGATACTCTCAATGACAATGGAAAGCGACTCCTTAGATTCTGCAGTGAGCAGAATCTGATCATTACAAACACAAAGTTCCCCCATAAGCGCATACATGCATACACTAGATGTGAACCAACAAAGAATGAGAAGTCAGTGATCGACTATGCCATTGTCGGAGAAGCTCATTCAAATATGTCCGAGATGCTAGAGTCTGGAGGGGGCCAGAGATTGGAAGTGATCACTACCTGCTAACAATCAAAAGAACAACTGAAAGAGTTGCTCAGCCTAGGAACTGCCCAACATCACGCAAGAAACCAAGTAAACGAGCAGGAGAAATGAGCATTAGGACCTACAAGCTGAGAGAGCCAGAAATTAAGACCAGATATCAGGGGCTTATTGCTGCAGCGGTGAGCAACACAGAAGAACGACCTGATGACTTGGAAACCCTCTGGATTAAATTCAAGGATATCATAAAGACAGCTGCTGCAGAAGCATGCGGTGAAGTCCGACTTGGGAACAAGAGAAAGAGGACACCTTGGTGGACAGAGGAAGTCAAAGAGAAAATAAGAGAAAAGAAAATGGCATGGAAACAATACTTAGGAGCTAAAAACACAACAGGACAAATGGAAAAATATAGAGAATATGTGACACTCAGAACAGAAGCAAAGAACAAAGTGCTAGCAGCAAAACAGAAGTCCTGGGAAGAATTTGGAGAAAAGCTAGAAAAAAATGCACAAGAAAACCAGAAATTGTTCTATAAGACCCTAAAGAACATGAGGAAGGAAAAACAATGCCCTCTCAAATTTATAAAGGACAAGCAAGGCAAATTGCTTACTGCCCCGAAGGAAGTAATGGGAAGATGGAAAGAATATTTCTCAGAACTCCTGGATGGTGAGCATGGTGAAGCATCAGAAATGATAAACACTAGCACAGAAGAGAAAACCAATGATGGTGAAGATGACATAAAGATGGAAGAACTGAAGGCAGCACTGGAGAAAATCAAGATGGGCAAAGCAGCAGGGCATGATGGTATAACACCAGAAATGGTTAAGTTCATGGGAGCATCAGGCGACCTATTACTCTTAAGGGTTTTACAGGCAGCGTGGTACAACAAGACCATACCAAAGGATTGGGAGATTGCCATCATAACACCAATTTTCAAAAAGGGTGACAATCGACAGTGTGGAAACCATAGAGGCATATCCCTTCTCAGTGTCCCTGGTAAAATCTACTCTAGAATCCTAGAGCAGAGACTCCGACGCCTAGCTGAGCCACAATTGGATGAGGTCCAGTGCGGATTCCGAGCAAACCGAAGTACTCAAGACCTAATCTTCACACTCAGACAGCTGAGTGAAAAGGCCCTTGAGTATAAGAGTGAGATCCATCTTTGTTTCATAGATCTGGAAAAGGCGTTTGACAGGGTCCCCTGGAGCAAACTTTGGGACTGTTTGGCAAGGAAGAATATTCCAGCACCTCTGATTCATGCTATACAGAGCTTCTACAAGTCTTGCAGAAATTATGTGAGGACAGCAAACCATAAGTCAGAAGAGTTCAGGACCACCACTGGTGTAAGACAAGGTGATATCCTATCACCTTACCTCTTCATACTCCTTATGGACGATGTCATCAAGGCATGTAAGGAGAGAACAAGAAAGTATTCAGTGGGGTACTGGAAGATGAGACAGGTCTATATTTCGGAGCTGGCATTTGCTGATGATGTTGCCCTGATTGCTAAATCAGAGGCACATCTCCAATCCAACCTGCAAGTCTGGAAGGAAGAGCTGGAGAAGAGAGGGATGGTCATAAGCAGCTCTAAAACAAAATCCATGGTGATATCACGAGAAGAAAGAAAACATCAGATTAAGCTGGGAGAACAGGTCCTGGAGCAGGTCGACCACTTTAAATACCTCGGAGCTATTATAGACCGAAAGGGAGGCATCAAAGAAGAGTTGGCCACTCGAAAAGCAGCAGCTGGGAGACTTTTTCAGGCCATAAATCGAGGATTCCTCAGCAAGAGAGAGGTTGGTAAGAAAACGAAGATGGCTGTATACCGCTCCACCTATGTCCCAGTCTTGACATACGGATGCGAGTCATGGGCAATGACTACAACCCATAAAAGCCAGATCCAAACCTCAGAAATGAGGTATCTGAGGAAGGTGGTTGAAGTAACAAGAAGAGACATGGTACGCAACCAGACGATACGTCAAGGCCTTAAATCCTACCCCCTGCAGACCCAAGTAGAACAGTCCCAATTAAGATGGTTTGGCCATGTCTGCAGAATGGGAGAAGATCGGATACCACGACAAGCATGGGAAACAAAGAGCCAAGGATCCAGACCCCGAGGACGACCCAGAGTCCGCTGGGAGGACAACATTAGACAATCTTTGAAGGATCGAGGACTAGAATGGAACCAGGCCAGGAGGAAGACAGCCGATAGGATAGTCTGGCGCTCTCTCTTCCAAACCTCTACACCTCATGGTAGAAGGGGAACGACTAAGTAAGTAAGTAAAACTTACACACAAAGTGTGGCTACATACTTGAGGATAGACAATCTGTTGTCTAGATCTTATTTCTGGACCAGCAAATGTTGGTGTTTTTCTGGTGTTAGGCTAGGCTGAAGTACAGCAAATTCAAACTTTTAAATTTGTTTATCTGGTGTTAGGCTAGGCTGAATAAACACTTTATTTCGTAGCACAGCAAATAGAAACTTGTAAATTTGTTTTTTCTAGATTACATGCCGTGCCAAGCACTCTCTTCAATCATGAAGATCTTGGTTATGTTTACGACGATTTTAAAATTGGTGGATATGATCTGGATGATCTTGAGCAGCAGATTCGTGAGAGGCAGAGCCAGCCGAGGCTGTGGGCAGGATTTTTGCTGAAGGGCATCAAAACATCAGGCTCTGTGGTCCTTAATGTTTGCAGGGTAAGAAATCCAGGAAGTGGTTACCTTATTTGATTTTTCTGCTTTCCACTTCTGCCATTGTAGGAAAAGTGACTTTTTATCCTTATTTACATATTATTGATTTGGCAACCTTGAAGAATGTGGTTCATAAGATAAACTGTTATCATGTCTGACACCGTCAGAAAATGGACAGATTGTAAATTATGGAAAGTTGTTCAGAATTTTTGTAATGAATAGATATAAAGTTCTTGTTTCACCGCCGCCGCCACCACCGCCTGTAATTGTTGATAATATTTTCACTTGCTGAAATTTGCTTACTGGCAGCATCTTTCGTAATCAGTAGATTAAAAATTCTGTTGTGCATGCTTTTTTTCTTATTCTGTGAAAACCACTCTTACATTTTGTATTCTTATATTTGATGTCTCTTTCTGTTTGTCCAACTTTAAGTTGCAGTCAGGATAATATACTTGAGTCCACATCACTTCTTATATTTGATGTCTCTTTCTGTTTGTCCAACTTTAAGTTGCAGTCAGGATAATATACTTGAGTCCACATCACTTCTTATATTTGATGGTTCTTTCTGTTTCTCCAACTTTAAGTTACAGTCAGGATAATATACTTGAGTCCACATCACTTCTTATATTTGATGTCTCTTTCTGTTTCTCCAACTTTAAGTTACAGTCAGGATAATATACTTGAGTCCACATCACTTCTTATATTTGATGTCTCTTTCTGTTTCTCCAACTTTAAGTTGCAGTCAGGATAATATACTTGAGTCCACATCACTTCTTATATTTGATGTCTCTTTCTGTTTCTCCAACTTTAAGTTACAGTCAGGATAATATACTTGAGTCCACATCACTTCTTATATTTCATGGTTCTTTCTGTTTCTCCAACTTTAAGTTACAGTCAGGATAATATACTTGAGTCCACATCACTTCTTATATTTGATGTCTCTTTCTGTTTGTCCAACTTTAAGTTGCAGTCAGGATAATATACTTGAGTCCACATCACTTCTTATATTTGATGTCTCTTTCTGTTTCTCCAACTTTAAGTTGCAGTCAGGATAATGTACTTGAGTCCACATCACTTCTTATATTTGATGTCTCTTTCTGTTTCTCCAACTTTAAGTTGCAGTCAGGATAATATACTTGAGTCCACATCACTTCTTATATTTGATGTCTCTTTCTGTTTGTCCAACTTTAAGTTGCAGTCAGGATAATATACTTGAGTCCACATCACTTCTTATATTTGATGTCTCTTTCTGTTTGTCCAACTTTAAGTTGCAGTCAGGATAATATACTTGAGTCCACATCACTTCTTATATTTGATGTCTCTTTCTGTTTGTCCAACTTTAAGTTGCAGTCAGGATAATATACTTGAGTCCACATCACTTCTTATATTTGATGTCTCTTTCTGTTTCTCCAACTTTAAGTTGCAGTCAGGATAATATACTTGAGTCCACATCACTTCTTATATTTGATGTCTCTTTCTGTTTCTCCAACTTTAAGTTGCAGTCAGGATAATATACTTGAGTCCACATCACTTCTTATATTTGATGTCTCTTTCTGTTTCTCCAACTTTAAGTTGCAGTCAGGATAATGTACTTGAGTCCACATCACTTCTTATATTTGATGTCTCTTTCTGTTTCTCCAACTTTAAGTTGCAGTCAGGATAATATACTTGAGTCCACATCACTTCTTATATTTGATGTCTCTTTCTGTTTGTCCAACTTTAAGTTGCAGTCAGGATAATGTACTTGAGTCCACATCACTTCTTATATTTGATGTCTCTTTCTGTTTCTCCAACTTTAAGTTGCAGTCAGGATAATATACTTGAGTCCACATCACTTCTTATATTTGATGTCTCTTTCTGTTTCTCCAACTTAAAGTTGCAGTCAGGATAATATACTTGAGTCCACATCACTTCTTATATTTGATGTCTCTTTCTGTTTCTCCAACTTTAAGTTACAGTCAGGATAATATACTTGAGTCCACATCACTTCTTATATTTGATGGTTCTTTCTGTTTCTCCAACTTTAAGTTACAGTCAGGATAATATACTTGAGTCCACATCACTTCTTATATTTGATGTCTCTTTCTGTTTCTCCAACTTTAAGTTACAGTCAGGATAATATACTTGAGTCCACATCACTTCTTATATTTGATGTCTCTTTCTGTTTCTCCAACTTTAAGTTGCAGTCAGGATAATATACTTGAGTCCACATCACTTACAGATGTTTTCCAAGTGCATTCTTGCCATTATTACTGCATCTATCAAAACATTTGTCTTTTTTCTGTGTCTTTTCAGACCCAACTGCTGTGACCTTTCATCAAGTATTTTTTTCACATCTGTGGTGGATCTCATTTTAATCATCATCACAATGTTTTTATTTAATATTAGTGAAATATTTCCACAATAAATTAAAAAGCCCCCCCAATCACTAAGTGGCACTAGAACTTCTGTGTAGTTGTTATATTCTTTCCTGGCCAGACTTCTCACAGTATATGCTTTCCTGGCCAGACTTTTCACAGTATATTCTTTCCTGGCCAGACTTCTCACAGTATATTCTTTCCTGGCCAGACTTCTCACAGTATATTCATTCCTGGCCAGACTTTTCACAGTATATTCATTCCTGGCCAGACTTCTCATAGTATATTATTTCCTGGCCAGACTTGTCATAGTATATTCATTCCTGGTCAGACTTCTCACAGTATATTCATTCCTGGCCAGACTTGTCATAGTATATTCATTCCTGGTCAGACTTCTCACAGTATATTCATTCCTGGCCAGACTTGTCATAGTATATTCATTCCTGGCCAGACTTCTCACAGTATATTCTTTCCTGGCCAGATTTGTCATAGTATATTCATTCCTGGTCATACTTCTCACAGTATATTCATTCCTGGCCAGACTTGTCATAGTATATTCATTCCTGGCCAGACTTCTCACAGTATATTCTTTCCTGGCCAGACTTGTCATAGTATATTCATTCCTGGTCAGACTTCTCACAGTATATTCATTCCTGGCCAGACTTCTCACAGTATATTAATTACATCTTTGTGCATTACTGCAATGCTGTAACAGACTGATTCTCTTACTCTTTCACTTGCAAACTGTGTGTGTGTGTTTGCATCTCCTTAAACCCCTTACAGTTTACATTATTTCTCTTTGAGCTCTTGCACCTGTTGTTACATTAATTTTTAAGTTTAAATCATCATGACCCAGTCCTCTAACACATTTAACTTGCACAACAAAACTATTTTTGTATCTCATCCATGTTTAGAAGCCCTAAGGCATTGTTCTAATGAGATATATAAAGTTGAAATATGCTACTTCATAATAAAATTAGGTAGGGGAGGGGAGAGAGAGAGAGTGATTTGAAATTATGTCAGATCCATAGAGACTATGGACATGTATGTCATGTCCGTAATGGTATACGCGGCAGCAACTGCCAGATGAGCTGGCTTCATCTGTAACAGTAAAGAGGCTTTTCTGATTTCTGTAAATGATCTTTCTATGGAAGTCCCTTTAATTCCTTCTCCCTTAAGTGCCATATGGTGTGCCACAGTATCGTACATTATCCTCTCAAGAGCCACCGTGTCAGCCATTTAGTTTAGTTAGAATTCATGTCTGCACCTTACATAGTACAAAACAAACATATTTGTTTCATGTAAGACTTAAATTACTAAAATTTAATTTAATGTTCAACTCTTGAGCAAATTAAAAATAATTTTATATATACAGTATTATGATATATTTTATTATAAATTTATGTATTTTCTAATTGTTTTAAAACAGTCTATGGAAACGGTTGACATCCATTTTGGTGGTTGAGTTAAACCTAAAACCTGCCAGGACAGAAACAGTTAATGGAGATACATGTCCATAATGTAGATGTCCCCTAGAAGCTTACTAATAACTGAATATAGAGCCAAACATTGCATTATTCAGTAACTGGTAAGAATATCAAGATGCTTTTGGATTTTATGAATTTTGACTGATGTTCAGCATTAATGTATGAAGTCAAGGCATCATTTACCCGAGCTGTTGGAAGTTGACAAATATTATTTCTGTTGTCTTTTAGGGCACTGAATGTGCATATGCTGGTCGTTTTAATCTTCTCGGAGGACCTCTCGAGATGCCATGGTCTTTTGATCGTCTGTTTAAAAGGGAAATCAGCTGGGCAATTAAAAATATTGGGCTCAACCCCGAGGATGTCTTTGATCCAGAATCAGAATTCAAGCTGAAAGTTGATGTGTTTAATGTTGAAGGCACAGCTTTGAGTGCAAAACAAGTTTTCCCAACACCGTCCATAATTTTTGAGCCTGCATTAGGTTAGTATTGTCAGTCTGTAGAAGATCTCTCTATAAATGTAAACAAAGAAATTGAGAGATTCCCAAGGCCTGTCGGCCATTTAAAATAATATTGAAAAAAAGGTGAATTGTAGATACTTGTAAGAAAAGAGCAGTACATTAGACAACACATAAGAAAGAGAAATAACAGACATTCTGGACATTAGATTCAAGTTCATCCAAGTAACACCATCACCTCACTGTCAGAAGTAACAGACATTAGATCAAATTTTCATCCAAGTAACACCATCACCTCACTGTCAGAAGTAACAGACATTAGATCCAAGTTCATCCAAGTAACACCATCACCTTCACTGTCAGAAGTAACAGACTTTAGATCCAAGTTCATCCAAGTATTGCCATCAACTCACAGTCAGAAGTAACAGACAATAGATTCAAGCTCATCCAAGTAACACCATCACCTCACTGTCAGAAGTAACAGACATTAGATCCAAGTTCATCCAAGTAACACCATCACTTTCACTGTCAGAAGTAACAGACTTTAGATCCAAGTTCATCCAAGAAATGCTATCACCTCACAGTCAGAAGTAACAGACATTAGATTGAAGCTCATCCAAGTAACACAATCACCTCACAGTCAGAAGTAACAACATTAGATTCAAGATCATCCAAGTAACACAATCACCTCACAGTCAGAAGTAACAGATATTATATTCAAGCTCATCCAAGTAACACCATCACCTCACAGTCAGAAGTAACAGACATTAGATTCAAGTTCATCCAAGTAACACCATCACCTCATTGTCAGAAGTAACAGACTTTAGATCCATGTTCATCCAAGTAATGCCATCACCTCACAGTCAGAAGTAACAGACATTAGATTCAAGCTCATCCAAGTAACACAATCACCTTCACTGTCAGAAGTAAGACATTAGATTCAAGTTCATCCAGGTAACACAATCACCTTCACTGTCAGAAGTAACAGACATTAGATTCAAGTTCATCCAAGTATCACCATCACCTTCACTGTCAGAAGTAACAGACATTAGATTCAAGTTCATCCAAGTATCACCTTCACTGTCAGAAGTAACAGACTCTGGGCACTACACTTGACAGAATGCTAATGTCACCATATCCTAAAGTGAATTGTTAACGATGATAAGGAAAAAAGTAATTGATGAAAGCATTTAGACACAAGAATAATACAGCTCAATTTAAAGACCCTGGGAACTACACCTGACAGAATGCTTATGTCACTATATCCTAAAATAAATTGTTAACAATGATAGGGCAAAAAAGTAATTGATGAAAGCATTTAGACAGAAAAATAATACAACTCAATTTACACTCACTAGATCTTCATCAGGGAGGGTATGACATACACAAACCCTACAGAAGAGAAAAGTTGAACTAATTTAAGATCATAAGCAAGACATGGCATTCAAAAAATGTTATAATTGCAGCTGTTGAAGCAAAATCCCCATGATAATCAAGTAACTGCCATTGTGTCATTTTCTTTTCTTTTTTTTTTTAATTTTTAAGTCATGGACTCAGACATTTGATTTCATTTAGAATACGCATTTTTTTTCCTATACTGTTTTCATGTAGAGACAGTCACACAGTTATGTCTAATACAATATATCATTCATGCAGCACATTATGGATGTAGTGACAGTCACACAGTTATGTCTAATACAATATATCATTCATACAGCACATCCTGGATGTAGAGACAGTCACACAGTTATTTGTAATACAATATATCATTCATGCAGCACATCTTGAATGTAGAGACAGTCACACAGTTATTTGTAATACAATATTTCATTCATGCAGCACATCATGAATGAAGAGACAGTCACACAATTATTTGTAATACAATATTTCATTCATGCAGCACATCATGAATGAAGAGACAGTCACACATTTATTTGTAATACAATAAATCATTCATGCAGCACATCATGGATGTAGAGACAGTCACACAATTATTTGTAATACAATATATCATTCATGCAGCACATCATGGATGTAGAGACAGTCACACAGTTTTTTGTAATACAATAAATCATTCATGCAGCACGTCAAGGATGTAGAGAAAGTCACACAGTTATTTGTAATACAATATATCATTCATACAACATATCATGAATGTAGAGACAGTCACACAGTTATTTGTAATACAATCTATCATTCATACAGCATATCATGAATGTAGAGACAGTCACACAGTTATTTGTAATACAATATATCATTCATGCAGCACATCATGGATGTAGAGACAGTCACACAATTATTTGTAATACAATCTATCATTCATGCATTCATAATTTCTCAGCTCCTTATGGAACATAGGACCTTAGCAAATCTATGCCACACCTTCTTGTCTTGTACCACCCACTTATATACATTGTACATGTATGAAATAACAATATTTACATTTATGTTGATTGTGAATCCTAGGAGCAGCTGAAGATGTTCACACTGTTGCCGTTGCTGGTGTTGGTGTTCGTAAGGATGTGACCCACCTGACTGTCTCTGAAACAGAGAACCTAAGGGAAGCTCTTCGCAGAGTCAAAGATGATTCAGGCTACAATGGTTTCCAGGTGAGCACTCAAACTGAAATATGCAGCTTGCATCAGTGAGGCTGATAATGATGTTAGTGAAGTTGATAGTATTGATGATGATGATGAAGATGATAATGATAAATCACACAAAAATGAGTCGGTAACACTTTGTACCTATAATAGAGAATTCAACGAAATGGCCAAGTAACATTAACAATAACAATAAAGATAAAACAATAATGTTAAAGGGGCATAGCAATACTTCATTGATATTCAGAATAAAATTGTGACACTTGTCAAAGCAATACTTCATTGACATTCAGAATAAAATTGTGACACTTGTCAAAGCAATACTTCATTGACATTCAGAATAAAATTGTGACACTTGTCATAGCAATACTTCATTGACAATAAATTGTAGACATCCTGCCTATGATGACTGTTTTGATCTTATTACATTTACTTCTTGTCTTCTAGACAATTGCCAGTTTCCATGGCAGTCCAGCTCGATGTGAACATGACAACCACACTGTTGCTTGTTGTATCCACGGAATGGCCAACTTCCCTCAGTGGCACAGACTTTACGTCAAGCAATGGGAAGATGCTCTCACTGCACATGTATGAATTAGATTTACTTCTATCTATGTTTTGTCTGAACTTCACAAGTTTTCTTCTATACTGTATATGTTATGTATGTTCTTCTCCTATCTTGTATGTGTTATGTATGACTTTCAGTTCTTTTCTTCAAACTTTTATAAATTATGCATGAACTTCACTTGTTGTCTCATTTCTTGTACCTTTTTTTGTTTTATCTATGACCATGTTTTTATTGTGTGTCTATATATCTATCTGTTTATTCAATTATTGTATATGCTTGCTTGCCAGTCATCTTCTGTTTGTGCTTTAATTACTTTGATGGTTGCACTAGAAATATATCAGGTAATAAACTATGGTTGGCAACTGATATTTGGCAAGTAGGAATATTGACATCTCAGTTTTGCTGGACATATAATCATAAGAAACATAACATTATAATTATGGCTGGAGCAGCTGCCATGTCTGCATAGAAAGTCAGCTGTCATGTTGATTACCTCAGGTGGGCTGTCCTCTACTTCTCTTGATGTTATTTTCCAACTTGTAGCATCCTCTTCCTCACGCTCATTTGCCTTCTATAATTCCCTCTTATGGTTTTCTTTTTGTGCTAACATTATTTTCTCCATCTAATTTTGATCTCATCCATTATTTCTCTAGTCATCCCTAGTTTTTCTAGTACTTCTTACTACACCTTCTTCTTCTTTCTTGAAATTTGCCTCATTTTCTTGTAAATTTGCCTCATTTTCTTGTAAATTTGCCTCATTTTCTTGTAAATTTGCCTCATTTTCTTGTAAATTTGCCTCATTTTCTTGTAAATCCATCACATTCATGAGCCTCAATTCTTTCTTCTAACTGCTTGTTCGTTGTGCATGATTCTACAGTGTTACAGTGAATAGTGTATATAATACTTGATGACATATTTTTAAAACTTTAATAATTTAATTGGATGTTAGTATTTGTGATACGGGCATGCGGGTTTCGATATTTGTAGTTGTAGGCTTCTGAAACTTACACTGGTTTTGAATATGATACACTTGTATCTTGTGGCTTGGCCTGTCTTGTAATATATTATGTGATTTATGATTTGAGGCCCTTTCAGTTCCTGCTTTCACACCATACACTTGTCAAGAATAAGAACAGTCCAAATGCCTGATTGGACACTTCACAATATAATTTATTGGACATAAAACAGCTCCAGTAACACATCTGAGAGAGTATGTTCATGCATAGCAGGCATCAGTATGACGGTCTATATCGTCGAAGTGCAGTCTCGTACTAATGAAACATGTCAAGGACATTTTCATACATTTTATTTAACAATAAGTCACTCACATAATAATCAACATCCTCTTTCAATCTTGCATAAAATAACTAGCATTGATGCAGGGAGGTGTATGCGTAATCTAGTGATGGTACAACATAATGAAGATAGAGGGAAAAGCATATACTCTCTGAAGCATAAATTCACAAGCGTCTTACACCTTGAAAAGCCACACAATACACTGCCGGCAGGACACGCTTAGCTGCCCGACTTACAAAGTTCACGTCTGCAGAAGTGGCCAGCAGACGTACTGACGTCACTTCCTGAAACCAAGACAACAGTCTCCAAACACATCAGCAAGGAAGTGAACATCGACATCCAATGTTATGAAATTTACACATAACAATTTGTCTCTTGTTGTTGTATGTAGCTTTGGCCATCTCTACTTTCTTCTTGATTTCTGTTTCATGTCTGCCATCCTGTGTAATTATAACATCTTTTATCTTTTCTTATAGCTAACTTTGCTGGACACATAATCATTTCAAACATGTTATAATTTTACCATTACACATAACGAGATAAGTGTTGCCATATTTGTTTTTTAACATATGGTGGAATCCACACAGGGTGCAAGGATTGGCATTCCCTACTGGGACTGGACCACACAATTCACTGCTCTACCAACTCTTGTCACTGAAGAGGAAAACAACCCCTTCCATCATGGAAAGATCTACAATGGTGAGATCACCACAAGAGCACCCAGAGATAAACTCTTCAGTGATCCAGAGTTCAAATCTGAGTCGTTCTTCTACAGACAGATTCTTCTTGCCTTTGAGCAGACTGACTACTGTGACTTTGAGGTAAGCTGCAAAAAATTAATCTCTTTGGTATGAACATTATCTAATTTTAACCAAATACATTCATTTTGAGAAGCACACAATGACAGTTACCCGAATGTCACTAGGGGCCTCTGGACAGACAAACAAAGAACAGGACTGCTGCGTCCTGGGGTGGATCATACAAGGTGACTAAAATAAGGTGGATGGGGCTGGCCACCTCATAATGTCAAAGTTCCACAGAAACCGCGTTTGCAATAGCTTGTTACTGCTTGGTGCAGACGTCCTGCAAGGGGACCAGTTGAAGTGGTGGCTATATGCTTCAAAAGAAGCACAAAGTAGAATGATGCTGATGAATTTGTTTATTTGATGATGGTTTTCTATCATTGGTTTGTGTGTGTAGCTGTCTAACACCAGTTATTTGATGATGGTTTTCTATCAATAGTTTGTGTGTGTAGCTGTCTAACACCAGTTATTTGATGTAATAAATTATAACCAAGAATTATTTCATCATAGGTACAATATGAGATTACCCACAATGCCATCCACTCATGGACCGGTGGTCAGTCACCTTATGGTCTGTCCACTCTTGAGTACACAGCCTACGATCCACTCTTCCTTCTCCACCACTCCAACGTTGATCGTCAATTTGCCATCTGGCAAGCCCTTCAGAAGTTCAGAGGTCTGCCTTACAACAGTGCCAACTGTGCCATCCAGCTCTTGCACCAGCCAATGAGACCTTTTAGTGATGATGACAATATTAACCCAGTCACACGTGCTAACTCCCGGGCTGACGATGCTTTCAATTATGACAAGTACGTGAAAGTTGTTGGTGTGTTATGTTGTGAAATAGTGCTATATATCACTTGTTGCTACATTGTAGGCATTGATTTATTTATCATTGTGTTGCAAGTCTATCATCATTATAGTGATTCAACACCTCAATGCAGTGCCCTTGAGTTTGTAAGGCAGATAATACACAGTGTTATCATGTAGCAAACAGTGGTAAATAACATCATGTTATAATGCAGGGATCATTATTATTTTCTTGTGTGCTCCTTACAGAGCATAGAGCCACCAGTGTAGCTGGTCCCCTTAGAGCATAGAGCCACCTGTGTAGCTGGTCTCCTTGTAGCATAGAGAAACCAGTGTAGCTGGTCCTCTTGGAGCATAGAGCCACCTGTGTAGCTGGTCTCCTTGTAGCATAGAGCCACCAGTGTAGCTGGTCCCCTTGTAGCATAGAGCCACCTGTGTAGCTGGTCTCCTTGTAGCATAGAGCCACCAGTGTAGCTGGTCCCCTTAGAGCATAGAGCCACCTGTGTAGCTGGTCTCCTTGTAGCATAGAGCCACCAATGTAGCTGGTCCCCTTGTAGCATAGAGCCACCTGTGTAGCTGGTCCCCTTAGAGCATAGAGCCACCAGTGTAGCTGGTCCCCTTGTAGCATAGAGCCACCAGTGTAGCTGGTCCCCTTAGAGCATAGAGCCACCAGTGTAGCTGGTCCCTTTAGAGCATAGAGCCACCAGTGTAGCTGGTCCCCTTAGAGCATAGAGCCACCAGTGTAGCTAGTCTCCTTGGAGCATAGAGCCACCAGTGTAGCTGGTCCCCTTGTAGCATAGAGCCACCAGTGTAGCTGGTCCCCTTAGAGCATAGAGCCACCAGTGTAGCTGGTCCCCTTAGAGCATAGAGCCACCAGTGTAGCTGGTCTCCTTGTAGCATAGAGCCACCAGTGTAGCTGGTCCCCTTGTAGCATAGAGCCGCCAGTGTAACTGGTCCCCTTAGAGCATAGAGCCACCAGTGTAGCTGGTCTCCTTGTAGCATAGAGCCACCAGTGTAGCTGGTCTCCTTGTAGCATAGAGCCACCAGTGTAGCTGGTCTCCTTGGAGCATAGAGCCACCAGTGTAGCTGGTCCCCTTGTAGCATAGAGCCACCAGTGTAGCTGGTCCCTTAGAGCATAGAGCCACCAGTGTAGCTGGTCCCCTTAGAGCATAGAGCCACCAGTGTAGCTGGTCCCCTTAGAGCATAGAGCCACCAGTGTAGCTGGTCTCCTTGTAGCATAGAGCCACCTGTGTAGCTGGTCTCCTTGTAGCATAGAGCCACCAGTGTAGCTGGTCCCCTTAGAGCATAGAGCCACCAGTGTAGCTGGTCCCCTTAGAGCATAGAGCCACCAGTGTAGCTGGTCCCCTTAGAGCATAGAGCCACCAGTGTAGCTGGTCTCCTTGTAGCATAGAGCCACCAGTGTAGCTGGTCCCCTTGTAGCATAGAGCCACCAGTGTAGCTGGTCCCCTTAGAGCATAGAGCCACCAGTGTAGCTGGTCCCCTTAGAGCATAGAGCCACCAGTGTAGCTGGTCTCCTTGTAGCATAGAGCCACCAGTGTAGCTGGTCTCCTTGTAGCATAGAGCCACCAGTGTAGCTGGTCTCCTTGGAGCATAGAGCCACCAGTGTAGCTGGTCCCCTTGTAGCATAGAGCCACCAGTGTAGCTGGTCCCCTTAGAGCATAGAGCCACCAGTGTAGCTGGTCCCCTTAGAGCATAGAGCCACCAGTGTAGCTGGTCCCCTTAGAGCATAGAGCCACCAGTGTAGCTGGTCTCCCTGTAGCATGGAGCCACCTGTGTAGCTGGTCTCCTTGTAGCATAGAGCCACCAGTGTAGCTGGTCCCCTTGGAGCATAGAGCCACCAGTGTAGCTGGTCCCCTTGTAGCATAGAGCCACCAGTGTAGCTGGTCCCCTTAGAGCATAGAGCCACCTGTGTAGCTGGTCTCCTTGGAGCATAGAGCCACCAGTGTAGCTGGTCCCCTTGTAGCATAGAGCCACCAGTGTAGCTGGTCCCCTTAGAGCATAGAGCCACCAGTGTAGCTGGTCTCCTTGTAGCATAGAGCCACCAGTGTAGCTGGTCTCCTTAGAGCATAGAGCCACCAGTGTAGCTGGTCCCCTTGTAGCATAGAGCCACCTGTGTAGCTGGTCTCCTTGTAGCATAGAGCCACCAGTGTAGCTGGTCTCCTTAGAGCATAGAGCCACCATTGTAGCTGTTCACCTTGGAGCATAGAGCCACCTGTGTAGCTGGTCTCCTTGTAGCATAGAGCCACCAGTGTAGCTGGTCCCCTTAGAGCATAGAGCCACCAGTGTAGCTGTTCACCTTGGAGCATAGAGCCACCAGTGTAACTGGTCTCCTTAGAGCATAGAGCCACCAGTGTAGCTGTTCACCTTGGAGCATAGAGCCACCTGTGTAGCTGGTCTCCTTAGAGCATAGAGCCACCAGTGTAGCTGGTCTCTTTAGAGCATAGAGCCACCAGTGTAGCTGTTCACCTTGGAGCATAGAGCCACCAGTCTAGCTCTTCTCCTTAGAGCATAGAGCCACCAGTGTAGCTGTTCACCTTGGAGCATAGAGTCACCTGTGTAGCTGGTCTCCTTGTAGCATAGAGCCACCAGTGTAGCTGTTCACCTTGGAGCATAGAGCCACCAGTGTAGATGGTTTCCTTGTAGCATAGAGCCACCAGTGTAGGTGGTCTCCTTAGAGCATAGAGCCACCAGTGTAGCTGTTCACCTTGGAGCATAGAGCCACCAGTGTAACTGTTCACCTTGGAGCATAGAGCCACCAGTGTAGCTGGTCACCCGCAGGCACTACGCTGGGCTTCAATAACATATTATTATTTCCTAGGTAGTCCGTGTTCTGGAATGCCCAGCGTAAGAGAGGTTGAGGGTGACCAGTGAAGAGAACTGGAGACAGGCATGACAGGAATAGGGAAGACATGGAATTAACTTGAGCAGATGGCACAGGACAAGAAGACTTGGTATAAGTTTGTTGTAGGCCTGTGTTCCTTGGGGAGATGTAGGGTGATGATGATACTGCTTGTGTTCTCTGGGTCACATGGTTATAAGCTGACATTAAGTAGTACAGTCATAGTAATGTAAAGATTGTGTCATGTCTACTGAGTTGTTATAAGCTGACATTAAGTAGTACAGTCTTAGTAATGTAAAGATTGTGTCATGTCTGCTGAGTTGTTATAAGCTGACATTAAGTAGTACAGTCATAATAATGTAAAGATTGTGTCATGTCTACTGAATTGTTATTCTTCTTCTTCCGTCCTTAGCCACCGACCGTCAAAGCAGTCAGTGGCCATTACG
Source organism: Oreohelix idahoensis (assembly GCA_024509875.1). Lineage (NCBI taxonomy): Eukaryota > Metazoa > Mollusca > Gastropoda > Stylommatophora > Oreohelicidae > Oreohelix > Oreohelix idahoensis. Next base: position 366,505 of record JAMPIV010010432.1, on the reverse strand, counting down.
CCTAGTGACGTCTTAGGGCAACAGCAGATAGGTTTTCTTTGCCATTGTTTCCCATCATGCCTGGTGGCATCTTTAGAGCAACGGCAAATCAACCCATTTGCTGTTGTTTTTGTAATCGAAGTGACTGGCAAACGGGTGATCAGCCTGTTGTGCTCTGAATTGTTATAAGCTGACATTAAGTAGCACAGTCATAGTAATGTAGAGATTATGTCAACTATACTGAGTTGTTATAAGTTGACATTAAGCAGTACAGTCATATTAATGTAAAGATTATGTCAACTATACTGAGTTGTTATAAGTTAACATTAAGTAGAACAGTAAAAGTAATGTAAAGATTATGTCAACTATAATGAGTTGTAATCAATATGCCTAAGAAAAATTCTCTGAATCTTTTGGCCGAATATCATCACCAACCAAGATCTGCTTACTCGGAGCAAGCAAGAGGACATGCACACCATCATAGCTGGTAGACGCTGGGGCTGGGTTGGCCATGTCCTCAGAAGAGACCCCGATACCATCACAAGAACAGCTATGCTATGGACCCCTGAAGGAAAACGAAAGAGAGGCCGACCAAAAACAACTTGGCGGAGGACTGTGGAGGCTGAGATGCAAAGAATGAACCAGAGATGGAGCACTGTACGAAGGATGGCCGCCGACCGAGCAAAGTGGAATCAATTTGTTGTTGCCCTATAAGATGCCACCAGGCGTAATGGCCACTGACTGCTTTGACGGTCGGCGGCTAAGGATCAAAGAAGAAGATGAGTTGTAATAAACTGACATTATGTGGCACAGTTCATAGTAATGTAAAGATTGTGTCAACTCTACTGAGTGACCATCTTGTGGTTTCTGTGCATCTCTGAAGAGTCAAATAATAAATCCGACTACTGCACTCTCAGACATGTCATACAGAGTGACTAATAATATAAGGCTGGCAACCTTATCATGTAAAACAAATAGTCACAGAAACCACCATTGCAGGAATCCTTTATGCAGGTGCCCTACAAGGGGACCAGCTGCTTGCTCCATAAAGAGGACCAATAGAAAAATAGATGATGATTTGATAAGTGCCACTTTATTTAGCATGAGGTTATTTCAGTTATGATGATTTATAACATTGATATTTCTCAGACTGAACTACCAATACGATGACCTCAACTTCCATGGTCTAACAATCTCACAGCTGAATGACTTGCTGGAGAAGCATAAGGAGAAAGACCGTATATTTGCCGAGTTCTTGCTTCATGGATTGGGTACCAGTGCAGATGTCGATTTTAAGCTGTGTGATTCTCATAAGACCTGCGAATTTGCTGGTCAGTATTAAATATAGTGACATCTAATGATTGTATTAATTTGATCTTTTGTTTTCAGAGTTATAATTTTAGGTCTGCAGATAGATTCAGTGTTGATTGTTAGTGCAACTTGTTGTCACTGTAGATTGTTAATGCTACTTGTCAGTGTAGATTGTTAGTGCAACTTGTTGTCAGTGTAGACTGTTAGTGCAACTTGTTGTCACTGTAGATTGTTAGTGTTTCATGTTGTCAGTGTAGATTGTTAGTGTTTCATGTTGTCAGTGTAGATTGTTAGTGTTTCATGTTGTCAGTGTAGATTGTTAGTGTTTCATGTTGTCAGTGTAGATTGTTAGTGTTTCATGTTGTCAGTGTAGATTGTTAGTGTTTCATGTTGTCAGTGTAGATTGTTAGTGTTTCATGTTGTCAGTGTAGATTGTTAGTGCTACATGTTGTCAGTGTGGATTGTTAGTGCTACTTGTTTTAAGAGTAGATAGAATTTAAATTGTTTGTACTACCCGTGTCCTCAGTTATAAAGTTTTAGTGCCTACAAATCTTTCAGCTGCTATACAGTTAAATGTTACATGTTGTTCAACTGGGGCTACTGAGGTTGTCACTCTTTTGCAGCCAGTGCCAGGTTGAAGAATGTGCATGTGTTCTGTAGTTGTTGAGTGGTGCTGTATAGAGTGTTTATGATTACTGGGGAGTTAGGTAGTAGCTTTCTTCTTTCTGTGTAGAGTCCCGGAGGTGAGCAGCAAATGCTGAACTTTGAAGGGTAATGAATTAGTGAGTCTACAAGGAGCACAAGACTCCGCCAACATAGCTTGTTGTATTGCATTTCTAAAACTACTTACCTTTTTGATGGTTTGCCTTCAATGAACATTTCTAATCTTAAGTGGTATTTTCTTTCAGGAACATTTGCCATCTTGGGTGGCCCTCTAGAAATGCCATGGTCATTTGACCGTCTGTTCAAGTATGATATCACTGACGTGTTTGCAAAGCTCCACCTTCGTCCTGACTCGGAGTACTACTTTGTGGACACCATCACTGCTGTTAATGGAACTGTACTGGACAGTCATCTGATCAAACCACCCAGTGTCAGATTTGTACCTGGAGTCAGAAGTGAGTGCTGTAACTGGAACATAAGGATATCACATCTCAGACAAAGCACAGTCTAATACTTTCCTCGTCTCAGTAACTGGAACATAAGGGTATCACATCTCAGACAAAGCACAGTCTAAAACTTTCCTCGTCTCAGTAACTAGAACGTAAGGGTATCACGTTTCAGTAACTATCTATTATTTCAGTTAGAGGAATAGAGTTTTTCTTTGTTATTGTTATTGTTGAACAGAATCGACATCATTGCACTCCAGGCAAACCCATAGGTGCTCAGTCTCCCTTAGTATATGTCAAAGAGTGTAAATGCTAACTGTTCCTGTAGCTTACTGGTTATATACATGACGGATGCATCCTCTCATTTGCCTGTTTTTGCTAGCCTTACGTTTGATGTCAAATTCCAAAAGTCTGAACCTTGATGATTCATCTATTGCAGTCTCATTCTCTTACAGGCAATCATTAATTGTTTTCAGTATCTCCCCCTTATCCATATCCAGTGTCCCCACTGTGGGAGCTCTTGATGCTAGTCTGTCAGCTTTCTCATTACCACGTACTCCTGCATGACCAGGACAGTAGATCCACACCAGCTCCTGCAGATTCAAAGCTTCTATGAATGTTTTCCATTCATGCCTTAGCCAACCATTTTGAACCTTTCAAAGCATGGACTGAGAGTCTGACACAATGACTGCCTTAGTTTCAGTTAGCCACCTTAAGGCTGTAGTTGCTCCCTCTACCCCCTTCTCATGCTGGAAGCTGTTATCCTGTAAGCACCATTATGTTCCGCAACAATTTTGCCCTTTACCCTAGCAAAGAATCTCCAACCTAATTTCTTCTCACCATGGATCACAAACGACACCCCCCGCCTTATTCACAATGTACTTGAAGAAGAACTTAAGTTTTGATGACAAAGTTGACATAAAGTAAAAAAAAAGAAAAAAAACTCATTGCAGAATTTTATTTATTGTGTAGTCATTATATGAGGATAGGAGATAATCTAAACTGTGACAAATAACAAAGTTTTTTTTTTAAACTTACAGTTTATAACGAACTTTAAACCTTCAGGTCCACTTTGCTACAGTGTGGGACACCCTTAACCCCCCAGGTCCACTTTCCTGCAGTGTGGGACACCCTGAAGTATTCTTTGTATTTCTAGTTTTCTGCAAGTTGACGGTTCTGTTGGAATTCATATGGTGTTACAGTAAAACTTACTGTCGACAGCAGTCATAGACATAATTGTTGGTGAAACATTTCTGTTAGTTGGAGTTAGTGTAGTGTTACAGTTGAACTTACTGTCAACAGCAGTCATAGAAATAATTGTTAGTGAAACATTTCTGTTAGTTGGAGTTAGTGTGGTGTTACAGACAAACATACTGTCAACAGCAGTCATAGACATAATTGTTGGTGAAACATTTCTGTTAGTTGGAGTTAGTGTGGTGTTCCAGTCAAACTTACTGTCAACAGCAGTCAAAGACATAATTGTTGGTTAAACATTTCTGTTAGAGTTAATATGGTGTTACAGTCAAACTTACTGTCAACAGCAGTCATAGACATAATTGTTGGTGAAACATTTCTGTTAAGAGTTAATATGGTGTTACAGTCAAACTTACTGTCAACAGCAGTCATAGACATAATTGTTGGTGAAACATTTTTGTTAGAGTTAATATGGTGTTACAGTCAAATTTACTGTCAACAGCAGTCATAGACCCAATTGTTGGTGAAACATTTCTGTTAGTGGGATATTGATACTCTCATATGAGAGATCTTGGGATATCCAGATTAGTTTATGGATGCAAAATACCATTGTTTACGTGACAGACGTATATTTCCTGAAGTAGCAGTTCATAGGTATAGCTTTTGTCTCAAATAGAATAAACAGGAAAATTTGTAAAACTTGCCAGGTTATGATATATTCAATATTTATTAGCTATTTATTAATATGTTTTAACACTGTAGTGTTTTTTATGCAGTTTTTCTGGTAGGGTAGAAATTTAGGTCATGCACATAAATACAGGAATGATTTAATCTTAATAGTTTATATAGACTCTTATAACCCATAAACTAACAACAAGCACACATAATGTGCTGAACATGACTTGCAGCAAAATATCATGAGTTACAATGAAGCTTATTTTGTCTTATGGTAGTGAATCATGGACAATTAATAAACAAGTAGGAACATACCGAGAGACATTAGAAGTTTGATTTTCCGGAGAAATGCTATCAATACCATTGATAGCTCGATAGATGAGTGAGGATGACCTGACAGAGGCCACTGTTAACGAGAAGTTTATTACACACATCGAGAAGAAGCTGCCAACATTTGTTCTGGCATATTATGAAATGATGAAAGTTTAATCACTGTATTACAATTGACATATGAGGAAAGTTTAAACACTATGTGACAACTAACATATGAGGACAGTTTAAACACTTTATGACAACTGACATGAGGAAATTTTAAACACTTTATGACAACTGAAATGAGGAAAGTTTAAACACTATGTGACAACTGACATATGAGGAAAGTGTAATCACTATATGACAACTGACATGAGGATAGTTAAACATTATGACAACTGACATATGAGGAACGTTTTAACACTATATGGCAACAGACATATAAGGAAAGTTTAACACTGTGTACCAACTGACATATGAGGAAAGTTTAACATTATATGATAATAGAAATACAAGGAAAGTTTTAACACTATGTGACAACAGACATATAAGGAAAGTATAATCACTATATGACAACAGGCATCAAACTTGCTAATGTAGCTATAGATGTGATCTTTGTTTCTCACAATATCCTTTCAAGGATATAGAGGACAACAAATAGAGAAATACTATATAGTTTAACAACATAGCAAGGTAAAGTCAACAGGTAATAAACAGCACTATAGACATGAAGTTATTAAGAGGTATTATTGTCTTCACTTGATGACATGACACATTTTAAGTTTCTTTTTAATAATCAGATTTTTAAATTTTTTTTCCAGGACCATCGTCATTCAGCCTAGACACAAAGTCCATCAGTTATGTTAGGCATAGAGTCCACACACAAACAACCATTTTTTGAGCTGGATTAAATTGAAGTAATTTCAGCTTTGCTGTTCTGCAGTTATTTTTCTACTTACTTACTTAGTCGTTCCCCTTCTACTGTTAGGTGTAGAGGTAAATTTTTCTAACCAACTGTTTATCCACTAATATTTGCAGATTACTATGAAAAGCTTGCCCAGAGAACTGCCCAACCATCAGACTCACTGATTAGAAAGAACATCAATGAGCTAACCCTGGATGAAGCTAGTAACTTGAGAGATGCATTGAATAAGCTCCAACAAGATCAGGGTCTAAATGGTTTTGAGGCAATTGCTGGCTTCCACGGTGCGCCCTTCAGATGCCCAGAAACTGGCGATGATAAATATGCTTGTTGCGTGCATGGTAAGGGAGCTGAATGAGTTCTGTTCATCCTGGTCTAAGGGAGCTCAATGAGTTCTGTTCATCCTGGTCAGAGTTACATATATTAAGAGAATGTTGTAAGAAGGGCCAATAATTGTAAACTAATTATCAAAACTTGTTGTATCATTTATTTCAGCTTTGATATTAGTGTCCTTACTGAATCAGATAATAACAGCCTGTCCAGTTAGACATGCCTGAAACCATTCTATTAAGACTAGCATGTCTGGAACTTTTGGCACTGAAAGCCTTTGGTGTGAAACAAAAATAATTGTTTTTGTTGTAGTTTATGTTTTATTACTGCTACTTACTGTCAGATAAATGAGCTAGTAACAAAACTGAATATATTTTCTTTATCATCATAATTACCCGTCTGCTCCCTGAGGAGAATAGGCCTGTATTAAATGTATACCAAGCTTCCCTGTCTTGTGCCATCTGTTCTTCTTTATCCATGCCCAGTCTGTCTCCAGTTCTCTTACCCTGAGGATTCCAGAACAAGGACTGCCTTATAATGCCATCAGCACTCAATGTCCTATCCTATGACAGCATCTTCTTATCATCTCTCATTCCACTGACACTTCTATCGTTCTTGTCATCAGTTCCACATTGATGACATTGTCACACCATTATATCCTAAAACCATCTGAGACTTAAAGAGTTAACTTACCATTAATATACATATTTTGAGAAGAGCTTACAGGTGCTTTAGTGACTATTTATTATTAATTGTATCCAGGTATGCCTGTATTCCCTCACTGGCACCGTCTCCTGACTGTTCAGTTTGAGCAAGCTCTGAAAGACCAGGGTGCCAAGGTTGGTGTACCCTACTGGGACTGGACAGCCCCCATTAAAAAGCTACCATCTTTGTTTGGAGAGAGTGCCGACTACAATCCTTTCTACAGTTACACGATCTCATTTAATGGCCAGGTTAGCTAGAACTGTGTGTTCATGTTGGTGTCGTTGAGTTATATCTAGCCTGATAAGGTAACACTAGTATCAAGAACAACAAAAAAGCCAAAACTAAAATATTGAAATGTTCTGTGAACATCTACAGTATTGTTTAAATATAGACAGGTGATGTAGTATGAGTTACAGTATATTCTCTGTTGTCATGGTCTCATCTTATTTCTAAACTACTGCCATTCTGAATCATTTATATTATTTTACGATTTACTAGACACAGTTTTACTGTAGTTGTCTTGTAAAAGTTTGGCCTATACTGGTGAATAGGAAATTCATGAAAGTGATTGTCTCCGTAATAAGTCAGAGTCATTTTCAGGTCCAGTATTTCAACGTTGTGTGTAGGGTCATGACCAGAGTCAACAATGTACTATATTTAGAGAACTAAGTTGGTCTTGTGTCTAGTTACAATTCACTACTGCAGCAAGGTGATGGCACTGTTCACATGTTCTCGGGTATCACTAGTGTTTTCCTTCAGTCTATTTGATAAGTGCCTGCTTTATACCTATTTTTGTTTATTATTTATTAAGTGTCCCAGAAGCATAGTATCTGTGTTATCACAAATGTTATCTTCTTTATAACAAGAAATGTAGTGTTAATATAATTTAAAGCAGTTTTAAAGTCGCAATCACTAATATATATTAGTGATTGCGTCTTTAAAACTGTCTGGGTCATCCATGGGTCCTATACCATAGTTGTGTGAGTGTCATGGGAATGACCTCAGCCAATAATGCACTTTTTTTTTGGGGTGCAAAATTGGCTCAGCGTCCATTCACGATGTACTGTCACAGCAAAGCGATGGTGCCATCTGGTTGGTCCTAGGTTCGATTCCCGGTAATCCTATCACTTATATTTTCTTTTCTGTTGTCTAGTGCCTTCCTTTATGTCCAACGAGTACTTGTTAATTACCTTTATTTATTTATTTATTTACTATCCACAGGACTCAGGTTACCTTGTAATGTTATCAGCAGGTTTCCTCAATATGTGCCCCATTCATTTCCAGCCTCTTCTTATCTCTTGTTCCATTGGCACTTGTTCAGTTCTTGTCATCAGTTCCACATTGGCGATTCAATCCTTTTGTTCAATGCAAGCACCACTTTATGAACATCTGTCAGTTCTTGGCTGTTAGTCTCACATTTCTCCTGTCACGTGCAGTTTTCTCTTGTTTGTTTAATGTACAAACATCCCAGGTTTCTGGAGATTTTCCTAGGAAAAAAATTTTGGATCAGCTACCAAGACTCTTTTAGGCTTTCTCTGGTCTGTGTCATAAGCCTCCTTAACAGAGGACCTCCTTCTATCTTAGAAAGCTGAGTTAAATAATTTTCTTTAGTTGGCTTGTCCCTATTATTGAAGTTTTTGTGGCTTAAAGCTTCTACATAGTGAGGTAGCCTACACCATGTCCAACCCTCTTTATTTGCAATTTCTAAAATGCCTGGTAGGTTACTGTGTTACTATTCTTTACTACCCTTCCAGGCCCCTGTAACACGAGTCACCAATATTATGTCATATTTTACATCCATCAAATCCATGATATTTTCTCACACTGACATGACTTGTTCTAACATGGACGGATACCTTATGCAAGATAATGAGGCATTGTTTGTTTCTGTGTCAAACAGAGAACCACACGTGACGTTAAGAATGAGCTCTACAACCCACACCAGATCAACGGATACAATTACCTTTACTACCTTGCTCTCAGCACTCTGGAGGAGGACAACTTCTGTGACTTTGAGGTCCAGTACGAAGTTCTCCACAACGAAGTTCATGCTCTCATTGGAGGCAGTGGCACCTACTCAATGGCCACACTGGACTACTCAGCCTTTGATCCATTCTTTGCAATTCACCACTCAAGCTTGGACAGGATCTGGGCCATTTGGCAGGTTAGTTTCATAATTGTATCTGCTATTGTCACTTGTACAGAAACATGACTTGTACAGAAACATGACTTGTGCAGAAACTTGACTTTTACAGAAACATGACTTGTACAGAAGCATGATGTACAGAAACCTGACTTCTACAGAAACATGACTTGTACAGAAGCATGATGTACAGAAACATGACTTGTACAGAAACATGACTTGTACAGAAACATGATTTGTACAGAAACATGATGCACAGAAACATGATGTACAGAAACATGACTTGTACAGAAATATGACTTGTTCAGAAAATGTTTGATCTTAGCTAACTGGTAAACTTTCTGTGCCGTTTGTTTGATCAGTGCTTGTACATGCGAATTCCAAATTAAATGTTAGTCAACTATGAGTCCTAGTGTTTTGTTTTCATTCACATTATCAATTAGTGAGGTGCCAATATAGAGCTGAAGTGTTGTTTTCTGTGAGTTTCATAATTTTTGCCTAGTTGATATTATCATACATTTAGTTTTAATGATATTTATTTGCATACTAAACAAAATGAGTCACACAGTTACACAGTAGCTGCCACAGTCCACTGACCAAATGTCTGTTTTATATTCACTTTGTGCAGGAACTCCAAAAAATACGCCATAAGCCCTTCAACTCTGCTCACTGTGGCGGCCACATTGTGGAAGAGCCCCTTCATCCATTTAACTACCCAGAGATAAATAAGAATGACCTGACGCGTCTCAACTCTCTCCCAAGCTCGGTGTTTGATTACTCACACTTTGGTTATGAGGTATGTCATTGTAGTGCATTTCCCCTTTTTTTTTGGTTTGGTCATCTAATTTTATATCAATTAAGTGGTCCGGTGTTTATCATACTGCTTTAACCCATACTGTATAGTTTATTGTCTATTTGTCCACAAATTTATGATAACTTTATATATCATCAGAATTCTCCATTTCATTCTTTATTTATATGTTTCTTTGTTTCGTTTTTTGTGTAGAAGAAATTGTCTTGTCTTGTCTTTGATCCACCATCACTGAGCGTTAGCTTTTGGTGAAGTGTAGAAGAAATGTACCCATGTAAATGTGATTTTTTAAATAATAATATCTTTCTTTGACCTTTTTACCACAGTGTTTAATCTAGATTTTCTAATGTTGTCATCTTTATTTCAAGTCAAGTGCAAATAGTCTTAATAAATTGTCACTAATTTAGCTAAAATCAACTAATCAGTTATTACTACCAGTACTCAACAGATATTAAATCAGTTATTACTACCAGTATGGTGCAGATATTCTCTGATATTAAATAAGTTACTACTACCAGTATTCAGCAGATATTCTCTCACCCAACAGTTTGACAGACTTGAACTAAATGGCCATGATGTCAAGGAGGTTGATGAGATTATCCATGGATTACGCAACAGTGACAGAATATACCTAGGCTTTGTCTTGTACGGACAACAGAGTTCTTTAGAATACAATGTAAGTGTAACAACCTTGAAGATCACATCCCGTTAAGTGTCATCTCCATACTGATGGTTGGCTGTTGTCTCCGACATATTTTTACTGTTGACTTGATAGTGCCACAAATTGAATAAACTGTTTGCTGTCCATCTCTTGATGTTACCTCCCCACGTACAATAATATCTGATAAGCTGTTTCTTGTCCAATTCTTGATATCTATCTTTGCACACAAAATCTGATAAGCTGTTTCCTGTCTAACTCTTGTTGTTACCTTCCCACACACACAAAATTTGATAAGCTGTTTCATGTCCATCTCTTGATATCAATCTTTGCACAAAAAATCTGATAATCTGTTTCCTATCTAACTCTTTATGTTATCTTCCCACACACACACAAATCTGATAATCTGTTTCCTGTCTAACTCTTGATGTTACCTTCCCACACACAAGAAAATCTGATAAGCTATTTCCTATCTAACTCTTGATGTTATCTTCCCACACACACACAAATCTGATAAGCTGTTTCCTGTCTAACTCTTGATGTTATCTTTCCACACAAAATCTGATAAAAGCTGTTTCCTGTGTAACTTTTGATGTTACCTTCCCACATAAAATCTGATAAGCTGTTTCCTATCTAACTCTTGATGTTACCTTTCCACACAAAATCTGATAAGCTGTTTCCTATCTAACTCTTGATGTTATCTTCCCACACACAAGAAAATCTGATAAGCTGTTTCCTATCTAACTCTTGATGTTACCTTCCCACACACAAGAAAATCTGATAAGCTGTTTCCTATCTAACTCTCCCCATACAAAATCTAAAAACAAACATGATTTTATCAAGATTTATCTTTAGAGAGCTCATTGTTCCTAAAGGAGATAACAACATCTCCTGGGTTGCCTACCCCTGCTGTCTGTATTTATTCTCACATGTACTGTAAGTTTTAATTGTCAGAAATGCAGCGTGGTCAAAGTAATATAACATCTTACTCACATTTACGGTGTTTAATCACAATCAAGAAATAACAAAATTTGTTTTAAAAGCAACATCAGGAGAACATCTACTCAGTAGGGAGCTAAAAGCTGGTTTATTCACATCTCTTTTGCCGATTTCAAGTTGTGTATAACAGGGAACGTGTAGAATAGAAGGATTGAACTGGTATAACAAGATCACTAATGTTGAACTGGTATAACAAGATCACTAATGTTGAACTGGTATAACAAGATCACTAATGTTGAACTGATGACAAGATCACTAATGTTGAACTGATGACAAGATCACTAATGTTGAACTGATGACAAGATCACTAATGTTGAACTGATGACAAGATCACTAATGTTAAACTTATGATAAGAACACTAATGTTGAACTGATGACAAAATTACTAATGTTGAACTGATGACAAGATCACTAATGTTGAACTGATGACAAGATCACTAATGTTGAACTGATGACAAGATCACTAATGTTGAACTGATGACAAGAACCAGTGGAACAGGAGACAAGATCACTAATGTTGAACTGATGACAAGATCACTAATGTTGAACTGATGACAAGATCACTAATGTTGAACTGATGACAAGATCACTAATGTTGAACTGATGACAAGATCACTAATGTTAAACTTATGATAAGAACACTAATGTTGAACTGATGACAAGAACCAGTGGAACAGGAGACAAGATCACTAATGTTGAACTGATGACAAGAACCAGTGAAACAGGAGACAAGATCACTAATGTTGAACTGATGACAAGATCACTAATGTTGAACTGATGACAAGATCACTAATGTTGAACTGATGACAAGATCACTAATGTTGAACTTATGATAAGAACACTAATGTTGAACTGATGACAAGAACCAGTGGAACAGGAGACAAGATCACTAATGTTGAACTGATGACAAGAACCAGTGAAACAGGAGACAAGATCACTAATGTTGAACTGATGACAAGATCACTAATGTTGAACTGATGACAAGAACCAGTGGAACAGGAGACAAGATCACCAATGTTGAACTGATGACAAGAACCAGTGGAACAGGAGACAAGATCACTAATGTTGAATGGATGACAAGATCACTAATGTTGAACTGATGACAAGAACCAGTAGAACAGGAGACAAGATCACTAATATTGAACTGATGACAAGATCACTAATGTTGAACTGATGACAAGATTACTAATGTTGAACTGATGACAAGAACCAGTGGAACAGGAGACAAGATCACTAATGTTGAACTGATGACAAGAACCAGTGGAACAGGAGACAAGATCACTAATGTTGAACTGATGACAAGATCACTGATGTTGAACTGATGACAAGATTACTAATGTTGAACTGATGACAAGAACCAGTGGAACAGGAGACGAGAAGATGCTGGAGATGGATGGGACACACACTAAGGAAACCTGTTGATAGTATTACAAGCTAGTCCTTGTTCTGTACTCACCAGGGTAAGAGGTAGGGGAGACCAAGGAACACATGGAGAAGAGAACTGGAGACGGATATGAAGAAGAAATTGAAAGACCTTGAGCTAATGGCACAGGACAGGAAGTCTTGACAGACGTTTGTTGAAGGTCTAATCTCTTATGGGAGCTGAAAGGTCACAAATGAATAACAGGCAAATGTGCACAGGTGTAGAGTGATAGACTGATGGTGTAGAGTGATAGGCTGATGGTGTAGAGTGATAGACTGATGGTGTAGAGTGATAGACTGATGGTGTATAATGATAGACTGATGGTGTATAATGATAGACTGATGGTGTATAGTGATAGACTGATGGTGTAGAGTGATAGACTGATGGTGTAGAGTGATAGAGTAGAGTGATAGACTGATGGTGTAGAGTGATAGACTGATGGTGTAGAGTGATAGACTGATGGTGTAGAGTGATAGACTGATTTGAACTCTGGTCTTTTTTTTTTAAACAGGTTGATCTTATCGATGATGCTGGCCAGGCACACACTGCTGGAAACTTCCATCTCCTAGGAGGTGAGAAAGAAATGCCATGGGCGTATGAGAGGCTTTTCAAATATGATGTCACTGATGTGGCCAAGAAATATGGAATCACTACTGACCACCCAGTCAAGGTTAGTTACATCTGTCATGACATCTCATTCATCAGACATTTCATGTCACAGGTCCTCATTTTTCTTTCTTGTTTTTCAGTGAGTGTCCAGATATCAACAGTACAGTTTAGCAGGTGTAGATACTGTATTTCTGTTGTTTGTTTTCAGCCTTTTAGTTTTTCCAGACTGCACTGAGCTGATTTCAGTCTCTCTCTCTATTAATACATTCATAACCCTCTGCTCTCAAGGAGCATAGACCTTCAACAACACATGCCAAGTCCTCCTGTCATGTGCAAACATCTCAAGTTCTTTCCACATTCTCCTCATCATTTTCACCTCTGTTTCCAGCTCTCTTCTCCATGTGCTTCTTGGTCTACCTCTGCCTCTCTTGCCCAGATGGTTCTAGAACAAGGACTGCCTTGTAAAGCTATCAACAGGTTTCCTCAGTGTGTGTCCTATCCATCGCCATCGTCTTCTCATCTCTTGTTCCACTGGCACTTGTCTAGTTCTTGTCCTCAGTTCCCCGTTGGTAACCTTGTCATTCTACGCAAGCACCCATTTATGAAAGTCTGTAGCTTTTTGGTTGTTGTCTTTGTTGTTCTCCATGTCTCAGAGCCATACAATAGTACTGACTTCACATTTGAGTTGAAGATTCTTATTTTTGTGTTGGATCCGATTTCTCTTGATCTCCATAAATTTTCCAATGCAATAAAAACTCCCCTTGAATTTTGTATTCTTATTTTGATATCACTGTCTGTCCCTCCAACTTTGCTGCCAAGATATGAGTATGATTCTATGTCTTGTACTGGTGTTTCTTCAAGTTCAACCCTGCTATCATTTCCTGCATTTATTCTCATTATTTTTGTCTTTTCCCCTGTGTATTTTCAGACCCAATTGCTGTGACCTCTCATTGAGTGTTTTCATTTTGTCCTGCATCTGTTTATGGTTATGGGACAGAGGAGCTACGTCATCAGCAAAATCTAGATCGTCTAACTGCTTAGTCAGAGTCCACTGGATTCCATTTCTGTTGTGTGTTGTCGATGTTCTCGTAACCCAGTCTATTGCTAGTAAGAAAAGAAATGGAGCCAAGAGACATCCCTGTTGCACTCCCGTTCTTATCTCAAACAGTTCTGTAAGTTGTTCTTCATGAAGAACTCTGCATGTCATGTCTTCATAAGTTTTCTTTATTAAATTAATGATCTTCAGGGGAACTCCATAATGCCTCAACAATTTCCAAAGTGATTCTCTGTCTACACAGTCAAATGCCTTTTCGTAGTCCACAAATCCAATGTATAGTGGTGAATTCCATTCCAGACTTTGTTCAACTATTATTCTCAAAGTGGCTGTCTGGTCTGTACAGGATCTGTTTTGTCGAAAACCTGCTTGTTCATCTCTCAGTTTCTTGTCTATGGACTCTTTTAATCTCTCGAAGATGATCCTGTTTAATACTTTTCCTGGCACTGATAGTAACATTATTCCTCTATAATTTGTGCACTCTTGTAAGTTTTCCTTCTTCGGCAGCTTAACCAGATATCCTTCCTTCCATTCTGCTATTATCTCTTCCCTTTCCCAGACTTTACCAAGTAATTTATATAACATCTATTAATACATGATGTTGAAAAAAAAAAAAAAAGAAGGTAATTTTGCTTTTTTTTCCTTGAAGTGTTTACTTTCTTATAATGAAGCACTCTACTTTCAACCTTAGAAATAAGCCTGTCTGTTACATTAGAATGCAGTTGTGAATTTAAAAATAAAAAAACAGAAACCTCGATAGTAGCACTTCTTCTTCTTCTTCCATCCTTAGCCACCAACCGTCAAAGCAGTCAGTGGCCAGCATGCCTAGTGGCGTCTTAAGGGCAACATCAAATTGATTTCTTTGCCATTGTTTCCCATCACGCCTAGTGGCGTCTTTAGGGCAACAACAAATTAATCCATTTGCCGTTGTTTCCGTAATCAAAGTGACTAGCAAACAGGTGATTAGCCCATTTGCAGATAGTAGCACAACACTGATAAATAACAAGCTCAGGAAAGGACTACTAGTGTCTGTGAGCTAGCCTCAGGAAGCCTCAACATTTTGTCTGTGAGCTAGCCTCAGGAAGCCTCATCATTTTGTCTCTGAGCTAGCCTCAGGAAGCCTCAACATTTTGTCTCTGAGCTAGCCTCAGGAAGCCTCAACATTTTGTCTGTGAGCTAGCCTAAGGAAGCCTCAACATTTTGTCTCTGAGCTAGCTTCAGGAAGCCTCAACATTTTGTCTCTGAGCTAGCCTGAGGAAACCTCGAAAAGATCAGCGTATATTGTTATATATTGTTGACTTCTCTATTATGAAGAAACTGGCCGGCACAAGTTGGGGGGTAAATACCAGCATACTTAAAAAACTCTATACAGGCACAGTCAGGCCTGTATTTGAATATGGCATGTCAGCCTGGGCCACAGCATCTAAAACAAACACAGAACATCTAAGGAAAGTGCAAAATTCAGGCCTTAGATTAATCACTGGAGGGATGAAGACTTCTCCAATCCAGGCAATGGAGAGATACACCGACATCTGCTCCCTTGATGACAGACGTGAGGAAAAGGTTTTCATTCACAGTGAGAAGCTTCTACAAATGCCAAGTCATCCAATGCATGCCAAACTTCATAGTGTGGCAAAAAAACAGGCTGAAAAGAACCAGCTTCTTAAACATCTCCAAACATCTGCATTGATGCCATTAGGCCTCCCAAACCAACCTACTGAGATTGAAATGTTAATTGATTATAAGGAGCCAGATGACTGCCATGAATATATATCTACAATCACAGAAGTCCCTGAAATAAAAAAGAAAGGCCACCAGACCTCTCAACAACTAAAAACTTTGGCTCAAGAAATGATTGAAGAAAAGTACAACCCGAAGGAGTGGACACATGTTTACACAGATGGATTCGCTGAGGGGGCAGTAAAGAATAGTGGAGGAGGCATTTTTATAAGATTCCTAAATGGAAAGATCATCTGAAAGGCCTTCCCAACTGGGAAGATCTCCAATTTCAGGGCAGAAGCTATGGCACTACTACAAGCTCTGAAAATCCTCACCAGATCCGAACAGCAGCCACCAGCTAAGATAGTAATCTTCACTGACTGCAGATCATTACTGGAATCAATACAAAACACCAGAAATGATAACATGATGAATGAGATCAGATCTGAGCTTAACATCATCCAAAGGCCATCAACCATTGCCCTTCAGTGGTTACCCTCCCATTGTGGAATTGCTGGAAATGAGAGAGCAGATGCTCTATCAAGAAGTGGCAGTAAAATGGAACAATACAGCCACCCATTGCCCTATCAGGAAGCAAAAACCATCATTCACAACAAGTACAAAAATCAGTGGAAGGAGGAAGGGGATATATACAGCAGAGATGACCCAATGCACCATCTAAACAGATACCAACAGACCACCATTTTCCGCCTGAGAACTGGCCACTGCAGATTACTTGGCCATCTCTGTCGCCTCAGGATATCCCACACAAATGAATGCCCATGTGAAACTGGAATCCAGACCCCAGAACACATTCTCCAGAACTGCCCAACCCATGATGAACTGCGACGTGTGACCTGGCCAAGGGGTGCTGAGCTCCAGCAGAAGCTGTGGGCTGCCGCGCCAACCTAGTAAAGACTGGACTTCGTTCTGGTAACAGGCCTGCAGATTTAGCATGACTACAAACTGAACGCAGAAGAAGAAGTTATAAAGGTCAGATGACTTGATTGTGAAAATATTACGTAATGTTTTGGAAAATAGTGGTCAGTTGAGTTGTCTTTGTTGTGACAGATGTTGGCAGTGAGATCTTCCCAAGAGTTTGGTCTCCAGCAGTAGTCAGGTCTTCCTGAAAGTATGTTCTCCTGCAGTAATCAAGTCTTCCAAAGAGTTTCATCCCCTGCGGTAATCAAGTCTTCCAAAGAGTTTCATCCCCTGCAGTAATCAAGTCTTCCAAAGAGTTTGTTGTCCCCATTGCAGTACTCAGGTCTTCCTAAGGTTGTGGTCCCCAAAGTAGTGGTCTTCCAAAAGAGTCTGGTCTCCTGAAGGAGTGTAGATAACCAGTTGTAGGCCTTGCACGACCTTGATTATTGAGGGCGTTATAATTATTAGCAAAGTAATTTCATTATCTCATAGCAGGTATCCAGTAAGACTTTTATCCAAAAACAAAACAAAAAACAAATTGGGAATAAGATCTTGCAGTAATTTCTACAGCACACCCTAACTTGAAAAATGTGGGCTAATTTTAACAATGCTGGCAAATTTGTGTGCAGTTTTCTTCAGAAATCAGTTCAGAATTAATTTCTCTGCCAAATTTTGGAAATATAAATTATGTTAAATTGAATCTGTTATGACACATAACTACCTTTTTCAGAAGAATGTAATCCAGTGTGAAATAAATGTAATCCAGTGTGAAATAAATGTAATCCAGTGTGAAATAAATGTAATCCAGTGTGAAATAAATGTAATCTGGTGTGAAATAACTAATCCAGTGTGAAATAAATGTAATCCAGTGTGAAATAACTAATCCAGTGTGAAATAACTAATCCAGTGTGAAATAAATGTAATCCAGTGTGAAATAAATGTAATCCAGTGTGAAATAACTGTAATCCAGTCTGAAATAATTCAGAACACATTTTTGTACAAGGTATTATGTTTTTGGGCCCTATTGCCTAGGGACCCTTACACATCATATATGGGGTCTGCAGGCTGGCCTTATCTCACTTAATTTTTGTAGGAAGTTATTGTTTGACAAAATCAGTATCGTATGTGTCCATTAAGTGTTTAAATGTGTGCAGTGTAGTCGTTCTGTGTAAGAATATTAATACTGCACAATATTACAGATGAGTGTAAGAAAGTACTGACATCTTTTAATACTGTTGGCCACAGGGAAAATGAGCACCATTTTTTTAATACTTAAAACATGTGTTAATAATTGACCAATGAGACCCTTTTTTGTTGGAAGCTTAATTCATGATTCACTCTTACAGCAAGACAGTGGTGCCATTCAGAAGCTGAATGGTTCAATTTCCTGGTGAACCTACTGCATATTTTACCTTTCTGTTGTCTGGAGTCCTTCTTTCAGTCTTCCGAGAGCCTAATGTTTACCTACATTTGTTTGTATTAAACATCAATTTTATATGCACGTGATACACACCATCATGTGCCTTGTAAGCTGATAATGCAATCATATTTCTCACATTTGAATTAGTTTTTTTCATGCCCTATTTGGTCAGTTCATTAAGATGTTTCTCACTCTTGTTTAACATAAATGTATATATTTATTATGTGTATACACAAGTCATCACCTTCAAGCGAAGCTGCTGTTTCTTTTTCTAGGTCAAGGTCAACAGCACCTACTACAATGGACAACCATTCCAAGAATACACAGACGAGATTGTTGTTGTGGAGAGACACGCCCATTCTGAATATGACATTGTGGTTATTCCTGTTAGTACCAACAATGTCCTGGTGCCCAAAGTGAGTGCTGTTTCTTGATTTTTTGTTTTTGTTTTTTTTTGCTGCTGTTTTGTAAAATCTGTGTTACTGTTGTTGGTATAGCCATCATTGATTTTATTCAGCTGTAACACTTAAGGTGGATGTGGTATACTTAAAGTGGATGTAGGTTGTTGTGTGCTTGTTCGTGTGTAATAGTAATCTGGACCAGCTGAAATCCACGTGCTCGTAAAACCAAAATAATGCACAAACTAAAATAAAATGAAAGGAGACATTGCTCATTTCTATTTTTGTATGTGTGTGAAATATGAATATTAAATTCTGAATCAGAGTGAAACATACAAGCATTGAAAACAAGATAATTCGGACAGATCATTGAAATATCAATACACAGACCATGTCCCAAATGACAGTGTGCGGGACATCATAAAACAGGCTGTAGGGCCATATAAAGATCTGCTAACAGTTGTTAAAACCATGCAGACTTTCATGGTGCAGCCACGTGAGGTCAGATGGGTTGTCAATATTAAACTCAAAATCCCAAAAAATTCAAAAAGGGAAGGACCAAAGATACACTGCACAGAAAAGGACAGGGAGAGGCATTTGTAGTAACAAAAGTATTGGCACTAGACAATTAAACATGATAGCAAATAATAAAGTGTTCAGCTGAAAATTATACCCTAATGAAAACCCCCAGGTTACAGAATGAAGAATGGAATCTGAAATTATAATTTAGCTTAGAAAAGTTAAAGGAGAACTTGACACTGTGGCGTGGAAAGAGGTCAACAGCAGAACTGAGAGCTTCAGAAATCTTGATCTGTGGAAGAACATGACTGCCTACGCCTAGAGTTATAACATCTCACCTGTTCTTAGTCTATGTCATACTGATCTTTGCTGTGGTGTATAATAGTTATTGTTCAGTAGAAGGCAAAATTAATATTTTATTGTTGCCAATTTTATTTAAATATTTGTGGTCACGATATATTTGATCTTCCTATGTTTTAGATTGTTGTAAAGAAAGGAACTCGCATAGAGTTTGTCACCAGTGACCTCACGGACCCACTGGAAGACCTCGGCAGCTACACGACCATGCAGAAGTGCAAGATTCCTCCCTTCTCCTACAACACCTATGCTTTCAAGGTAGTCCACAAGCTCAGCCCTGGTAATTACTTCTTCGTGCCGAAGAATGTTGACCTGTGCAAGTCTGGCAGGAGAATCCAGATCACAGTGGAAGAGGAGTAAAGTGAAGTCGTAAGTGTGCCCTTTGTTACCTTGACCTTTTCTAGTGCTTCTTGACTGGAATCAGCAAAATATCAACTATTACTCTCTGTCTGCCATCCCATCCATGTCTCTTTTCCTCTATCTCTCTGAAATCAGTCATTTTGAATTAAAACATCTTGATGATTAAGTAATCAGGGCCCTTTAAACAAGTTTTTTACAAGAAATATTATGGTGCCCAAACAACGTTCCATGTAATTTCATTGGGTCTCTGAGATGACAACAAAAGAATCAGCTTACTGCTCGCTCGGGAATGTCATAAAAGGCAACAATGACGAGATGAAAACAGCAACAATTTATTCAGCATTTAAAAAAACATTGTATTTTTACTTTGATATATTCACTACCTACTCATCTATTTCTTCTCCATCTTACTGTGAATATTTCTGAGCTGTATCACTACCATTCAATGCAGTAACTCCTGGTCAGTGAACACAAGAGAAAGGTTCTGAAGTGTTACCTCAAGCCAATACTATTGTATGGAAGTGAATTCTGAACAATGAGTCAAAAAATGCAAATATCACTGGAGGCAACTGATGTGTGGTTTCTCAGAAGCATGTTAAGAACCCCTCTAAGACATACAACTAATGAAGAATACTTGAGAAGAACCAGTCAAAAAAGAAATATAATAACAAATATAAGGAGAAGACAGACAAAACCTACTTTTAACATTTGATGAGAAGAGGGGCACTCAATGAACATCATCGCCATGGGGGGAATAAGTAGAGGAACACAGAGAGAAAAAGGTAATGGACAGATGTCTGGACAAAATGGCATTTCCTAGACATCAGCAAAGAAACTGATGGACAGATTTTTTTTAATGTGCAGATTTGTGGAGGGATATGATTGCCTGCACTTCACTTTGGCTGTGAATGATCTGATCTCATTCATCATGTTATCATTTCTGGTGTTCTGCATTGATTCCAGTAATGATCTGCAGTCAGTGAAGATTACTATCTTAGCTGGTGGCAGCTGTTCGGATCTGGTGAGGATTTTCAGAGCTTGGTGTAGTGCCATAGCTTCTGTCTTGAAAATGGAGGAAATCTTTCCAGTTGGGATGGCCTTTCAGATGATCTTTCCGTTTAGGAATCTTATAAAAATGCTTCCTCCAACATTCTTTACTGCCCCCTCAGTGAATCCATCTGTGTATGCATGTGTCCACTCCTTCGGGTTGTACTTTTCTTCAATAATTTCTTGAGCCAAAGTTTTTAGTTGTTGAGGGGTCTGGTGGCCTTTCTTTTTTATTTCAGGGACTTCTGTGATGATAGATATATTTTCATGGCAGTTGTCTAGCTCCTCATAATCAATTAACATTTCAATCTCAGTAGGTTGGTTTGGGAGGAGGTCTTCATGGCATCGATGCAGATGTTTGGAGATGGTTAAGAAGCTGGTTCTTTTCAGCCTGTTTTTTGTCAAACTATGGAGTTTGGCATGCATTGGATGACTTGGCATTCGTAGAAGCTTCTCACTGTGAATGAATACCTTTTCATCACATCTGTCATCAAGAGAGCGGATGTTGGTGTATCTATCCATTGCCTGGATTGGAAAAGTCTTCATTGCTCCAGTGATTAATCTAAGGCCTGAATTTTGCACTTTTCCTAGACGTTCTGTGTTTGTTTTAGATGCCGTGGCCCAAGCTGACATGCCATATTCAAGTACAGGCCTGACTGTGCCTGTATAGACTTTTTAGAGTACACTGGTATTTGCCCCCCAACTTGTGCCAGCCAGTTTCTTCATAATAGAGAAGACAACAATATATAACAGTATACGTTGATCTAAAGACTCACTTTTTAAACTTTGTTTTTGTGTATCTTATTCCTTGAACAGAACACTTTCTTCTAGAATCGTTTATTAGTTACCCCAAATATTAGTTCACTTAGTTTTAACCTGTTCTTAATTGCATTTGTATTCTTCTGTGCACAGTTAATTAGTTTTAAGAAAATAATTCATTATTGTGTGTTGAAATATTAATTTTGTGCTAAAGGTTTTTTTGGGTTTTTTTTTCAGTTTCATCCACATTTTGGCAGTTGGAGGAATCTATCAGATTCTAATGTCAAGGCTGATGATTCAGAATATGACTCAGCACAATTGATATATATCTTTAGGTGGACAGTTTTACAATATATGCTATCAGTTATTGTGTTCATTCAATAGTTAATGTTTATATTAACATTTTGTTAATTTTTGTAGTTGTATGTGGACAGTTATGTCTCAGTTCCGAGTCCATCACAGGCAAACTGAGGATATTTAATATGCATTGTTAAATAATACATGTTGGTAAGTTTATGTAAGTGTTGTATGTTGATAACATTATATGAGTGTTATATGTTAGGAACTCAAAACTAATTGTTTTATGCTGAAAATTATGTATGCTATCTCTCAAACTGCCATGCTTTTATTTGTATGTTACAAGCAGAAAATACACAGAACAATTTAGAAGTACAACAACACTTAAGATATGAAACATTTACCACTAAGGTCTTTCAGTATGGAGCATAAGAGTTCTATTGTCACCTAGTTCTCCTATAAGGGGCAGAGTTTGAAATTCATACTTTTATCTTGAACTTTAATCGCCTTTGTTTTCCATATATTTCTCAGAAAAGTAAAAGTATATCTTTCCATCTCTATCCATTGTTTGATAGTTGTTTGTCATCCAGTGAAATGTTCTGCCTGACTCTAAACCTAGATCATTAGAACAATCAGTTCGGCTGGATGTATTGGTTCTTTATATTTTTGTAGTTTTAAACTTGCCAGGTTTTACACTGTTGAATGTGGCATCTTTATGGCACAGTTTGGATATATTGTAATGTATTCTTGATACAGGAGAAATTAAGAAAGTATAATGACCATTGTTTCATAAATGTACGAGGGGCGTTCAGAAAGTAATGCACCATATCGTTTTTCTCAGGAGCTGTTTATTAAAAAAGCATGAAATTTATACACAATATACATGGATATGTCATGTAAACATCGGTATTATTCAACATAATCCCCATCAACTTGTACGGCTTTATGCCAGCGCGAAACAAGTGCATGTATTCCTAGCCCGTACCAGATTTTGTCTTGATCATGTAGCCATTTCTTCGCTCCTTTATCATCTTCAAACCTTGTCCCACGGAGTGCATCTTTAAGTGGACCAAATAGATGAAAATCAGAGGGTGCCAAATTGGGACTATAGGGTGGATGGGGTAGTACAGTCCAACCCAATTTGGTGATTGCTTCCTGTGTTGCCAGACTTGTGTGAGGTCGCGCATTGTCGTGAAGGAGATGCAGGTCTGCTGGATTCTTGTGCGGCCGAACTCTGCGAAAACGTTGATTGAGTTTTTTCAATGTCTTAGTGTAAGCTTGCGAATTGATTGTCTCTCCTCTTGGCATAACGTCCACAAGAATCACACCTTCAATGTCCCAAAAAACAGTGATCATGACCTTTCCAGCTGAAGGAATTGTCTTGAATTTCTTTCTTCGTGGTGATTGCGGATGATGCCACTCCATTGACTGTCTTTTTGTCTCAGGTTCAAAATGATGTGCCCAGGTTTCGTCACCTGTAACGATCTTAGCCAAAACGTTCTCTCCATCACCATTGAAAC
Organism: Oreohelix idahoensis; assembly: GCA_024509875.1. Taxonomy (NCBI): domain Eukaryota; kingdom Metazoa; phylum Mollusca; class Gastropoda; order Stylommatophora; family Oreohelicidae; genus Oreohelix; species Oreohelix idahoensis. The sequence goes on along the minus strand of JAMPIV010010432.1, from coordinate 342,954 downwards.
GCTCCAACAAATCAGAAGAAAATGCTTTCCTTTGCAATCGGTGGTCATAAGTGAGACTTCGAGGAATCCATCTTGCGCAAACCTTAGAAAATCCGAGAGTTTTTATAACTGCATTTGCACTACCAATGCTGACTGACAGCTGTAAGGCCAATTGTTGAGTAGTGATTCGCCTATCAGTAAGAATAATGCCCTCAGTGCATTTCAACATTTCTGCGTTGGTGGCTGTGGCAGGACGTCCACAGCGCGGCCGATCAAGGAGCTCCGTATCTCCACTTCCTGATTCTTTGATTCACTAAACCCAGCGACTGACTGTACTCCTGTCGACTGCAAAACTTCCATACACATCACATAGATGCTTTTGAATGTTCACAACAGTTTCCTTCTCTGCAACGAGAAATTATATCAAAATTCGCTGCTTATAACGCAAGTTGCTAACACGCTCAATTTCAACGGTTTACGGCAGCCGTATTATTTGGCCGGTTGCGGTGCAATTTGGTGCACACAATTGGCACATGCCATATTTGAAGTGTGCAAAATGTCATGCTTCTATCTTCATTATTAGGTGAGAAATACGATGTGGTGCATTACTTTCTGAATGCCCCTTGTAAGAGTCATGTTTACTGCCACTCTGGGATTATTGCATTTCTATTATTTCCCCCCATCTAACGTGCCAGTCACTTCGATTACGGAAACAACAGCAAATGGATTGATTTGCCGTTGCCCTAAAGACGCCAATAGGCGTGATGGGAAACAATGGCAAAGAAAACCTATCTGCTGTTGCCCTAAGACGCCACTAGGCGTAATGGCCACTGACTGCTTTGACGGTCGGTGGCTAAGGACGGAAGAAGAAGAAGAAGGAACACTAAAACTATTGCTTATTCTCTTAACTTTGAAAGTATTTCCAACAATGTTAATTGAAAGTAGCAGTTAGGCAAGAAGTTTTTAAGGAGTTAATGTGGATAACGACAAAATTTTGAACATACGTCCTTCATGTTTAGAAAGCATATTTGAAGTTAGCAGGAGTCATGTAGTTAAGTATACAGTGTTACAGCAAAGATAATATTCAGCATGGATAATTGTTATACCAGCTGTCGAACATATGCTCATTATGTATATAAAACATATTTGAAGTTGAGAAGAATTACAGAGTTACGTATACAGTGTCATTCAGTATTACAAAACATTTTAAAATAAGAGAGAAGTCATTCGTGTGATGTCTGTGTGTATCTTGTCCTGTTTTGTGCATACAGGTCATCTATGATACTATGTTTACAGATAACGGGTACAAAATAAAGCAGTTCAAATAATTATAATGTGTTTTTATTATTCCGAATTTGTATTATTCTGAATGGTTATAATGAGTTCATTATCTTTGTTACGTTGATGTTAATGTATCCACTCTTTCTAAACAAGTATGTCCAAGAGAACAGAGCTCCAAATATTCGTTAACTATACTAAGGTGAGGTTATGCACACGACAAACACCTCATCATGTAAACAAGTATGTCCAAGAGAACAGAGCTCCAAATATTGGTTAACTACACTAAGGTGAGGTTAAGCACATGACAAACACCTCATCATGTAAACAAGTATGTCCAAGAGAACAGAGCTCCAAATATTGGTTAACTGTACTAAGGTGAGGTTATGCACACGACAAACACCTCATCATGTAAACAAGTAGCTGCAGAAACCATCACTGCATGTGTAAATGAACTGTTGTGGGGCAAATTTCCTGTAGAGGAGGACACACAGAAGATACTGGACAGTTTGACAAGGCATGGGAAGATGTTAACGAGAGTTGATCAACCACAGTGGAGAGAGGAGGTTGAGGAGATGTTAACAAGAGAGTTGATCAACCACAGTGGAGAGAGGAGGTTGAGATGTTAACAAGAGAGTTGATCAACCACAGTGGAGAGAGGAGGTTGAAGAGATGTTAACAAGAGAGTTGATCAACCACAGTGGAGAGAGGAGGTTGAGGAGATGTTAACAAGAGAGTTGATCAACCACAGTGGAGAGAGGAGGTTGAAGAGATGTTAACAAGAGAGTTGATCAACCACAGTGGAGAGAGGAGGTTGAGGAGATGTTAACAAGAGTTGATCAATCACAGTGGAGAGAGGAGGTTGAGGAGAGACAGTTTCAGATAAGACAGTTAGTATTGTACTTGAAGACATGATTCAGATAAATTTCAGCACATCTTCATTTCATGCAGGTTCAACGTTTTTAAATGTAATATTGCTGATCCACTATTTGTGAAGAATTTCCCACCCTTGGGCGACTGTTGGCTTCATGGTCACACAGTGTTTTCGGAATCATGATGCTATCACTCACCCCTTGACAACAATCTGGTTGACCACCTGTGCTAAATCTTAACACATCCAGGAATCATTTTGAAGAACAGATTGGCAGGGACAGATGTCTCGGAATATTTTCAGAGAAAAAATGTTTCACATGTGAAAAGTAATGACTAGCCATTTCCTGACCAGTTGGATTTTATTGTAAGGAGTGGAGATAGCAGTGACATGTTTAAGGATGCAGATGAGCATAGATTCAACCTGGTGAACAAAGTTGCTAGACAGACAAGGTGTGACAAATGAAACCAGACCAAGTTTAAATATAAATCTGGCTGAAGGTGTAAAATAGGCTTAGTCACTAGTGTTAGAAGAGAATGCATCTTGCTGTCTGAAACACAAGATAAAATACACAGCAGAGAAGACAGTGTGAGGCAGATGTTTTGTTTGTGGAGAAGTAGACACAATGTGAATTCTCCTGGTTTGTGCCATCAGCTCAACCTCTTTCTATTTATTCTTCATCCCTTTCATTTCTGGACCCAGTTCTCTTCTCCATGTTTAGTTTGGTCTTCCTCTGCCTCTCTTACCCTGGTGTTTCCAGAGCAAGAACTTCCTTATAATGCTATCAGCAGGTTTCTACAATGTGTGTCAATCCATCGCAAGCATCTTCTTTACATATCTTGTTCCTTCTTCTTCTTCATACACTCTACTTGAATGTTTTCAAAGAAAACAGTAGTCAGTTAGAGTCTGTGGGACCCAAAGATGCAACATTAGAGAATGCAGTCAATGACCTATAGCTTGACTGTTTTGTCAGGTTCAGCGAACCAGAGCTGATCAAGACCCTACTCCACCTCCACGTGGTGGTCCTGGAAACAGGCTGCATCACTGCAGTCTGGCTGAGAGAGTAGGGATCGAAGAGGGAAGGCTAACCCGGTCCCAAAAATGCTGTGCGGATGTCGGATGTGTCGGTCGAAAGGCGCAAATATCGCAGCTTTGCTGTAAACGGGCACAACGATACCAACGTCCTTTTCAGGACAAACGAGGAAGAAGAAGAAGAAGTTAGAGTCTATTTGCATCTCCATAGAGCTTTTCCACGAATGGTACTGGTGTCAGCCATATGCGCTTTCTCTGTTCTACATATGTTGGGCAACTTTGAAGCAGATGTTCAGCAGTCATTTTACCAGTGCCACAGTTACAATCACCGGTAGTTCCTATCTTTAGCTTATTGAATAGATGGTATCTCAATCTTTTGTGGCCGTTCGGAGTCTGAAGACCACTTGTTCTCTTGTTCCAATAGCACTTGTGTGGTTGTTATGACCATTTCCACATTGGTGATCTAGTCATAGGATTTCAATCCTGTTCTTTGCAAACACCCATTTATATGAAAGTATTTTACTTCCTGGTTGTTGTTCGCTAAATTTCAGAGCTATACAATAGGACTGACTTGACATTTGAATTTGAAATTATATGTGAGCTAATTTTAAGGAAATTATAAACTGAGGAAATTATGCTTGAAAAATGTGTCTACAGAGTGTGATGAATATTAATTATGTAGACTTGCTGAAGACTATCCACATTTTTTTCTTCTTTAAGTACCTTACTAGCTGGCATGGGTGATCATGTCTCTCTACAACCTGCTGTCCCTAGTGTTGTATATTAATTCTGTTGTTGACCACTTTTTATGCCATGATGTCAAACTGTCCAGTGACTTCTCGCTTTGTCATCCTCTTTTTCTCCATCACTGTTTATTCCAGCTGTCTTCTTCTCTTAACATGCCCAAAGAAAAGGGGTTGCTTCCTTCTCATATGAATAATAAGTTTGCATTCTGTCCTGGCTCTTTCAGAACATCCACACGACTGTATTTAGCTGTTCAAGATATTCTTAGCGGACTTCAGTAAAACCATATTTCTGTTGCCTGCAGGGATTTTTCGATTTTTCTGATGGCTACAAACTGCCCATGAGTCACTTCCATAGTCAGAATTGGTTCTATATAACAATGAAAAGCTTTTTTTTTTTTCCCCTCCATAAACAAAGATTTTTTGATTAAAATACTTTAAAGTTTACAATGTGCATACAATTTGCATACAAAACAGGCCTCGGGTTTCCCCTCCTTATATGTTTAAAGAAGATTGTATGGGGTTTGAGTGTACTCAGCAAAGGGAGTTAACTTGAAATTACGTCCCTTGAAAGGTTTGGTGAGCGAGCAAAAGTAAAGACGCACAAGAAAAGTTTTGGTAGGTGAACACATTTTAGAAGAGAACGAGAATAATGTAAAATCGGGGGATTAGTGAGTCTGATTTTGAACGCGCTCAGCGCAGGTCATACCTTTATATTTGTTTCATATTAATTTGCTAGATAGTAAGATTTTGTACAGTGGCGAGCTAGGTTCTTGATGGTTCATGACTCTGGCGAACAAGCCACTGGATGTGGTTGGTGACTGTGGTTACAGGCTGATATCAAGTTGTTGTGCCGAACCTACAAGATATTCAAAGGCCACTTTTAAAATAGAAGTAGATGAAGGCAAGGAAGTGAAGTCGCCATAACAAGAATTATGTTAACAAGACGTCAACATTTTTACAAGACGAACAGGTATGTTGAATAAGATTTTTTTTTTTTTTTTTTTTTTTTTTTTTTTTTTTTTTTGCGTACGCCCGCTAATACTCGAGGCGAAATCTCAGGTTATTATTTTTATGTCTAACCTGACATTGATTTTACGTGAGTATCCCTTTATTTCTTGTACTGAGACAGGTGTCCCTCGCCATTCAGGCAAATACTCTCCGATTTCGGAGGTACCCATTGCAGCTGGGTCGGCTCAGGAGCCGCCAGTCCCTGGTCGACGACACTCCTTCAAATGTCCTCGCCAGGTCTCGAGTTAATCCAGTCCAAATCCCGGTCGACGAAAAATCCTCAAATGCCGTCGCCCGGGTTTGATCCTGTATCACCCGGTCGCCAGAGCGGTGTTGTAACCACTACGCTAGCGCGGCTCCCTTGAATAAGATGAAAAGCAGATAGACAGTAACTAAGGTCAGAACGGGAAACAAATTACTAATTGAGATAAATAAACAGCCCTGGTAGTTAGACCAGTTTATACAGTAAATACCCCCAAAACTAGTTCCACCAGACCTACGCGCTCATAATGCGTAGTAAACAAAACCAGAGAACATAAAATTCTGATACGAGCTAGGAAAGCTGCGTCAGACAATAAGTGGAAGAAATTGAGAGAGTGAGAGGAAAGTTATTACCAAGTTTTGTTAATGAAACGTTTTGCATATTGTGAAGAAAACCCGCCCAGATGGAAGGTTGGGCATGAGAACATTTTTCGACAGATTATGTTTTGTTTTGTTGGATGACTACTGTAAATAAACACCATCTTGTTATTCACTGCGGGTTGAGTACAGTGTTTTACGGTAGAGGTTCTCCATCCATCAATTGTATCTTCGTGTGATGTATATACTACTCGTCAAAAGTCAAGGGCCACCCTATTATTTTCAATACACTTTTATATAAGCGCATAGAATGATTAAATGAAGGCAGTTTTTAGTAAAAATGGGTGCAATATCTTCCTCTGACAGTCCTCTATGCACGTTAAGCATAAAAACAACTCACCGACAACCATGGTGATCACGTGCAATTTGGTTTGCTGACCATAAATTCACATTTTTAATCTGTTTTTTCAAACTTCCGTACAACCAAACAGGTGAAGTAATCGTGCTGACTGACATTCCACGTGCAATGGCGACTTTTCGTGAACAGAGTTCACTCTTAATTTGTTTTATAATCAGCAGACTTAGGGTAGTTTCATTACTTGCAAAAACCATGCCACCGAGAAGAAGTCTTGACACCTTACAAAGAACGAGGGCTATAGCGTGTGTTGAAAGTGGTTTATCTGTCCGTGAGGTTGCTAGACGGCTTGCAATGTCACACTCTACTATCCAAAGAATTTTGGAGAGATTTCAGGCCACAGGAAGTGTGGAGGATCGCCATCGGCCAGGTCGCCCTAGATGCACCAATAGACATGATGACCGGTACCTCTAGTTGTCAGCCATTCGCCATCGAGCAGTGACTTGTTCCACTCTAAGATGTCAGCTGAGACAAACTGTAAACGTTAATGTCAGTCAAAGCACCATTCGCAGACGTTTACATGAATTTGGACTGGCTGCTCGACGTCCTGCAGTCAGAATCCCTCTTACTCCTGCTCATCGCAGAGCCCGTGTTGCTTGGTGTCGCGAGCACATCCGACGGACAAGGCAACAATGGAGTCAAGTTCTCTTCACTGATGAATCTCGCTTCACTGTGTCATTCAATGATGGCAGGATTCGAGTTTGGAGACGACCATGAGAGCGATTTACTGATGACACAATTCGAGAGGTGGATCGTTATGGTAGGGGTTCTGTCATGGTCTGGGGAAGCTTCTACAGACACGGCAGGACCCCACTCTACATGATCCAAGGCAACTTGACCGGCCCAAGATAACAGAACGAAATCTTGAGACCAATTGTTCAGCTTGCTCTGGAGGCCATAGGTGGTAATGCCATCCTCCAAGATATTAACGCTCGACCCCATCGATCTCGTGTGTGGTGAATGAGTTTATTCAGCAACATGGGATCATCAGGATGGTGTGGCCAGCTCATTCACCTAACCTTTCTCCGATTGAGCACCTCTGGGATATCTTTGGTCGAAGATTGTCAACAAATCACCCCCTGCCAATGGATGTTGCACAGCTGACTGCATTTCTGCTTCAGGAATGGCAAGCTGTTCCTCATGATACTCTTCGGACCCTTGTGGACTCGATGCGTATACGCTGTCTTGAATGTCTTGCTGCAAACGGTGGTCATACCCGATTTTGAAATGTCTATTTGTCCAATATCTATTGTGTGACTTTTGAAAAGGTGGGTGACACACTTCACAACTTCATTGCGTTTGAATGTGTGTTTCCATTTCTTTACGTGACATGTCAATTTGGTATTCAATAAATGCTGTTTTGACTGATACCAATTACGTTTATATCAGATTTGTTTTATGGTTTCAACCAAGGTTTTTCTAAGTGGCCCTTGACTTTTGACGAGTAGTATATTATCACCTAGAGCTACACTACCATAATATCATCAACACCTAGCTACCTACTGTTTGGGTAGTGAGACGAGTCACGCTATACAAACACTATCACGGCTCAGCACCGTGAAAATTAAACTGAACACCCATTGAAAGAATGCGCATGCCTTGCCATCTTTTTATATGACATTTTTGGGACAATAAGGAAACGGTGTCGCACTGTGAAAATTAAATTAAACACCTACTTAAAAAAAGCATGCAGGCCTTTCAATTTTCTAATGGTGCATGGACTATAAGTCATGATAAAGTTGACTACAAAGTTCGCATGAATTTGAAATGGGACAGAAAGAAATAAAATGACCTCAGGAGAATTAATGCCCCTGCATCAGGTCATGCAGCAGACAGGGCACAACGTAATTATCCCGCCTATCATGTTTTGTTACATACTTGTTTATCTAGATTCTCTGAGGATTGTCACATAAATATTGGGTCGATCTCCTTTCCTCTTCGGTAGTATTTAGTAACATTTTGTTGTGTACTAAATTTCTGTGGTTGGCACATTTTCTTTCTCTATTATCAAGCAGATATTTAGTAATTTCAAATCATCTTACATTCCTCTCAGTGACAAGTCGTCATGTCTGTTTGTTTACCCGTTCATCCAAGCTGGAAAAGGAGATGGATGAGATAATATTAATGAACAATCATGCTGGGTATACGAAGAATTTTGTTTGTGAAAGCGACTGATAGTTAGATTACTCTCTTGCGCGACACATGTCTGTACAGACTAGAATGACATAATCGTTTCCGGTACACCTTGTTACAAAGACATTACTTTATATGAAAGTAATATGAAGTTATTTGTAAACATTGCTGAGAGAGGATCGGAAGTTTTCATTCCATATTTGGGAAACATGACCTCTGCAGTAACGCACAGAAATTTCCATATGGAAATAATTTGAATTACTCTACAAAACACGCATGTTTGAAGCGATTGGCAGACATTCGGAATGAAGGCACAACACCCGTTCCGATTGGAGCCCTGCTTAACATCGTGACAAACAAATGCGGGGGAAGACAGGCATTATAACCTGACACTTCAGCCAGAGTAGAATACTGTGAAAATTCACTCGCGCCAAGAAGACAACCAGACCTTTCCAGAGTAAAGACTAAAATCAGCTTTCATTTATCAGACCGGACCTTGTTTCAGCACTCTCAGGACTTAAAAGCCCAAGAAAAACTCTACCAATTTAACACAGAAAACCGGAATCTGAGGGAACTGAAACACAAGTTGAAGTGGTAACGTATTGCTAAAGTAACAACACCCAAGTGTAAGATGCCTCTACAAGTGCATTTATTTCTCTGAGCCAGCAGTCTGTGAGCCTAAAGATTGGCGTAAGCTGTACATTTTGAATTCTATATATTTTCATTATTAACATGTGAACTAATTTGTTTATATTGACATGTGAAGATTAATAAGTGAAAACTGCTAGTGGATGTCCATATCATTTGAGGCTGGCAACCTCAGCATATAGGATGATTTCATGAACCACCACTGGCTGGTGACTGCTTTATTGCGAGTTTCTTATAAAGAACCAAAGTCAGAGGTGGTCCCAAGTTCCATATGGAGCAGGGAGGGAATGATGAAAGAAATGATGAACATACTTGTTATATAATTAACCTTTTAAGCAGTGTAAATGTAAAACATATTCACTCTAAATGTAATGAAAGTTTCAACCGTTTCAACAAGTGTAAATGTAAAACATATTCACTCTAAATGTAATGAAAGTGTCAACCTTTCCAACCAGTGTAAATGTAAAATATATTCACTCTAAAAGTAATGAAAGTTTACAACCTTTTCAACTGAAGTAAATGTAAACATATTCAAACTATTTTGTTAACATTTTCAACTAAAGTTAAATATAAATCTATTCATTTTAAATGTAAAGGTAGAATAATTATAATAACAATCTGAACATATAATAACACAACACTAGAACATGAAGAAGTAAAGAAAAGACTCTTTAAGAAGCAATGATAACGGTAATAATAATAGTTTCGAGAACCCTAAGGAAACATCATCAAACCAAGTTTTCCAACAACCAAGTTTCCAACAGTTATAAAATAGTAAAAATAATAGTTCCTAATTGCAAAAATTAGTAAATGTTTTTATCATTTGGATTATTTCTTTTGTTCTTTCGCAGGAAGATATTTCTCTTGATCAGAGCCTATGACGTGTATGAATTTAAATTTAAATCCTCAACCCAAGTCTCAATTACGAAAATTTTTATTTAACTCTAAAATTCATCATCTTTTCATCGTATTTAAACCTGTTAAAACTAATTGATTATTACATTTGTTACATGTTATTTTAAAACATAACATAGTTGATTCAGTTATTATAAGTGTGAAAGCGAACGTATGAGCAAGACATATATATATATATATATATATATATATATATATATATATATATATATATATATATATATATATATATATATATATATATATAGATAGAGAGAGAGAGAGAGAGAGAGAGAGAGAGAGAGAGCTAATTTTTAGAAAAGAATTTCGCTAGATTTACACCAACTGGGGGCTTGAAGGGGCTAAACCATTGCTTAATTCTTCACAAAATGCGACGGACCGATATAATTAACAATTGCCCTGCCAAAGCAGCATTTTCTTGACTTCGGAAATATCTTGTGATCAATACTTTGAGATAGAAGCGTCTTTACCCTTCTATCTACAACTCTGCCAAAAGTAATCTTTTGCGAAGGTAGACACCATTTTAGATACTCTTGCGTTTTGGCCACTGGTGGACCACTACTGCAAAGCAGAGGAGGCAATCCGTGACATTTACTGGCGCCCTAATCTAACCGAACGATCCAGTGTCTAGGTTAATCAGCATGTACCTCGCTTAAAATTAAAATTTTATGTCCGTTTGCTGGTCCCTTTTACGAGCACTAACTGGTATAAGTGAGTCTTGCAGCCTTGGTTTCGTCAATTCTTTTGTAATGATGACACTTCACAGTCTGATAGCTTCGTTCCTCGAACGGTCTGATAGCTTCGTTCCACGAACTTTAGACAAAAAAAAAGGCGCATTGTCTCGCTGTGCACCCACCGTTCTTAGACTCTCTGAATAATTATATTCTTGAGTATACACAGCGTAACTCAGGGAAAATTGTTAGAAATCAACAATATTCTTCTGAGAGAGGAAATATCAGCAGAATGGAAGGAAGGTTATCTGGTCAAGTTGCCTAAGAAAGGAAATTTACAAGAGTGCACAAATTATAAAGGAAAAATATTACTATCAGTGCCAGGAAAAGTTAACAGAATCATCCTTCAGAGATTAAAAGAGTCCATAGACAAGCAACTGAGAGATGAACAAGCAGGTGTTCGACAAAATAGATCCTGTACAGATCAGATAGCCACATTGAAAATAATAGTTGAACCAAATCTGGAATGGAATTCACCGCTTTACATCGGATTTGTGGACTTGTCGTAGATTTTTGATAGGGGAATTAAGACTTGGGTTGGTCCCTTCTGAATAGATTAGAATGAGTAATAGCCACAGTGAGAGATGATAGTAGAAATAGATTTCCACGAGTGAGATGGTAGAAATCAATAGAGGCTGTCTCTGAAATCGAGAATCTTTTATCTCTTTTAGCCTATCTTCTACAACAGATCTAGAGGAGTCAGACAGTCATTTGACTACACATATATATATATATATATATATATATATATATATATATATATATATATATATATATATATATATATATATATCTTACCACTCACGTGCACACACACACCATTGACGACATGTAGACGCACACACGTGGGAAAACTATAACAATGATTATATAGATATTTGAGAACGAGCTGACCCGACACACTGATTAAGTTCAAGGGAATTTTTAATTATCAGAAAATTCCATTACAACACATAAAATTATATCAAAGCATATATAAATAGTCATAAAATCAATAAAAAGGCTACACGAATGATAGACCCACAGTATGATCCTTTCCCTCGATGTTTAGCCCACAGTCCTGTTAGAAGAAAAGTGATAGCCCCAAAGAGTCACGGATACATATGATTTAGTCTAAGTCTTCCCTTTAAAGGTGTGAACAGACTTGGATACTCTGCTCTATCCTAAGGAAAGATATTTGTTAGCAACAAAACTTTCATAAAGAAATTTAAGACCGCAAGAAAAAATGGGTGCCAAAATACCACAATAAAGGAATCGCTCAGTCCTGCATTCACTCGATTCAGTCATCAGGGATCCCTGTCATACATTCTTACCTACAATCGTGCTGTTGTTCGCCGTCTGGCGCAAACTTTAGGAATTTTTTCTACAGTGAATCTGTATTCTTTGGATAAAGATATACCCAGCTCTGCAGATACAGGTTTCTTCCACTGCTCCGGGGAGCATTCACTTCACCAGTTTATTTTAAGATTACTGTTAAGGTCACTTGAATCAGTTTGGGTAAAAAAGTTTAAACGGGCTCACAGTGTCAGAATCACGAGTTTTCCACTACTTAGGAAAAAATGGCAGGTTTGTAACTTCGATCAAAGGTAAAATTCTGGGTCACACCACAAGGTTTCAAAATCGTCGGAATGTTAATTTCTTGTAATATTTTACTCGCCCCAAGGGCTGACATGTACTTGATGTTTTATCAGGAAGAAATTAATCTGGCTCGGTAGGCGCAGTTACTTCATTAAAATCTTAAAGTTCTTGTAAAGGTTAACACCAAGTCTTTAAGGAAAATGTTTTAGTTCTTCACAGATATTTCTCGTGTACTCAACGCTGGCAAAGTTTGGGTCACCCCCAGTTTCACTGAATAAAAAAAGAACATCACATAAAATACAATACATACTATGTACTCCGGTTATAACTTACATTATAAACTGCAAGTGAAGGCTTGACTTATCGTTTAAAACCTCCCGTGAAATAAGTTATATTCATAAAATCAATCATCATGAATTAGAAATACATACGTATTTCGTCAATACTCAGTGATGAATCTATGCAGTTATAAGTTAGTTAAAATATTCTCATCTGATTATTTAGCAGTTAAATTAAATTTATTTTGGCTACATGATTTATAAGCTAGAAATTATAATTTATTATGCTTTCCACTGAACACGTCAGCTAGAGAATATTACAGACTTATAAATTACTCACTCGGTACAAAAGAAACTAGGGAAATAAAATAGGCGATTTAACACTTAATACGCTCACAAAATACTAGATATATGATATATTTACCTCAACACAGAACTACTAAGAACTAAACCACTTCGACCAACCAAATGATGCTTCTATTAACAGCGATTCTTAGGAATCGAACGAGGTCGTTCTCGTCTTGACTGCGGAGTTACTGAGTGCATGAAATCTAAAACTCTGGTTTATAACTTAAACAGACAAAGGATGCACGCTATTGCGAGACCCCGAAATAGTCTCTCCGTCTCGTCTTAACAACTACTTTAAATCAGGCGACTATCATAACTGCCACTCTCGTCTTTGACACCTCCACGACTATTCTCATTCCTGAGCAATGCATGAGCGCGCCGTTCACACCTCAAGAACTCAGCCGAAAACCGCTGTGTCCGGTGAAAATGTAGACGGTAAGTCTCATTAGGTGGCAGTTTCCACACTTCCCCGAGCAACTTAGCCGTAAAACTACTTGTCAGATGGAAATACCAGACAATATGTCTCCTCATCATGTCTGACAGAGTGAATTCTCACACGTTTATGGCGAGAATCTAGCCCAAGAGCGCTGTGTCATGAGAGAAGTATAGACACCCGTCTGCTTTCTGTGTCTGACCAGACCGTATTCTAACACCATATGCTCGAGCAGGGACTGACACGTTATGTAATAAATGCGTCACCAGTGTATGAGAAAAACGGTAAAGTCAGAATGGGAAAGAAATATATTGTCGCAAACGAACGAATGCGAAAAACATGAAAAGGATGAAAGAGCGATAATAAAGTAGAGGACACGGGTAGAAAAGAAAGAAGATAGAAAATTTATTGATCATAAATGTCTATGCGACAGAACGTTCCCCCTTTAAGATATGGAAGCACTCCATGTCTACGTTATGGAAATAAATTTCCTATATCCGCAGCTACAGGGTGTCTATCCTCTTCCCTCTCATCTCCCCCCTCCGTCTCTCTCCAATTCCTACTCAAGTCTACTCCCAAAGTTTCCTTTCTCTGGAATGTCTCCCATGCGCGCTTGAAAGAGCGTCGCCGCTTTTGACATTTTTGAAAGATTCCGTGTGATTGCAGTAGAATTTCCCTGCCACTAACGTCATCTTCGTCAATTTTGGCGATCGTCAGGAGAATGTTCGGCGGTCGGCACCGGTCTTTCCAAGAATTTCTTTAACAGATTTAAATGGAAAACCTTCTCCTTTCCTTCAATAGAGATCTGGTAGTTAGCCTTAGAAATCTTTTTCAGGACGGTAAACGGCCCTTGCCATCCGATTCTCAGTTTGTTGTTCCCGGTGGGGAGTAACACCAAAACTTTCTCTCCTGCTTCCAGTTCTCTCTCTTTCGCGACTTTCCTGTATCGGTTAGCGTGCTTTGTGCGTGCTCGCTTAAAGTTAGTCGTTGCTAGGTCCCATCCTAGTTTCAACCTTTCCTTTAAAACCGACACATATTTACTTGCTGAGACAACTGTCTCATCAGCCTTCTGGTCTGTCAGCGACCAAAGTAAGGCTTCAAGCGGGCCCTTAAGGTAGTAGGCTACCTTGATAGGGTAAAAAACTCAAATTGTCCTTTCAGAATCAAACAACCATGGGTATAGTGTTAGTATGGACATAAAATTTGTGTCCACATAATGACCTCATTAATTATGCAAATTAGCTATCCAATATGGCCGCCGTAGTGAACAAATTATACACCTTTTTCAAAACATCATAACTATGTTATTTGTACAAGGATCTGACTGAAACTTGGCAAATTGAGTCATTATATATAGCGTGAGGTCATGACCTAAAATGACAGAGATTGACAGAAAGGTTAATTTTTAATGAATTTTCAATATTTATATTTCTGGAATGTTTGATATTTGTGCCTCATTATATATGCATGATGGTCATAAAACTAAAACTTTGAATTCAATTGTATCCATTTTAGGTCAGAATCTGTAAGATTATATGACAACCAACTGTGTTAATTTTCATGTCAATTGAATGTACAGATCCAGAGATATCTTGTTTCAAAGATCACCAATTATGTTAAAAAGACAATTCCGAGAAATCGAAGAAAAACAGAAAAGGAACTCACAAAATGAAGTTTAATGAGCTCCTGTTGAATAAAGGTCTCCTTCAACTGCAGCTGCAATTTCTATGAATCCCCTTTTCGGCGCTCTTAGGGTCTTTCCATTGCAATGTCCTTACTTGCTGAATAGATCCTGTGCAGCGTTCTCCTGTATGCTTTCTTTGCCATGGGTTGACTTGTGTTCATGTATATCGAAAAATTCTGCAATGCACTGTGGCCTTTCCCAATAGAACGCACAAATGCCACCATTCGCACATTTACTTCTTTGTGTTTGTGAGTAGCTGGAGATGAAACATCAGAAGTATTGAAATTGGCATTCCATTCGACACAGTTTGTGCACTTGATACTGATTTCATGACAAAAGCCATCCCGAGTCTCTTCGACGATCTCACAGGTCAGTGAGTACTGATAACATTTGTCACATCTAAAGTTAGCGCATAAAAACCCAAACAGCAGTTTTACATCCATAAGGATAAACACATTTCCTCTGTTGTCATTTTTAGCTTGTCCTTCACTTTCTTGGACCTTTATTTTCTTTGCTGAGGAGCACAGAGGCTTTATAGCGTCACTATCGACAATAGGTGTCTCATTTTCAGGCAACGGTTTGTTGGTTACCGATTTCCAAGGAACTTACTTTGTCTTATTTCCCATTGTGAACAAAAGAAGCTCTGCTAACTACTATTATACAGAATCAGTATAAAACTAGCAATAAATAGAGTTGATGTGGGGGAAAATGCACAATGCATGTAACAAATGCTGAAATTTACGATCAAAGCTTTCTAGATACACACTTTTGAAAAATTCATAAGAAATCATTGAGTGATTCCCCTTGGAAAAGTTATAAATATCTTTTTCCTGTTGCCTCAGTATAATTATAATTTCGCAGTTTTACAATTACGCACCTTCATGTTGGGTCATTATTCACATGGTAACCAACTATAAACATTGGTTGCTATGCAAATCACTCAAGGGTGTGTGTGTGGAAAACACTGATTCCTATCATACCAGAGTATCTCTAAGCTTCTATGAATTATTTTTAGTACAAGAACATGTTGACGATGATTTAAAGCATGAAAATGAAAATTGTTGGATTTTTATTTTTTTTTAATCTTTTGTGGGTAGCCTACTACCTTAATGGGTCTGCCAAATAAAAGCTTTGCTGGCGGTAATCCTGTGGAAGTATGAGGAGATTCTCTGTAGCTAAATAAAGCTGCAGGAATACAAAGATCCCTATCTTCAGGTTTCACTTGTGCCAGTTTACTTAGCATCATGTTGAGGTTTTCATTAACACGTTCCACGAGCCCATTTCCGGCCGGAGTATAAGGCTTTATGTAGATGTGTTGGTTCCTCAAGATCTTAACGATCTCATCCATCAACAGGTTTCGGTATGGAGATCCGTTATCCGTCAACACTTGCTGAGGGAATTCCAACCGAGTGAAAATCTGCACGAGGGCTTCTGCGACATGCTTGGCATATGCGCATGTTAGCGGTATAGCTTCTGCCCATAAAGTGCATGAATCGACTAAGGTCAGGATAAACCTATTCCTTCTTTTAGTCCTTTCTAAGGGTCCTAAAATGTCGATCACAACCCGTTCGAATGGTGTTCCCACTATTGGCATTTCACCCAAAGAGACTGGGGGTGTCCGCTGCTTGGGTGGTACACGTTGGCACTGGGCACAGGATTTGACATACCTTATATTATCAGTATTTACTCCTGGCCACCAATAATGAGTGGTTATCCGTTGGTTTGTGGCGTTCTGTCTTATATGTCCGCTGAAAGGAAGAGAAAGCCCCATTTCTAGGATTTGGCTTCTGTACTGTTTCGGTACTAGGAGCTGGTTGTAACCTTGGTCAGGCTTGCCCGTTCTGCGATAAAGTACGCCATCCTTAGAAAACATGTCCCCGTGCTGTCTGGGCTCCTTAACCATGGGCAGTTTCCTAAAGCAGGGTGCCAAAGTAGGGTCCTTTTGTTGCGCTTCTTTAAGTTCCATAGGTAACAAATTAGGCGCAGGCTCCCGTTCCTTCTTGGTTTGCCCTCTTGTAGTTACTGCTGCCACAATCGGCTCTTCCGGTTTCCCAATAAACACGTATCTACCGCCAAGTATGACTGGGCAGATGGGGTCATCCATAACAGCCGCTTTGATCTCGCCTCTGACAAAATCAGAGTGGATCTCCACCAGTGCAATGGGAAGCGCTGTAGGTGCATCACTTTTAGAGACTCCACAAAGTTCGACGGTCTTTCCTGTCTCTTGACCGGGTTTAACCAGGTGTCTGGCAACAATGCAATCATAAGAAATCCCCGTGTCAAATAAACAAAGACTTTGAGAACCGTTCAATATAACAGTATCTCGCGTAGAGGGTCTCTCTCCCTCAGGTTTGGAATCACTGTCAATAATTCCGCCTTGCGAGACTGTTAATAAGCATCCGATGCGTTTAGGCTCGGTGTGCTCGGTCTGATCATATGTCCCGTGCTCAGGGGTTTTCCCTTTGCCACCTTGTCCTTTCTGACCGCGCTGCCCTGTAGGACGGTTGGGTTGATCAGACTGTTTACTGTGGTTGGTGGGGTACTTGTTTTTGTAGAACTTGGATTTTTCAGGAGGGGGGTTTTGAGGTCCAGTTTCTCTATGGTTATTCTGATTAGAAGCATGAGAAGATTGGTCTAGATTATTCTTTCGAAAATGCTCTTCTGTCGGTTTACGTTTTGTGGCCGGCAGTTCAGCCAGCGCATTGTGATATCGCTCAGACTTTTCCAAAATGTCTTCAAGCTTTTCTGCACCTTGCTCAGCTAAAAATCTTCGGGTGTCAGCACACAAAGTGTTCTTTATTTGTTCTGTTATAACAAATTCCTCAAGACCTTCATAGGTAGAGGGGAGCTGCGAGAGCTCTAGGCACTTTGTCAAGTATCCCTTTAGACGGGAAGAGAACTGCTGAAATGTTTCAGAGCTCTCCTTCCTGCTGTTGCGAAACAGTTGCAAAAACTTTCGCGCATTCATTTCAAAGCGCTCAAGCAAAGCTTTCTTCAACAAGTCGTAGTTGTCTTGTTGGCTTCTTTCCAGTTTAGAGTAAACATCATAAGCAGAACCTTTTAGGGCCTGGTAAAGTTTCATATTCCAACGCGACCTCTCTTAACCGTACACAGTTGCAATTTTCTCAAATATTTCCAACCATGTGTCAATCTTCTCATTAGGACAAGGGAAAGACTCAAGAGTGAAAGACATAGCGTTGAGTTGAAGAGATTGAGTGTTAGTAGGATAAGTTAAGGAAGAATGAGGAGAAGACTCTCCATTGCTGGAGGTAGAGGCAGCACCACGACTTTGGAATTCTAGAGTTTTAAGAGCTAACTCATGCTGTCGTCGTTGCTCATTTTCTCTTTCCAAATGCTGTCTCTCCTTCTCTCTTTCTTCATGCTGTCTCTCCTTCTCTCTTTCGTTCGCCCTGCGAATTTCCATTTCCTCATCCATCTTCTTCTGCTCTCTAGCTTCGGCTGCTCTCCTCTCCGCCGCTTTTTCCTTCTGCTCCGCATCATATCTGTCCAGTTCTTCGTTGACAAACGCTTTCGCTTCTTCGCCGTCCAGTCCCTCTTCCCTTGCTTTCTGTCTGAGCATCTGCCTCAGTTTCGCCCTCTCTGCCATAGTAAATAGGTGACTGAGACTTAGACGAGAAAGAGATAAGAAAAAGGATACACTTGTTCCTACCACTTACGAGAAAATACCAAACAAGATGATATACTTTAACCTGGGATACCTCCTCTAAAAATATATAGTATCTAACTATCGCTGCTATTAATCGGCAATAAAGCACCTAATGCAGACGACTACGCCAAATAAATGGTAGTTAAGACTACTCACTGAAAAATAAGTTGCTACAGTGGAAACAAAATAATTTATTGAAAAATTATTTAAGGAAGGAAACAAACATCCCTTTAATTTATAATCCACTATCAAGTTTCCCCCGGAAGACAGTTAGGGCAAGGGAGGCAATTAACAGGACGTAATTGTCTGAACGCACTCCTTAGCTTAGCTCAAACACCTACTACTTCAGAACCCTGAGAATGTTATTCACTCACAAACTTTACCAGCGTTTAGTATTACAAAATCAGTAATTAACATGTATTCCGACAAAATCAACCTGTAAATCAAATGTATATTACTCAAAATGCTGTAGAAAAACACTTATCAGTTTGTGTGGTCAGCACGCCCGTAAACAGATCGATTAGTCTAGGGGATAAATATTTTTAACAGTATAAAAACTCACAAGACATCACACTCTTACTCCATATCAGAATAAAGAACATAAAGTTCAAAATCCCGATAGACGAGACCCCATTTGTCGTAGATTTTTTATAGGGGAATTAAGACTTGGGTTGGTCCCTTCTGAATAGATTAGAATGAGTGATAGCCACAGTGAGAGATGATAATAGAAATAGATTTCCACGAGTGAGATGGTAGAAATCAATAGAGGCTGTCTCTGAACCGAGATTTTTTTCTCTCTTTTAGCCTATCTTCTACAACTAATCTAGAAGTGTCAGACAGTCTATTGACTACATATATCAATATATATATATATATATATATATATATATATATATATATATATATATATATATATATATATATATATATATATATATATATATATATATTACCACTCACGTGCACACACACCATTGAAGACATGTAGACGCACACACGTGGGAAAACTATAACAATGATTATATAGATATTTGGGAACGAGCTGACCCGACACACTGATTAAGTTCAAGGGAATTTTTAATTATCAGAAAATTCCATTACAACACATACAATTACATCAAAGCATATATAAATAGTCATAAAGTCAATAAAAAGGCTACACGAATGATAGACCCACAGTATGATCCTTTCCCTCGATGTTTAGCCCACAGTCCTGTTAGAAGAAAAGTGATAGCCCCAAAGAGTCACGGATACATATGATTTAGTCTAAGTCTTCCCTTTAAAGGTGTGAACAGACTTGGATACTCTGCTCTATCCTAAGGAAAGATATTTGTTAGCAACAAAACTTTCATAAAGAAATTTAAGACAGCAAGAAAAAATGGGTGCCAAAATACCACAATAAAGGAATCGCTCAGTCCTGCATTCATTCGATTCAGTCATCAGGGATCCCTGTCATACATTCTTACCTACAATCGTGCTGTTGTTCGCCGTCTGGCGCAAACTTTAGGAAACTTTTCTACAGTGAATCTGTATTCTTTGGATAAAGAGAATCCCAGCTCTGCAGATACAGGTTTCTTCCACTGCTCCGGGATGCATTCACTTCACCAGTTTATATTAAGATTACTGTTAAGGTCGCTTGAATCAGTTTGGGTAAGAAAGTTTAAACGGGCTCACAGTGTCAGAATCACGAGTTTTCCACTACTTAGGAAAAAATGGCAGGTTTGTAACTTCGATCAAAGGTAAAATTCTGGGTCACACCACAAGGTTTCAAAATCGTCGGAATGTTAATTTCTTGTAATATTTTACTCGCCCCAAGGGCTGACATGTACTTGATGTTTTATCAGGAAGAAATTAATCTGGCTCGGTAGGAGCAGTTATTTCATTAAAATCTTAAATTTTTTGTAAAGGTTAACACCAAGTCTTTAAGGAAAATGTTTTAGTTCTTCACAGATATTTCTCGTGTACTCAACGCTGGCAAAGTTTGGGTCACCCCCAGTTTCACTGAATAAAGAAAGAACATCATATAAAATACTATACATACTATGTACTCCGGTTATAACTTACATTATAAACTGCAAGCCGAGGCTTGACTTATCGTTTAAAACCTTCCCGTGAAATAAGTTATATTCATAAAATCAATCATCATGAATTAGAAATACATACGTATTTCGTCAATACTCAGTGATGAATCTATGCAGTTATAAGTTAGTTAAAATATTCTCATCTGATTATTTAGCAGTTAAATTAAATTTATTTTGGCTACATGATTTATAAGCTCAGACGATCCGTCAAGGCCTAAAATCCCATCCGCTGCAGACCCAAATAGAACAGTCCCAACTAAGATGGTTTGGCCATGTCGGCAGAATGGGAGAAGATCGGCTACCACGACAAGCATGGGAAACAAAGAGCCAGGGATCCAGACCTCCAGGACGACCCAGAGTCCGCTGGGAGGACAACATTAGACAATCTTTGAAGGACCGAGGACTAGAATGGAACCAGGCCAGGAAGAAGACAGCTGATAGAATGGTCTAGCGCTCTCTCTTCCAAACCTCTACACCTCACGGTAGAAGGGGAACGACTAAGTAAGTAAGTAAGTAAGATTTATAAGCTAGAAATTATAATTTATTCAGCTTTCCACTGAACACGTCAGCTAGAGAATATTACAGACTTATAAATTACTCACTCGGTACAAAAGAAACTAGGGAAATAAAATAGGCGATTTAACACTTAATACACTCACAAAATACTAGATATATGATATACTTACCTCAACACAGAACTACTAAGAACTAAACCACTTCGACCAACCAAATGATGCTTCTATTAACAGAGATTCTTAGGAATCGAACGAGGTCGTTCTCGTCTTGACTGCGGAGTTACTGAGTGCATGAAATCTAAAACTCTGGTTTATAACTTAAACAGACAAAGGATGCACGCTATGGCGAGACCCCGAAATAGTCTCCCCGTCTCGTCTTAACACCTACGTTAAATCAGGCGACTACCATAACTGCCACTCTCGTCTTTGACACCTCCACGACTATTCTCATTCCTGAGCAATGCATGAGCGCGCCGTTCACACCTCAAGAACTCAGCCGAAAACCGCTGTGTCCGGTGAAAATGTAGACGGTAAGTCTCATTAGGTGGCAGTTTCCACACTTCACCGAGCAACTTAGACGTAAAACTACTTGTCAGATGGAAATACCAGACAATATGTCTCCTCATCATGTCTGACAGAGTGAATTCTCACACGTTTATGTCGAGAATCTAGCCCAAGAGCGCTGTGTCATGAGAGAAGTATAGACACCCGTCTGCTTTCTGTGTCTGACCAGACCGTATTCTAACACTATATGCTCGAGCAGGGACTGACACGTTATGTAATAAATGCGTCACCAGTGTATGAGAAAAACGGTAAAGTCAGAATGGGAAAAAAATATATTGTCGCAAACGAACGAATGCGAAAAACATGAAAAGGATGAAAGATCGATAATAAAGTAGAGGACACGGGTAGAAAAGAAAGAAGATAGAAAATTTATTGATCATAAATGTCTATGCGACAGGACTATGAAAAGGCATTTTACAGTGTAGACAGAGAATCACTTTGGAAACTGATGAGGCATTATGGAGTCCTCATGAAGATCATTAACTTAATAAGGAAGACCTATTAAGACATGATATGCAGAGTTTTTCATGAAGGACAACTTACAGAACCGTTTAGTATAAGAATGGGAGTGAGAAAAGGATGCCTCTTGTCTCCATTTATTTTTTTACTAGCAATAGATTGGGTTATGAAAACATTGACATCACACAACAGAAATGGAATCCAGTGGAACCTGACTAAACAGCTTGATGATCTGGATTTTGCAGATGACTTGGCTCTATTGTCTTTAACCATAATCAGATGCAAGAGAATTGAAAATTCTCGATGAGAGGTCACAACAAGTGGGCCTGAAAATACGCAGGGAAAAGACAAAGATTATGAGAATAAATGCAAGAAATGTTAACAAGATTGAACTTGAAGAAACACCACTAAAGGATGTAGAATCGTACACATATCTTGGTAGTAATATAGACAATGTTGAAGGGACAGACAATGATATCAAAATAAGAATACAAAAAGCAAGAGGCGCTTTCATTGCATTGGGAAACATATGGAGGTCAAGAGAAATCAAGTCCAACACGAAAAAAAGAATCTTCAACTCAAATGTCAAGTCAGGCTTATTGTATGCTCTGAGACATGGAGAGCAACTAAAACAACAACCAAAAAGCTACACACTTTTATAAACGGTTGCTTGCGTAGAATAGAAGGACTGAAATGACATGACAAAGTCACAAATGTGGAACTGATAGCAAGAACCAGACAAGTGCCAGTGGAACAAGAGCCGAGAAGAAGATGCTGGCGATGGATAGGACACATATTGAGGAAACCTGTTGATAGCATTACAAGGCAGTCCTTGTTCTGGAATCCACAGGGAAAGAGAGGCAGAGGTAGACAAAAAACACATGGAGAATACAACTGGATACAGAGGTGAAAATGATGAGGAAAACATGGAAAGAACTTGAGCGGATGACACAGGACAGGAAGACTTGGCATGTGTTTGTTGAAGACCTATGCTCCTTGGGAAGCTAAAGTGTATTGATCGATGATTGAATATTCTTCTGTGTATTAAAATGGGAAAATAGGTGCTTGGACAGCGCGAAATCAATGATTTGTCTGAATTAAAATAAGTAAGGTACAAATCTCTCACAAAATGAAATGATACACTTGGGGCATATGTGATGTAATCCTCACTCATCACTCCTCCAGTCGGAGTCTGGGGTCACCTCTGCTGCTTTCGCGTTTCTGAGCGAATAGCAAGAAACAATCACCAGCGCTTGCTGTAGTGGTTTATGAATATACTTTTTCATATGTTGAGGTTGCCAGCCTCATATATATATATATATATATATATATATATATATATATATATATATATATATATATATATATATATATATATATATATATATATATATATATATATATATATATAACCATTTAGCAAGAAAAACATGTCAAATTCACATTTGGAAAATAAATGTTTACACTTACCCCAAAGTAACTTTAGTGGGATCACAATCTCCTCGCACAGTTAAGAATTGACGTATCACTTTATTAGATGCTTTAAATCACTTGGTCTGGGAAATGTTTAGTATTCCTCTTATGACGGGTGATCTGATTCCTTAGGCCTCCAGTCTTCGTATTTAAAAATGAAAGTTTACTTTTAAGTTTAAAGTTGCTCAAATACTTCGATCTTGGTCTTTTAAGTTTCCAGTCTTTGTATTTATAAATGCTGGTTTACTTTTAAGTTTTATAATTGCCCAAACACTCTGATCTGTCACTTATAATATAGGAATTCTTTGTCCGATTCTTCTCTCTCTCTGGCTTCTGGGAGATGCTAGTTTGACGTTGAGATGAAGTCTGATTGTGACTCCGATGTCGCTAGATTATATTTTCAATTCCTCAGTTCAAATCCCAGATTGACTTCCGACGAATTTTCCAATGAAAGTCAACGTCTATTCCTGCTTCTCAAATCAAGCCAATCGAAAGCTCTGAGCTATATTGGTCGGGGTGTTTAATTTTCTTTGCCCCGCGTGTTTTTAAAAAAATATTACATTTTAAAATTCCACTGCGTGACCTCTGCATAATAATAATCTATCTGTAATACTTTCCGCCCAGATTTTCGTCTCTGCCAGATCATCAGGATAGACCGCCGGAAGCTATTATCTCATAATCACCCTTGTTTTCGTCCATCCCTCAGACGGATCTCTCAGACAAAATTGCCATCCTTTCAACGATCGTGCGCGACCATCGGTGTCAATAGAGTGCGTGTCTAACAAAGGTGGCCAGGCAACTTACATTATAAACGTATTACCCGCTGACCGGTGTAATTAATCCTGTTTTGTTACAGTTCACTGGGTGAAACGTAAACAAGTCTGGGGAGTAGTCACATCAAAAAGAATGTAAGGGCAATAAATATGCCAATTAATAGGACGATGAGTGAGAAAAATGAAGAAATGAATTGATACAACCGGAGGGGACGAGAGTTATAAAAAGGGCACCACTGATTGCGTCTCAGTATAATTATTAGAAAAACCATTCGGTCTAGAATAAGTATATTTTGTGTCTTTTTAAAATTAAATGTTGTCTAATTTTAGCGTGCTGGACCGCGTTCAATATAGACACTGGGTCTGTCTGTTGTATTAGCGCGCATGTATAAATATGAAATACATTGTGCTTAGGAATAAGTACATATTTGTTTTTATTCAGGAAAATATTACCACATTTTAAGGAATAGCTCGCTGTTCAGCCTAGATGTGGCGTTATAAGTTTATAATATTCAATCGAATATTGTGCTCGTTTTCACACTGTGTGCAGGGTTTAGATATTTAAGGTCCTCAGGATTCAGGACAGCCACAATAACTCCGTAACAAGAATTTCAATTACCCAAATCAACGGGAATTATATGAACTTTAAACTCCGTTAACTTTTCCACATTTAATCACATGACACGGACATTTATTACAAGGCATGACAAGTTAGGTTAATTCAGCAGTGTTCATAATCAGTGAGTCATAATCCAATTCCTCAATTCCTCTTCCATCCCTGAGATTGATTAACACTTCATTAAAATGGGTTCCTACTAGAACACGATCCATACACAAGTTGCCCCTTTGCTCACGTCATGTGCGCAATACACATATCGACAAATCACTATCGTGCAGCGCTCATCAGCACCAAAATCTTGTTTAGTTTATGGCGTGTGGCGTGCAATAGCCAGCGTCACATTACCCCGCATCGACCGACTGAAAACATAGTTTTCAGACAGGCAATTATCATATGAAGCGAGATCAAATTCTTAAGATCACCGCTAATCCACTTATGGTTACCTATCCAACAATTAAATGATGTCTAACTAGATTGTAATCAAGATTTTAAGAAAATACTAAAACCAGTAATAAAAATATGAATAAATAAGTAATTGTTGTCCAATAAGTGTGATCATCACAGTTAAAACTATATTTGCATAGTGATCCAACTGTCTATAGTGCCCATTGTTACAAATGCACTATCAACCTTGTTATACGTTAAATATAAAATACGTCTGTATTCGAGTTATTCCATAACTCTTGAGAGGGTTTCAGCTATCGGGAGAACGTCAAAATTGTATCCTGAATTTGTAAAGACCTCTGGTACGACGTGCATTGGACGTAAAAGTCTGTAAATATGTGAGTGATTGTTGGTCTGTATGTAAAGTGTAATAAGTACATACCCGGAATTTATGTAAATTGTTTAAAGTCCATACCACTGTTAGACAACTCTCCTCTCAACCAAAGAGTACCTGGACTCAGATAATGTGCGCATCAGATAATGTTCTGTCCAGTAAAATAGGATGGTATTCGCCATCAAAGGTCTGTATCAAACATCCACCGATGCCCTTTAGAGATGCGTCTGTAACAACGAGGAAAGGTCGTCGTAAGTCTGGTAGTCTTAGTATTGGATTTTTTGAAAATTGTGTTTTGATGTTCTGTAAGGCATGGTCACACTCTTTGTTCCATATTATTTTGTCAGGCATATCTTAGAGCGTATAGGATATAAGTCAAAGAAGAAAACTATACACCCAAGATAGAAGGTACAAGCCACAGCAAGCTTCCTACTTGCTTATTAGTACTTAATGCTAATGCAATTGTAATGGACAGATACGCCTCTGCACAAAAACTACGAAGTGTAAAAGAAATAAAAGTTGCAAAGACCACGCCAATTTGAAGGTCAAAATGAAAAGAATGGATAAGAAAGTACCAACTCACTGAAAAAATATAATAAGAATGACTCACCAGAATATATAGATGAACAAGTGAAGTCAACTTCCTGAAGAAAGAAACCAGACGTGTGGTGCTAAATCGTGCACTAATCTGACATCTAGACAGTAATACAAACACGAAGATCAATTTGGAAGACCAGTAGCTTCGTGCGCATCGATATTAAGACAAAGGAAAATAAATGCGCATAGAATTATGCACAAGAAAATGATGCGTATACAGAACATCAGCCGTGTGCAGGAAATATGCACGTACGCATCAGATTGTGCGATGTGGTAAATGTCGCATCTGCACGGTGCGGGTTTGTGTAGTCTTTCACCACAAGACAAACTTCGGCAAGAGCGAAGTGGGAAACAAAAGTTGTTTTTGGTTATACTGGACTGAATAGAATTGTTCTCAGTCATTTCATTATGTGTTGTGTTGGATTGACGTGCATGCTGATCTTCAATATCCTGAACATTACCAGAGCATGCAGTCTTTGGGCATGTCGTACCCAATCTAACAATAGGCTCAGCATGCACTACCTCATTAAAAGAAGAATTAACCTTATTATTGTTAGTCAAATGTGTGTCATCCCCATCACATCTCTCTATCTTTTTATGGCATACGTTATAATGATCAGGTTGATCAAATAATTCTTTCTTCTCAATAGATATATAATGATCTGACAAATCAATATCAATGTCACTGGCATGTCGTCACCATGAACCATCAGAAAAACCATGCTTACGATAAGAAGCACTGGATGGATGGAAATTATATCTCCCTCGAAAAGAGACTTTCCTTTTGTTATCTTGTGTATATTTATTGACATACTTTCTAGCTTTCGCTGATGGCAATAAATATCCCAAAGAAGAATCTTGTTGTTGGTGAGAAATATATATATTTTTGTCAATGTACTGACAAGTTGCACTGATTTGTGTGTGAATAGAAGAATTTAATTTACTTGTTTCTGCAGCTTGTTGTGTTCTAGCGTTAGCCAAAGACGGGTGATCTCTCTCCCACTTAAGAATATCATGTTTAGAACATTCCTTAACACCATTTATGTTACCAATAATCAAATCTCAACAAGATCGATTGAGACCACACACTCTAACATTTCCCGAAAAGAAAGGAGTATCTATTACCACATCTGCCAGCGGATAAGATTCAATAGTTCCACCGAAAGTCACGCACTTCACTGAAGTACCCCTGAAACAATAAGGAGGAATAAGTGCCTTCCTTAGTCCAATGGTGGAGCATCCACTGTCACGTAAAATAGAAACGGGTGTGTCAAAAACAAAACCTCTATGGATCACGAGTGAGCCCACCCCATCATTTAAAGACAAAACTGGCAGAGCATGTCCACATCTCAGGTACGTAGTAGACCCAGGTTGAAATAGAGTCTCACATTCTGTGCAATTACCACTATTTTCCAGATCAAAACTACATGCATTGGCGTGAGTATTATTCTCATTATTGGAAATATCATTACCAACGTTAATCTGACAAGCGTGTGCTTGTGATCTTCCTCTACTTTGACTCCTAGAAAAATGTGTTCCTCTCCGATCCACTGGACAGTCAGACCGATAGTACTCCTTTTTGTCCGTGCGAGAAGAATCGTCACGGGATGGTGGTGAGACATGATGTTTGTTATTGTAATTACTGTTATTGTAATCATTACGTGAGGGAGCCGAAAAATGATGTTTGTGAGTGTAATTATTATTGGAGTATTGATTATTTCTTTGCCATGAATTACTATTATGGTTAAAGTTTCGCCTCTCTCCACCCCGTGAGGGCGAGCGATTATGATGGAAATTGTATCCACCTCTGTATGAGTTTTGACAGTCTTCCCTATATCGCCGGTCCATGCTACGCGTGCGTGATCTATCATGAGTGACCGCACAATCTGGCAAAGTTTCTAGGACCTTCGTCTTACCTAAAGGCAAGTTTGGGTGTGCGACCGAAAATTGTTGAGCCAATTTTTCCATTTCTCCTATATCGGTAGGCTTCCTTTCTTGAAGAAATGAGAAAATTTCAGTATTTACCGAAGATAAAATGTTGTCTCTTAAGACGAGATCATAAAGACCTTCAAAAGATTTAGTAATATTAGACAGTTCAATCCATCTGTTTAGATACATCTTCACTGAAGACACAAAGTCTTCAAAATCCTTACCTTCCACAGGACCCATAGATTTAAATTTCAGACGATATCCTTCTTCGTCCAAACAATATTTGCGAATAAATACTGATTTTATGGATTCATAGTCATTTCTTTGTCATCAGCAATGTTAAAAAAAGTCTGTAAACTTTCACCAGTAAGTAACCCGACAAAATGTTCAGGCCATGAGGCCTTAGGTAAATTTAAAGCCGTAACTCTTGATTCAAATCTCAAAAGAAAGAATCCTATATCGTCATGTAATGAAGAAAAATTTGGTAATTTTAAATTAATTATCTTAGACGATCCTGTACCAGACGATTCTCTAGAAGAAGAAGATTGTAAGCGCAATTTTTCTAACTCAAAAGTTTTTTCGCTTTCAAATTTCGCTTGTTCTGCAGCAATTTCTGCTAAACGAATTCTTTCCCTTCTCTCATGTTCCCCTCTTTTTTCTTCTCTTTCTTTCTCTTCTTTGTATTCAGCTATTTCTTTATTTACATAGGCTATAAGATCATTACCCGAGAAATTCAAGTCCTTCCCATTCTGTATAAATCCTGCTTTCACTTTTACAAAGTCAGCAATAATGAAATCAAAGAGCAATGGTATATAGATGCAAAATGTATATCTATCCCACCTGTAGTTAAATGACTAACCTATTCGTAAGGTACTTAAAACCTTTTTCAAAACCAACTGTATATACAGTATTTATTCGTTTTGTGTGATATACTTGTCTCTGAAGTATATGATACTTATCCACTACTCTCCCAGAGTATCTGTAATCCTCATATATATTAACATATCAGCAATTAACAATTTAATATAATCACCATCAAGTAAGAAATATTACCATTAATACCTATTTAAAAACATGCCATAACATCCCATTAGACAAAAGACTAAAAGACAACGCTGGAAACAAATAAGGAAAAGACAACAGTGTAAAAAGTCATAAAAGTATGCAATATAATAAAACAACCGTTTCCACCGCCAATGAACAGTACAGAACGAGATACAATCACATAGAACTGCTGTACATTATAAAAAAGAAAGTCAGAGGAGACCTACAAGTACGAACATAATCATACTGAACTAAATAAGAAATACACGACAGTATGTTACTTGACAGCACAGCTAAACAAATAAAAAAATATTAATCTCAGTCAGAGCGGAAATACGACAGCACTAAATGCTGAATCCCTGAAAGAGATCAATACAATCAAAATCTATAGAACGACGACAACTAAATTCATCCAAAGATATAATTGAGTGTCGCCCACAAGAAAACATAAAACACAAAAGATACACAAAACAAGACGTGCCTGACATTGGTAGGACTGGAGACCATGCCATTACACAACATATATTCACTTATCTGAATAAAAAAATCCACGACCGCCAATCCTCGCTGTAGACAAGAGCATTCAACCTCGCACTGTAGCCCTGAACCTATGCAATATTGTTCGTCCATCACGGGTGATGAAGACCACTCTGTTCATCCAATTATTTAGGAATATGTTAGGTTAGTCTATGGGTACGAAGGTGACTGATGAGCCCGATGCGGGCCTGGAAAGATCTCGGACAGTGTGGGCAGGGAATGTTTGCTTCATGTGAAGGTTTTATTACACAGTCCTTTTTAGCTTGTCTCCGCTGTTCCGCTGCTGCTCTTCTGGATGATTCGCATGCCGCTGCACCTTTACGAAGAGATGTGCGCCAAGCAGTTCGGTCTTGCGCAGCAGCTTCCCATGTGTCAGGATTTATGTCAAAGGTTTTCAATGACATCTTTAACGTGTCTTTGAAGCGCTTCTTTTGGCCACCATGGGAGCGTTTACCCTTCTGTATCTCACCATAAAAGAGTATCTTTGGCAGTCGATGGTCTGGCATGCGGACTACATGACCTGCCCAGCGAATCTGTGACTGCATCAGAATAGTATAAATACTAGGGATACCAGCTCTGTCAAGAACGGCAGTATCCGGGATCTTGTCTTGCCATTTGATGTTCATTATCTTCCTGAGACAGACTGTATGGAAGTGGTTTAGCTTCTTTACGTGGCGCCTGTATACAGTCCATGTTTCACTTGCATATAGCAGCACTGGAAGCACCACAGCTCTGTACACCTTCAGCTTTGTCCTTAGACTAATGCCACTTCGATGCCAAACGTTGGTGTATAATCTACCAAATGTGCTGCTGGCTTTGGAGATCCTGGTGTTCACCTCATCATCAATGACAATGTTCTGGGATAGTGTGCTACCAAGGTATGTGAATCTGTTCACAACATTCAGTTTCTCACCATTAACCTTGATGATTGGCTCAGTATAAACTGTGCCAGGAGCTGGTTGGTACATGATTTCTATTTTCTTCGTGTTGATGGTAAGCCCAAAGTTGGCGCAGGCTTCGGAGAATCTATCCAAACTATGCTGCAGATCAGCCTCTGAGCCAGCATTGAGGGCACAATCATCAGCAAACAGAAGATCTCTGATGGTGTGTGATTTGACCTTGGTTTTTGCTTGAAGCCTCCTAAGGTTAAACAATTTTCCATCAATACGATAACTAATGTCGATTCCTGTGTCCCCGTCTCTAAAAGCATCAGTCAGCATAGCAGAAAACATGATACTGAACAGAGTCGGTGCAAGTACGCACCCTTGTTTAACTCCATTTGAGACGGGGAAAGGCTCTGATAGCTCACCGTTTTCCTGAACTCTAGCCTGCATTCCATCATGCAGTTGCTGCACTATTGTGATAAATTTTTTTGGGCAGCCATATTTTGCCATGATCTTCCATAGACCCTCTCTACTGACCGTGTCGAACGCCTTTGTCAAGTCGATGAACGCTGTGTACAGGTCACAGTGCTGTTCTTGGCATTTTTCTTGTAGCTGTCTTGCAGCGAACACCATATCTGTGGTTCCACGTTCTTTCCGGAATCCACACTGACTTTCAGGTAAAAGACCTTTGTCAAGATGAGCCGTAAGGCGATTCAAAAGGATTCTGGCGAATATCTTCCCAGCGATTGATAAAAGAGAGATGCCTCGATGATTGTTACAGTCTTGGCGATTACCTTTACGTTTATATAGATGTATAATTGACGCATCTTTGAGATCGTGTGGGATGGTTTCACTCTGCCACATTTGCTGGAAGATCATGTGAAGTTTCTCTATCAGAACTGCACCGCCATCTTTATAAACCTCAACAGGAATTGAATCGGAGCCGGGGGCCTTTCCACTAGACAGTTGACGAATCGCTTTCTTAGTTTCCTCCAGAGTTGGTACATCATCTAATGCTTCATTTATAGGAATTTGGGGCAGGCGGATGATGGCTTCGTCGTTAATAGATGATGGCTGGTTCAGAATATTATTAAAATGTTCAGCCCAGCGTTGGAGCATTTTTTCCTTGTCTGTAATTAGTGTTTTTCCATCTGCATTAAGGAGGGGAAATGATCCTGATGATGTTGGACCATAGACCGCTTTGAGTGCAAGGTAAAAATTTTTCAAGTCATGGCTGTCAGCAAAGCCTTGGAGCTCATCTGCTTTATTACTCAGCCATGAATCCCGCATCTGGCGTAGTTTATGTTGGACGATTCTACGCATGTTGTTGAAAGCGTCTTTCTTGGATGTAGATTTTGGATCATTTAAATATGCTTTATGGAGATGGTGTTTCTCAGCCAACATCTGCTTTATATCATCTGAGTTCTCATCAAACCAGTCATTTTGTTTCTTGATGGAAGGACCCAGGACCTCTGTAGCAGTGTTGTAGATCTGCTCACTTAGGGCTGTCCAATTTGTTTCCACACTTTGGCCGTCTAGCGAGATAGATTTGAGACGGTCTTCTAAGGTGTCAGTAAATGACTGTTTGATTTTTGTCTTCTTTAGTTTGCTGACATCCAGCCTCTTTTGAGTTTTCTTCCCCTGAGGGCGCCTGGCTGGTTGGATACGAATTTTAAGTTTAGATACAATGAGGCGATGATCAGTCCAACATTCGACACCACACATGGACTTGGTCACCAGAACATCCTGCCTGTCCTTCTTCCTAACAATTACATAGTCAATTAAGTGCCAATGCTTTGAGCGAGGGTGCATCCAGGAGGTCCTGTTGCGGGTAGGAAGTCGAAAAATGGTGTTGGTGACAAGGAGGTCATGTTCTGCGCAAGTCTGGAGGAGAAGAAGTCTATTGCTGTTACAGCGACCCACGCCGTACCTTCCAATAGTGCCATTTCAGGAGATGTTATCTGAGCCTACTCTTGCATTAAAGTCACCAAGAATGATGAGCTTATCTGCTTTAGGAACTGATGCAATGACTGCATGTAGTTCTTCGTAAAACGTATCTTTGACGTCATCCTGGTTTGTCATAGTTGGTGCATACGCGCTAATGATGGTGGCATGTTTTCTTCCATAGAACAGGGGGATCTTGACCGTCATCAGTCGGTCATTTATTCCCTTTGGGGGCCCCGCTAACTTGCTGACAATTGCTGTTTTGATTGCAAATCCAACCCCTGCTTCTCGTCTTTCTTCAGTTCCTCTTCCGCTCCAAAAGAATGTATAACCTGCACCCTTTTCGCAAAGTTGGCCCTCACCTGCAAGTCGAGTTTCACTCAGTGCTGCTATGTCAATGTTGTACCTGGCCAGTTCTCTCCCAATCAGGGCAGTTCGTCTCTCAGGTCTGTTTGCTTTAAAGTCTTTGTCAAGGAGAGTGCGCACATTCCATGCGCCTAGAATGAGGGGGAAAAATCTGTCCTTTCTTTTTCTTATATGTCGCCCGCCGAAGTAGGGTACCCACCAACCGCGGTAAGCTGGTTAGGTAATGGTGGAGCAGGCAATGTTTAGGGCACCTTTTCTAGCCCCTTCCTCATGCCATGGAGGTGAGCAGTGCTTTCCTAAAGAGGGCTGCTCAGTCACTCAGGGGGCTGCCGAATCCCACTGCTGCTCCGATCAGTGGAAGACGACCATATGGCCTGAGCCGCCTGTGTGTAGGTCTGCGACTACGACTACCAGCGTACCCACGCCTGCCGCTTCGCCGCTCGCCCATCGCCACAGGACTTGTTGTGAGTGGATGGATGAATGGATGAAAGAGTGACTTGCGCGGTGATTTGGATTAAAGTGAGGAAGAGTTGCGCAATTCGTCGACCCCACTCTCTCGCCTGGGTCCATCTCAATCCAGTGGCAAGACAAGTCAAGACGACTGGAGATGAAGTCAGGTGCAGTGGATGACCAGGACTTTCTACGTGCCTCGCCGTGCTCCTTACGCTCCACAGCGCATTGCTGGTAATCGCCGTCATGCCCGTTGAACCAACAGGTGGTTTCTTCCGCGCAGTCTATCGAATCCAGTCTTCGCATGCATGGGTAGGCAGACCCTAACTCACCGAAGGTTTATAACCATTCGGCTACCCTCACCTAGTTTAGCCGGCCTGTCAAAGCCGTTTCCCGGGGGGTGGCCGCTGTCGCATGCTGACAGCTACGAGGAGCCACAGGTGAGAGCTGGATGCCAGGTTTGGACCAAAGGTGGCCGAGCTGCCCTGAAAAGGGCATGACAGCTCCTTCACCAGAGGTACTACCAATACCTGATTTCCCAACACCCCCCACCTATGCAATACATCAGGGTCAACGACAGAATGTAAAGTCGAGTTCCAAAACACGTATGAGCGTACTGTTCAAGACGTTCCCCGTTTCTGATTAAAAAATCGAAGTGGTCAGCAAATCTGTTTGATGACGCACGTAAAAGATTAAATCATCCTTCCTGACCATTGCAGACAAACGAAATGATTTCTCGGACATCAGATTGAAAAACTTGTCAGACTTGAAAGACTTGACGGACTGGTTCTGGATACCGTCACGATCCACCCGATTCATCTTATTATAGTTATTATTCGTATAACAACTGTCCACTGGTAAGTTTACTTTAGGATGTAAAAGTCCGTTAAGGTGACCTTGATGTAACGGTTTTTGACAGCGATTCAACGTAAAATGGCCTCGAGGTGACAACGTACTTCATAATAACATGTGACCGCAATATATTGTGTCAAAATTTGATATCTGTTCGTAGGTAGTCAAATGTATGATCAGAGACTTCACTCGAATATGCTGTGTATGGTGTTTGGCATTAATGTCTTCAAAACAGTCCCAGGTCTTGCATGACCTCGCAACAAAAAACAACTGCAATTTCCATTGATTCCACAAATTCGTGTGCTTGATATCTTGCGTACTTTCCACAGTACGGCCTTGTATACACTTCAAACAATTAATTCATCTCCAACGGACTGAGCCTCCCATATCTGTGGCGTTATAAGTTTATAATATTCAATCGAATATTGTGCTCGTTTTCACACTGTGTCCAGGGTTTATATATTTAAGGTCCTCAGGATTCAGGACAGCCACAATAACTCCGTAACAAGAATTTCAATTACCCCAAATCAACGGGAATTATATGAACTCCGTTAATTTTTCCACATTTAATCACATGACACGGACATTTATTACAAGGCATGACAAGTTAGGTTAATTCAGCAGTGTTCATAATCAGTGAATCATAATCCAATTCCTCAATTCCTCTTCCATCCCTGAGATTGATTAACACTTAACACTTCATTAAAATGGGTTCCTACTAGAACACGATCCATACACAAGTTGCCCCTTTGGGGTAAACACAAATTCTCCCATTTTTTCTCCAAACTGCTCACGTCATGTGCGCAATACACATATCGACAAATCACTATCGTGCAGCGCTCATCAGCACCAAAATCTTGTTTAGTTTATGGCGTGTGGCGTGCAATAGCCAGCGCCACACTAGACACTGTACCCATCGGTTATATTTGGGCGTATGTCTAAATATAAAAGATCGTTCAGTCTGGAATAAGTATATTTTCTGTCTTTTTTAATGTTAAATTTTGCCTTCTTTTAGTGTGAAGGGCCGCGTTCAGTCCAGACGCTGAATCAATCTGTTCTTTTTCCCGTCTGACCTGGCGCACCAAGAAAGAATAGAACACCATTTCCTTTTTTAACGTGTTTACTTCTGGGTTTTTTTTAGCACGTTCTTTTAACAAATATGTTGCTTGTAAAATGACGGTTATTATTTTCTGTAATATTTTTCTTATTGTGTATGTTCCGTGATCATTACTGTATTATTCCTCTCGAATACGTTTTTACATTTTAACTATTACTCAGATGGTGTTGTTCAGAAGCCTGGCTGTGTCTATACTGACATACATTTAATAATGGATGGAGGTTTGTTTATGTCAATCTGTGTCTTTCTTGGGGACTCTGCCGCAGTAGAACTACTGGAAAAGCAAGCGAGAGGGTCGGCAAATTTTTGTGAGAATAGTTATATTTAAATATTTTATTCATCCACGACACAATGTTGATAAGTTATATTACGGCATGTGTTAAAAAACAAACTTCAAATATAAAAGACCTGGTCCTTATGTTGCGCTGCATTTAAAAAATAAAAGTTTGCCTCATCTCGGTGAGAAGCGACCCATTCAACATTGACTCACGGTGACGTCGGTTATATTAGGACACATGTCCAAATAAAAAAGACTTCCGGTTTGGTGTATTGTTTAGCTTTGAGTTGTCTTTTTTAAAATAAAATTTTGCCCGTTTTGGCGATACGTGCACTGTTCAACCGAAACGCAGGATCCCGTCGGTTGTATGTGGGCGCATGTCAATTAAAGAAGATATTTTTATTTGGCTTGTTCAGTATCTTATTAAGCTGTTGTTTTTAAAATAAAATGTTACATCATTTTGGCGAGGCGCAGTTCAATCTTGATACTGGGTCCGTCAGTTTTATTAGGGCACATGTTCAAATTGAAAGAGCTTGCGGTATGGAATAATTTGATTACTAACTATATCAGGTTTATTTGGTTTAAATAAAATGTATCTACCTTTTGGTGACGCACGCTCTGTTATATAAGGGCGCATGTCCAGACATACAAGTTCTTTTAATGTTGCCTCTTTTTTATCGAGGTGCACCTGGTGAGGTCCAGAATAGAGTTGTATGCTGATCTTTGATCATCAACTAAGAGAAGCTCATTATTTTCAACAAATCTGTCCAACAGATCAATGTCGCTTTTTGTTTCCCACAGAAAGTCTCTATACGTATCTCATAAACTGTCCATATAGTTGCATTATAAATGCAAATTCTATGTGTGAGATGAGTGCACTATGTCACATAAGAGATCTCTTGAAGTTCTTGATCTGACTTTGCAAGAGTTTTAGAGAAATACCCTTTCAATGGAAGGCGCTGTAGTAGAGTTATCAGGTGACTTTCGTCAGACATTACTACTTATTCCACGATCAACACCGGCAGACGTCATAAATGCTTATCTCCGGCCCTTATCTATTTTTAAATAAACAACTTTTTGGTCTGCTTTATTACGTGATATTTTTGTGCCTTCTTTTTTCTAAAAATAATAATTTGGCGAGTCCGCACCCCGTTCAACCTAGACATAGAAACCGTCGGCTACATTAAGACTCATATCTAGATGTAAAGGATTTCGTGGTCTGGACTGTGTACAGTTGATAATTTAGTTTTTAAAAAAAAATAAAATGTTGCTTCGTTTTGCCGAGGTGCATGCGTTTCAACCTAGACACTGGGTCCTTCGGTTACATTAGGGCCCCTGTGTGATTTTAAAAAGATCAGTCAGTCTAGAATAAGTATATTTTGTGTCTTTTTAAAATTAAATTTTGCCTCCTTTTGGCTTGATGGACCGCGTTCAGTCTAGAAACTATGTCCGTCTGTTATATTAGGGTGCATGTTTAAGTACAAAATTCCTTGGTGTCAGGAAAAAGTAAATATATTTTTTTGTGTAATAAAATTTCATCTCATTTTGGCGATGTGCATGCTGATTAACCTAGACACTGGGTCCGTCGGTTAGATGAGGGTGAATGTCCGAGTTATAATGACATCCGGTCTGACATAAATACATTTTTTTTTTTAAATTGCAATTTGCCTCTTTTTGGCGTGGCTAGCCGAGTTCTAATTAGACGTAGGATCCATCTGTTTTTTTTTTGTTTGTTTGTTTTTTTTTTTCAATCTTTATTCGTATTTCGTTTGACTTTACAAAACATGTTCATTTTACATTTCAATAATGAAGTTTCAATGAAAATACAATGACACAATAGGCAGTTGTATAAAATAAAAATAAAGATTTTCACTCCCTCTCGCACGCTCATTTACACACACTTTATTGCACTTAGAAGTTGTACATTGCTCATTTGTGTTGTGTGTGTTGATAGTATTCATTAAAAAGAGAAGAAAATAAAAGGATTTAAAACAACGCCCGAGCTAGTCCGTATTCAAATATTAAGTGTCACAGTTTTTTATTTTTATTTTTTGGTACGGTTTTTGCCTTCTTCTGGCGAGGCGCGTCTTTCAACCTTTTTGGTTATACGGGAGCGCATTTACCATTTTAAAAAAAGTCAACTCTGCCAGAAATAATGTTGTGATGTGTGCAAAACTGAATGCCCTTTGTCTTTTCTGAAAATACCTTAGCTGATTTAAGTGCTTTGTTTTCTGTGTGAATATATGTAGAAAAGTTTAGAATTAAAAACGCTTTGATCGTAGAGGGCTTTATTTCTACAAATCTATACCAGATGTCTATATTCTGCCAAAAGTGTTTGTAAATATACTTCAATGTGTGGAGTCATCTTTGGAATGATGCTGAGCAACTGCTTTATGCATATCTACTTCTGTTGTTGTATGTTTTTGTAATGTCTGTTTCAAAGTGTTCAAAGTGTGTGTCACTGTATCACAATAAAAGTTTATGAGGAGAACTGCCGTAGGACGGGGGTAAAACAGATGAATGGGAAAAAAACACACAAATAGTACGACGTCTTACAAGGAGAAAGGACAAGAAAAACCTACGTTGCGGCCACAAGGCCTTCGTCAGGGACAGACAAACAAGAGACAGAAGAGAAAGAAAATGAGAATTAAGTAGAGAACATGAAACTATAAAAATAATAGAAAAAATACTCCCTTATGTCCAGTCACATGCAGCAAGATGGCTGCCACTAAACCGGAAAGCGGAAGTCTATAGTACATTAAAAACAAAAAAATAAGAAATAATGAAAACAAGGACTAGAAAACAGAGTGAAATGTAATGGACAGATGTCTGGATAGATTTTTTAAAATAAATAAATAAATAAAAAATAAATAAAAATAAACTAAAATAAAAAATAAATAAATAAAAATATAAAAACTTAATTTAAAAATATATATATATATATATATATATATATATATATATATATATATATATATATATATATATATATATATATATAATTATATATATATATATATATATATATATATATATATATATATATATATATATATATATATAAGAAAACCAGAAATTGTTCTATAAGACCCTAAAGAACATGAGGAAGGAAAAGCAATGCCCTCTCAAATTTATAAAGGACAAACAAGGCAAATTGCTTACCGCCTCGAAGGAAGTAATGGAAAGATGGAAAGAATATTTCTCAGAAATCCTGGGTGGTGAGCATGGTGAAGCATCAGAAATGATAACCACTAGCACAGAAGAGAAAACCAATGATGGTGAAGATGACATAAAGATGGAAGAACTAAAGACAGCACTGGAGAAAATCAAGATGGGCAAAGCAGCAGGGCATGATGGTATAACACCAGAAATGGTTAAGTACATGGGAGTATCAGGCGACCTATTACTCTTAAGGGTTCTACAGACAGCGTGGTACAACAAGACCATACCAAAGGATTGAGAGATTGCCATCATAACACCAATTTTCAAAAAGGGCGACAATCGACAGTGTGGAAACCATAGAGTCATATCCCTTCTCAGTGTCCCTGGTAAAATCTACTGTAGAATCCTAGAGCAGAGACTCCGACGCCTAGCTGAGCCAGAACTGGATGAGGTCCAGTGCGGATTCCGAGCGAACCGAAGTACTCAAGACCTAATCTTCACACTCAGACAGCTGAGTGAAAAGGCCCTTGAGTATAAGAGTGAGATCCATCTTTGTTTCATAGATCTGGAAAAGGCGTTTGACAGGGTCCCCTGGAGCAAACTTTGGGACTGTTTGGCAAGGAAGAACATTCCAGCACCTCTGATTCATGCTGAGCAGAGCTTCTACAAGTCTTGCAGAAATTATGTGAGGACAGCAAATTATAAGTCAGAAGAGTTCAGGACCACCACTGGTGTAAGACAAGGTCATATCCTGTCACCTTACCTTTTCATACTCCTCATGGACGATGTCATCAAGGCATGTAAGGAGAGAACAGGAAAGTATTCAGTGGGGTATTGGAAGATGAGACAGGTCTGTATTTCAGAGCTGGCATTTGCTGATGATGTTGCCCTGATTGCTAAATCAGAGGCACATCTCCAATCCAACCTGCAAGTCTGGAAGGAAGAGCTGGAGAAGAGAGGGATGGTCATAAGCAGCTCTAAAACAAAATCCATGGTGATATCACGAGAAGAAAGACGTCATCAGATTAAGCTGGGAGAACAGGTCATGGAGCAGGTCGACCACTTTAAATACCTCGGAGCTATTATAGACCGAAAGGGAGGCATCAAAGAAGAGTTGGCCACTCGAAAAGCAGCAGCTGGGAGACTTTTTCAGGCCATAAATCGAGGATTCCTCAGCAAGAGAGAGGTTGGTAAGAAAACGAAGATGGCTGTATACCGCTCCACCTATGTCCCAGTCTTGACATATGGATGCGAGTCATGGCAATGACTACAACCCACAAAAGCCAGATCCAAACCTCAGAAATGAGGTATCTGAGAAAGGTGGTTGAAGTAACAAGAAGAGACATGGTACGCAACCAGACGATACGTCAAGGCCTTAAATCCCACCCCCTGCAGACTGTCGTAGATTTTTGATAGGAGAATTAAGACTTGGGTTGGTCCCTTCTGAATAGATTTGAATAAGTGATAGTCACAGTGAGAGATAGTAATAGCAATAGATCTCCACGAGTGAGATGGTAGAATGTGATAGAGGCTGTCTCTGAAATCGAGAAATCTTCTCTCTTTCACCTATCTTCTACGATAGATTTAGAGGAGTCAGACAGTCTAAACACATATATATATATATTACATATGTAGTTCTATCCACTCACGCGCACGCACATACAAGACGACAGTTAGACGTACAGACGTGGGAAACCTATAACAAATGATTATATAGATATTTTAGAACGAGCTGACCAACACGCTGATTAAATTTAGAGCAGTTTAATTATCAATATAAACTTCCACCACAACACATAAAATTACATCACAGCATATACAAATAGTCATTAAAAAATCAAGGGATTGCCACAAGAAAATGATAGACCCACAGTTATGATCTTCCCTCGATGTTTAGCCCACAGTCCCGTTAGGAGAAAGATGATAGCCCAAAGAGTCACAGATACAAATGATTTGGGTCTAATATTTTCCCCTTTTGAAGGTATGAACTGACTTTTATAGCAGTATCTATTTTAAGGAAAAATATCTATTTTAGCAACAAATCATGCATAAGGAAAATTACAACGTGAGTGATTCAAACGAAGAACATCCTTCAGTCTACTTTCACTCGGTTCTTTCATCAGGGCCCTGACTCACACAACCTTACCTAAACTCGTGCTGTTGTTCGCCGTCTTGCGCAAACTTTAGTGTACACTTTGTTAATCTGTCTATCTGTGGATGAAATGGATACCCAGCTCTGCAGATATAGGTTTCATTCACCGTGTCCGGGGAGCGTCCACTTCAGGCGATCGTTCTTTCTTTGCAGATTTAATTTAATGTCACTTATTCACGAGGTAAGAGTTAGGGTTTCAGCAGGCACACAGTGTCAGAACACGAGGTTTCCCTTAATTAGGAAGATGACCGGTGGACAACTTCTCTCAACAACTAATCTTGGTTCACCTCACCCTTTGTCAACTATGTCGGAAAGTTAATGTTTTTTCTGTAATTAGTCTCTTGCCACAAAGGCTGAAAATGTACTAGAGTTTTCTCAGGAAGAATCAAATCAGGCTCGCTGGGCCTGTTACTTCTTTTAAAGTTCTGGTACAGGTTATGGACCCAGTCTTTAAGGAAAGAATGTTTTTGTTCTTCACATATATTTACTCTGTACTTAGCGCTGGCAAAGTTTGGGTTACCCAGTATTCACTGAATAAAGAAAAAAACACATATGAAATATTTACATATTATGTACTCAATATAACTTACATTTTAAACTGCAAGCGTACAGCTTGACTTATAATTTAAAACTTATCGTAAAATAAGTTATATACATAAAATCAATCATCATGAATTAGGAATACCTACGTATTCCGTCAACACTCATGAGGCATCTAGCATTTATAAGTTAGTTTAGAAAAATTATTCTCGTCTGATTATTTAGCAGTTAAAGTTAATTCCTTATGGCTACCTGGTTTTAAGCTAGAAATTATACTTTATTCTGTATTCCACTGAAACACGTCACTTGAAAATAATACAGACTATATTTTAATTCTCTCTGCACAAAAGAACTAGTGAAAAATAATAGGCGATTTAACACTTTAAACACTTCACAAAATACTAGATATAATATATTTACCTCAACACAGAACTACGGTGTCACAACGAAACTAAGAGATTTCACTTATAAGTTTAAGTATCAAGAACGAAGTGACCACGTCTACTGCAAATTGAGAATGAGTGAAATCAAGTTTCAAACTCTGGTTAATATCTTAAACCAGACAAAGGGTCCCAACTTATTTCGCAAAACGAAATAATCCCCCCTTTCCATCTTAAACACCTTACATTTAACACTTCCCATTACTAGACGTATTCCTCATAACTGACACTTCTCGTTTTCTCACCTCACGCTGACCAGGGCCAATAGTGAGTGCCGTGTCAGGTGGAATTTCCAGACAACTGTCTCGTACTGCGCCGTAGAGATGTCAGTTATCGCGCCTCACCTGGGCGCTCAGCCGAAGAAAACGCGCATGTCAGCTGAAATTGCAGACATAAGTCTGCTCGTATGTCTGAGATAAGCGAAAGTCACAGTTTCGTCCACTGACATCTAATGCAATAGAATGCATTTTAACGCTCTCCCGTCTAGTGTAGAGACTGACACGTTATGTCATAAATGCGTTTACCAGTATGAGAAAAAAAAAGGTAAAGTTGAGAATGCGAAAGAAAATATTTTTCGCAAACGAATGGATGCGAAAATGCAGGAAAAGGGTAAAGAGTGATAATAAAATAGAGGACACGGGTGAAGAAAAGAAGAGGATA
This sequence comes from Oreohelix idahoensis, assembly GCA_024509875.1. Lineage (NCBI taxonomy): Eukaryota > Metazoa > Mollusca > Gastropoda > Stylommatophora > Oreohelicidae > Oreohelix > Oreohelix idahoensis. The sequence continues at coordinate 300,418 of JAMPIV010010432.1, read as the reverse complement.
TAGACAATTTATAGATCATAAAACTCTCTGTGACACAGACCCAAGTAGAACAGTCCCAACTAAGATGGTTTGGCCATGTCTGCAGAATGGGAGAAGATCGGCTACCACGACAAGCATGGGAAACAAAGAGCCAAGGATCCAGCTGGGAGGACAACATTAGACAATCTTTGAAGGACCGAGGACTAGAATGGAACCAGGCCAGGAGAAAGACAGCCGATAGGATGGTCTGGCGCTCTCTCTTCCAAACCTCTACACCTCACGGTAGAAGGGGAACGACTAAGTAAGTAAGTAAGTAAGTTATTTCTTTCACTCTAGGTGGTGTTTATTTTTTGTAAATGTATGAACACCTGCGAATAATCTGATGTCCTATATTTATAACTTCTCTTTATTCTTTGATACAGAGTGCTAAAACTAAATATTTATATATCTCTTTGGTTGTTCGGTGTATTATTGCTTCGTTTCCTTGTATACATGCAACGCATTGTTTATAAAAGTTTGGTAAGACTCCAAAATGATGCGGTGCTGTATTGTTAAATTTATAAAATGTTGCTATTGGTAGTCCAGTATAGTAATGTGATAAGGGATATCATGTTGATCATTTATTATAAGACTTATAAATTTGATTCTCAAAACTTGAATTTTGGTAGATATATCTTGTAGGGATATCCCTCCTCTTGCTTTATCCTGTATTAATCTTTTGTGTTTTATGTTATGTATATATACATATTGTGTGACGGAAGATGAAATGTCTGATTAGATAATTTATTTTTATTAGCGTTTTGTTTGGAGGGTTTAAAAAATTACATATGTATAGTAACTTAGGGATAACATACGTGTTTACAATAATGCCTCTACCGAATATTGTAGCATTTTTATATTTGTAGCGTTCTAATTTATTTTCAGTTTTTAAGATTATATTTTTCCACATTTCTTTGTTTGTTTTATATGGTTTAGACATGAAATTTACTCTGTATATTTTCATGTTATCAGTCTGCGCAAGCTGTAGAGGGAAATCTGTTTTATTTGCCCACTGTCCTATGCCCATTATTTGTGATTTTTTTAATGTTGATTTTTGAACCACTAGTTCTGCTAAATTTATAAAAGGTATCTAGGATATTTTGTATTGATGAAATGTTTGGGGGAAAAAAGACTGTGTCATCTGCGTATGCTATTAATTTCCTTTCACCAACACCTGGGGTACAAAGACGCCTTTAATCCTTGTATTTTTTCTGATACTTTCTAATAAGGGTTCTAAAACTAGTGCAAATAGTAAAGGAGACAATGGACAACCTTGTCTGACTGATCAAGTGAGAAGGATTTTTTCAGATATAGTGTGATTTATCAGCAATTTGCTTTCCGGTGTTTTGTATATGATTTTTATCCAGGTTCTGAAATATAGGCCAAAATTATTTTCTTGTAGAGTTTTGTGTAAAAAGGAATGTGAAACCCTGTCGAAAGCTTTTTCCTGATCTATGGACATTATTGCTGCAGGTATGCTTTTGTCATGCGTGTATTGAATGATATCCCGAATGAAATGTGTATGTTTGTTTTCGTTTTTATTTTTAACTCCAGATTTGTGATCCTGGTGAATGTGTTTGTGCATAAAAAGGTTGTAATTATAATGTTAGGGCTCATGTTATTATTTTTTTTTTAAACTTTTATTTGCATTTCTTTTTAATTTTACAAAATCGTGTACATGTTATATAATGGAATACATAGGAAGTACATTTTAAATTGCATGTAAACACTCTTGCGTACTCACACTTTCATTGCACACATATCAAGGGTTAAACATTTTAAATAAAGTAATTGAGTAAAAATGGAATAAATAAAGTGAAACTAAATTCTAAGGATGGAAAGGATTAACATTGGTTTACAGTTGGTCATGCCTTACTGGGTGTTTTGTTTTGTGTTGTTTTGCATTCTTTCCTTTTTCTGGATTTATTCAGCTTTTTTAATGTCGTAAAATATAATACAAAACATTTCCCAAGTCATGTAAAGAAGAGAAAATGAATTTTTAACAGGACTGCTAAAGGCTGGAAATATTCTTGTTTAAATATGATGGAAATATACATACTCTAAGTCTTGTGTTAAGTCCTTTTTCGCGTGGGAGTTAAGTGTGTGAGACTTTCACATGCCAGACTAGTTTTGATAGACGCACATGTGAGCGCATCTGAAATAAATGTATATTTTAATTATTTATGCGCACTTTTCTGCATCATCATTGACTTGCAGATGACGCACTTTGTTGCGTCGATTTGTTGCTAGACAAACCATACCTTTGAGGCATTGTAATATTTTGGTCGTCGTTGATAGATGCATATTTTTGGGATTCTTTCTCTAATGTAAAGAGGAGACCCATATTTATTAATATAATGATGTACTAAAAGACGATGCAGTTTTATTCCTGCTGGATCTTCTCAGGAATTCGTCTACGTTTATAATTATTGCCAGATATCGGCACATTTCAAGGTCTCATGCCTCAGAGACTCATAGCCCTTCTTGTCAAGGCAGGACTTCCATTGTATCTGTCATGATCAATGGCTAGTGTATCCCTCTGACATTAGGAGCGAGAATACACGTTAAAGTAATCTGAATAATCTTCACTTGACGAAGTCTTTTTGAATCGGTCAAGACGTTGACCATGTGTTTATAATGACCGGCGTTTTCAATCAGAGGTCATGTCAACGTTCATCTTAACTATGTTTGATGCCCACTACATCAATGTTCCTGCAATGCTGTCATATTGATGCCACTTCGTCTATACATGATGTCATGCTGTTTGAACGTCGTTCCTGTTTTCAAGTATTAAAAATATTGTCGATGTACTACACGGGTCCAGCCTGCTTAATCTTCATGTTGGTCAACCATAAGACCCAACCGTTGAAGTTTCATTAACATTGGCCTATCCTTTCGGCCCACAAAGTATCATCATTCGCGTTGATTATCAATAGGTCGGCTACCACTGTAAGCCCGACGCTTCTGACAACACATTATCCCGCAAGGATCAATCAACCCCCACACACACTATATGTAACAATTGGTGTCCAGTATGGACCAGACTAGTGTGAAGTAACAATTGGTGGGCCAGTCTACGGGGAGAAGAAAATTTTTTTTTTATCAAGAACTCATGCATCAGGTTACCATACCATATCCAGTTTTCAAATATGTCAAGATCTTTCAAGTCGACACCGTCAAGGGCACAACATTTTTCTGGAAGTTCACGTAACGGTCGACCTTCGTGACCTTTGGTGATCCGATCATCAGCACCTGCAGTGAAAATCAACTATGGACTGCGTCACTTCTTATCTTCAGACTCTGTATGAAACGCCCGAGACCCATCGTTGGTAGTTTCGCGAAGGCTGGGATTTTTTTGCAGATAAGTGGTCTTTATTTTGTGTACTATGTACCACTGTCACATATTTTGGGTGAGCCTTTTTTTAATATGTCCAATATGCATTTTCATGTTCTATGTTCTACGCGGGCTGGTTGGGTGGCGACTTACGTAAGGGAACATTCCAGCTTCACAACAGGGCCTTCGTAAGTGTTCTTTAGGGACTTTTTGCAGACTTCCCACAGTGGAGGTTCCAGCAAATGTTTGATGAGACCACACAGATGACTGTTTGTTTTTATTTATTTTTTGTTGCACCCATTGATACCCCCTGATATTGCTAGTACATGATGCCTATGCCATTGATACCCCTGATATTGCTTGTACATGATGCCTATGTCATAAATACCCAACGAGAATATTATAAATTTTTCTGTCTTTACGTAGTTACGTGACAGATGATTTGATTTGATTGTAAAATTTCGAGGTTCAAGAAGATAAGATATCTACGAAGAAGATACTCTCTGATGACCTTACCCATACTGGAGATACATGTGTCACGAATACACACGATGGATATAAATGAAAAAAAGGGAATACATGGATTGAAAAGGAACCCCTACTAAAGATATTCGTGTTGCGGATATTTATGATGAAGATATATGCTGATGATACATAGGTGACACATGATACCCATGTCCAAGAGACATATGCCTATGATATATATGCATTTCTGACTTTGTTATAAACTGGATAATTCTGTCTTTACGTAGTTACGTGACAGATGTTATAAATTACTGAACATTTTTGAAAAAAAAAAAGAGTTTTGAGATTATAGGAGAAGATAGTCTCTGACTATTACTATGCAAGTATTGATGATTACTTTACTGATTGTCCATATGCTGATGATATGGTTGAAGATATGTTGTTATAATGAATGTATTTATGACCATTGTTTTTACTTAGACATTTCTGTCTTTACGAAATTAAGTGACAGATAGCGAGGAAATGATAACACTTTCATGAACCACCCACACTGCCAGTCTAATGGACATTGCATTTGACGGTATTCCTATAGCCTATATTGCTTCCTGCGACTGTGTATAACAAGTTGACCAGCTGCACACCTTTGACCCCTGAGATAATGACAGTTCCATCCTCTCCTTTACCTACACAACATAGAGATTGATGTAAAACCATTTACTGCTCATCTGTCTGACTCAGACTTTAACAGTTCTGATAGCAGATGTAATATACACAATTGATCTGACAAACTTTCGACCCCGAAGACAGATTCAGTGTCGTCCTTATAATAATGTACACTATTTTTCCTTGTCAAGTTGTAGTGACATATTTATATGTTGATTGTTGAATCGTTCATGAATTTTTGACAAATGTGTTCTTGGATAGGTTTTTGCTCACATAGTAATGCGTTAATAGATGACTGACTTAGAAAATAATAACACATGAGTAACTGGAAATAACTTGGCTGTTTTATGGATTGGACCAACATTACAATAATGACCTGGATACTTTGAAAAAAAAATATAGAATACTTTATACAGTGTGGATACTTGGATAAATTGGATGCATATTGCTTGGAGCACCAGGAAAGTTTCGCAACATAGAGGTTTTAAACTACCTTGAGTAAACTGAATTATGAGCCAAAAAAGGGAACATTCGTGATGTTCAATAAAAATGTTTCACCTTGTATTGACATATTGCGGTGTAAATTAATGGATTAAGGTCAAATAAGATTTTGTCAACTGTATTATCACATGTTTTAACTAACATAGACACTTAACAGAAATTTGATTGCTTATGGGTAGATTACTACTACAAATTTTATAACACCGATACTTGTTAAAATTTTCGCACTGTTCCCACTCGTGTACATTTTGAGTGGCATCTCTATATTAGGATTGATCTTAAAATTTTTGCTGTCCAGGGTGGCCAATAAAAAGTTTTTTTTTTATAGCATATGCCCCGATATGATAGAAGTTTAAGATTTTTACAATGTTGTCCATTAATGGGGCTTGGTTAAGGTATGACAGTCTCATATATATATATATATATATATATATATATATATATATATATATATATATATATATATATATATATATATATATATATATATATATATATATATATATATATATATATATATATATATATATATAAATATATATATATATATATATATATATATATATATATATATATATATATATATATATATATATATATATATATATATATATATATATATATATATATATATATATATATATATATATATATATATATATATATATATATATATATATATATATATATATATATATATATATATATATATATATATATATATATATATATATATATATATATATATATATATATATATATATATTTATTTTTATATTTATATTTTTATATATTTTTATATATTTATTTTTATATTTATATATTTATATATATACATATCGTAGATGTGTGATAGGTGATTAAGACTTAGTTTGGTCCCTTCTGAATAGACATAGAATTAGGTGATAGCTCAGTGAGATGATAAAATAGAAATAGATTTTACGAGTGAAATGGAGGAAATATATTAGATTCTGTCTCTGACACTCGAGAAGCTTCTCTCAGTCAGCCTATCATCTACAACAGAGTTAGATTAGTCAGACAAATCTGATACAGTATATAATAATATATATAGGACCTCACATACCCACACACATAAGTGACGACAATAGACGCACAAACGTGAAACTATGACAAAATGGAAAAAAATATATATATTTGGGAACGATCTGACCAACACGCTGATTAAGTTAAATTGAATATTAATTATCAGAATAAAATTCCATCACAACACATAAAATTACATCAATCATGTACAAATAGTCATAAAGTCCATGAATTGCTACAAGAAATGACAGACCCACAGTTATGATCTTTTCCCCGATGTATAACCCACAGTCCTGTTAGAAGAAAAAGTGATAGTCCCAAAGAGTCACGGATACATCTGCGGTAGTCTAATGATTTTCCCTTTTAAAGGTATGAACAGACTGTGATAGCAGTATGATCTATCCTAAGGAAAAAATATACATGCAGTAGCAACAATTTACATAAATGGAATTACAAAGTGGGTGAATAAATAGTTATCATAAAAAAACATAATCAGTCTACTTTCACTCGGTTCTTTCATCAAAGTACCCTGGCTCACGTTCTTACCTAATAGCTTGCTGGTGTTCGCCGTCTGGCGCACTGTATGATGCACCGTTTAAATCTGTCTATCTTTTGCTGAAGCGGATTCCCAGCTCTGCAGATCGTGGTTTCATTCACGGGGTTTGGTGAGCGTCCTCTTCGTGCGATAGTTTTCTTTACAGATTTTAAGTTAGTGTCACTTTACTCCGTTTAGGTAAGAATTAGTTTTAAGCGGGCACACAGTGTCAGAATCACGAGGTTTTCCCTTATTTAGGAAGATGACCGGTTGGTAAATTCTCTCAATGTATACTTATTGTTCACACCACCATTGGTAAAAATGTCGGAAAGTTAATGTTTGTAATCTTTTACTTGCCACACGGGCTGAAATGTACTTTAGAGTTTGTGAAGAAATATGATCTGGCTCAACGGCACAGTATAAGCATTTAGTCCTTTAAAAAAACCGTTAGTGAGGGTTGTACTCTGTCTATTCATGGAGACACACGCACTGTCAGATAGGTGTTAACTTGTAAACCCACGTGGTTAAAGGTAAAACGTTTTCTTCTCTCAATTTGTACTCAACGCTGGCAAAGTTGGGTTACCCCAGTTTCACTGAATAAAGAAAAACCACATATAAAATACTTATACATACTATGTACTCGGTTATAACTTACATTATGAACTGCAAGCGTAGAGCTTGTCTTATCATTTACAATTCCCGTGAAATAAGTTATATTCACAAAATCAGTCATAATGAATTAGAAATACATACGTATTTCGTCAATACTCAATGATGAATCAATGCAGTTATAAGTTAGTTTAAAATATTCTCGACTGATTGTTCGCAGTTTAATTAAATTCGTTTACAGCTGCATGAGTTTAAGCTAGAAATAAAATTTATTCTGCTTTCCACTGTAACATGTCGATTAGAGAATATAACATACCTATCATTAATCACTCTGCACAAAAGAAACTAGTGGAAATAAAATAGGCGATTTAACACTTAAACACTCCACTATTTGATATATACTATTTACCTCAACACAGAACTACTAAGAACTAAACCACTTCGACCAAACTAAATGCCATCTTCTATCAACAGAGATTCTTAGGAATCGAACGTAGGTTGTTCTAGTCTTGACTGCGAAGTTACTGAGTGACTGAAATCTAAAACTCCGGTTAAGATATATCTTAAACGGACAAAGGATGTGCGTTATTTTCAAAACCCGAAATAGCCTCCCCTTCTCGTCTTAACTTACTTACTTAGTCGTTCCCCTTCTACCGTGAGGTGTAGAGGTTTGGAAGAGAAAGCGCCAGACTATCCTATCGGCTGTCTTCCTCCTGGCCTGGTTCCATTCTAGTCCTCGGTCCTTCAAAGATTGTCTAATGTTGTCCTCCCAGCTGACTCTGGGTCGTCCTGGGGGTCTGGATCCCTGGCTCTTTGTTTCCCATGCTTGTCGTGGTAGCCGATCTTCTCCCATTCTGCAGACATGGCCAAACCATCTTAGTTGGGACTGTTCTACTTGGGTCTGCTGGGGGTGGGATTTTAGGCCTTGACGTATCGTCTGGTTGCGGACCATGTCTCTTCTTTTACTTCAACCACCTTCCCCAGATACCTCATTTCTGAAATTTGGATCTGGCTTTTGTGGGTTGTAGTCATTGCCCATGACTCGCATCCATATGTCAAGACTGGGACATATGTGGAGCGGTATACAGCCATCTTCGTTTTCTTACCAATCTCTCTCTTGCTGAGGAATCCTCGATTTATGGCCTGAAAAAGTCTCCCAGCTGCTGCTTTTCGAGTGGCCAACTCTTCTTTGATGCCTCCCTTTCGGTCTATAATAGCTCCGAGATATTTAAAGTGGTCGACCTGCTCCAGGACCTGTTCTCCCAGCTTAATCTGATGTCTTCTTTCTTCTCGTGATATCACCATGGATTTTGTTTTAGAGCTACTTATGACCATCCCTCTCTTCTCCAGCTCTTCCTTACAGACTTGCAGGTTGGATTGGAGATGTGCCTCTGATTTAGCAATCAGGGCAACATCATCAGCAAATGCCAGCTCTGAAATATATACCTGTCTCATCTTCCAGTACCCCATTGAATACTTTCTTGTTCTCGCCTTACATGACTTGATGACATCGTCCATGAGGAGTATGAAAAGATAAGGTGACAGGATATCACCTTGTCTTACACCAGTGGTGGTCCTGAACTCTTCTGACTTATGGTTTGCTGTCCTCACATAATTCCTGCAAGACTTGTAGAAACTCTGTATAGCATGAATCAGAGGTGCTGGAATGTTCTTCCTTGCCAAACAGTTCCATAGTTTGCTCGTCTTAACACTTACGTTAAACCAAGAGACTGCCATAAACTGCCACTTCTCGTCTTTGACACCTCCGTCTAAGAAACTGGCAGTAGAGTGCCGTATCAGATGGAAATGCTAGACGAATGTCTTATGTCTGGTCGAGGCAGATGGCAGTTTCCACACCTCGCCGATAACTTTAGCCGAAGAAACTCGCGTGACAGATGAAAATGTAGACAATTGTCTGCATATATGTCCGGCGAACCGAATAATCACACTATTCGTTACCATGACATCTTATGCAATAAATGCGTTACTAAATGCGAATAGAAACAGGCGAAAGTTTGAATGGTAAAGTAATATTTATCGCAAACGAACGAATGCGAAAAACACAAGAAAAGGATAAAAGAGCGATAATAAAGTAGAGGACACGGGTAGAAAAAGAAAAGAATATAGAAAATTTATTGATCATAAATCTCTAAGAGACAGAACGACCCCCCTTTAAGATATGTTAGCACTCCATGTTTACGTAATGGAAATAAATTTCCTATATCCATAGCTTAAGGGTGTCTGTCCTCTTCCCTCTCATCTCGCCCCTCCGTCTCTGTCCAATTCCTACTCATGAAGTCTGCTCCCACGTTTTCTCTTCCTGGAATGTATTCGACTTTAAACGAATATACACTTAGCAGCAGTGCCCAGCGCATTATTTTCGCTTTAAATTCCTTATTAGTCCCAAGAAATGCCAGTGGAGCATGGTCGGTCTGCACTGTGAATGTTGCTCCGTAAAGATATTCATGGTGCCTCCTTATACCATGCACTAATGCCAGACATTCTGTTTCCTCTGTGGAGTAATTTTGTTCTGCCTTATTCAATTTACGACTGACGTATGCCACTGGGAATAGCTGGATGGGATCATCGTCACCTGCCTGAAGCAAAGTGGACCCGATGCCTTGTCCCAATGCATCAACTCGCAATACAAAAGGTTTGGTAATATCAGGCAGTCGCAGAATTGGATATTCGGACAACTGTTTCTTGAGCGTGACGTAAGCGTCTTCGCACTTTTGATCCCAGATAATTCTCTCCGGTCGCCTCTTTTTCGTAAGGTCAGTAAGGGGTGCTGTCAACCCATTGACGTTTTTGATGAATTTCTGGTAATAAGCACATAGTGATAAGAACGATCGCGTTTCTTTCTTCGTCCTTGGCCTCTTTGGTGCACGTATCTTCTCTACGTTCTTAGCAACTGGCCAAATGGCACCGTGAGCAATGGTATGCCCCAGGAAGTCAAGTTTTTCTAAGCCGATTAAACATTTGCTAGGTCTAGCTGTGAGACCAGTTTCCTGTAGTCTCCTGAGGAGCATCTCAACCGTAGCCATGTGTTCTTCGTATGTGTCCGTTGCAATTAGTATATCGTCCATAAAATTGTGGATTTGTAGACTGTGCAATGGTTCTAACAGCTTTCTCATCATCCTTGTGAACACTCCTGGTGCGTTGTGTAACCCGAATGGCATCACGTTAAACGTATAGTGTCCTTCACTAGTGTTGAAAGCCAGCAAAGGCTTAGTTTCCTCTTTGACTGGTATCTGATAGTAGCCCTTACTCAGGTCAATCTTTGAGAAAATCCGTGCCTTGCTTAACTTGCAGAACAGCTCAGAAGCGCTTTGGAGGGGTTCCGGCTGAAATTCCGTTACTGTGTTAAGTAGACGGTAATAAATACACAGCCGAACTTCCTTATTGGGCTTCTGCAACAGCACTACGCTCGCACGATACGGAGATGTAGACTCACTAATAATTCCTGTTTTACGAAGCTTGTCTATCTCTGAGCGTAGCGTATCAGCTTTTGCATACGGAATAGGGTATACTCTGGTTCAAACGGGTGTCTCGTTGTTAAGTTTCATCTCGAACTCTACGAGATGAGTTCGCCCAGGTACATCCGTTAGCACTGCTGTGTACTGGTTCAGTAAAGCCCTCGTTTCTTTCTGTTGTGCTTCAGAGAGAGTATCACCAAATTTTACATCTTCGAAAGATTAAGTTTGCTGCAATGGGTATTCCATGCAACTATCGTCATCTTCAACATCCTCTGTAGCTATAGCGATCGCCAGGAGATGTTCGGGGGACGGCACCGGTCTTTCCAAGTATTTCTTCAACAGCTTTACGTGGTAAACCTTCTCCTTTCCTTTAATAGAGATCTGATAATTCGTTCTCGAGATCTTTTTCAGGACGGTAAACGGCCCTTGCCACCCGATGCGTAGCTTGTTGCTTCCGGTTGGCAGTAACAACAAAACTTTATCTCCTGGTTGTAATTCTCTCTCCTTTGCTGCTTGATTGTATCGTTTAGCGTGCTTTGCGCGAGCTTTCTTAAGGTTGGTCATTGCTAGATCCCATCCTAGCTGTAGCCTTTCCTTCAATTCCGATGCATATCTACTGGCTGAGACAACTGTCTTATCCGCCTTCTGGTCTGCCAGCGACCTGAGTAAGGCTTCAAGCGGGCCCTTGATAGGTCTGCCGAATAACAGTGTAGCTGGGGGAAACCCCGTAGAGGCCAGGGGAACTTCCCTGTACGCAAATAGGGCTGCAGGAATGAAAAGATCCCAATCTTCCGGTTTTTCTTGTCCCAGCTTACGTAACATCGTGGTGAGACTGCCATTGAAACGTTCCACGAGCCCATTTCCGGCCGGATGGTACGGGCTGGTGTGGATGTGTTTGGCCCTCAAGATCTTAAAGATCTCCTCCATTAACAGGCTACGGAATTGGGATCCATTGTCCGTCAAAACTTGTTGAGGGAATCCCAACCGTGTAAAAATCTGCACTAGAGCTTCTGCGACATGCTTCGAATCTGTGCATGTTAGCGGTATAGCTTCGGCCCACATAGTGCATGTGTCGACTAGGATCAGGATAAACCTGTTCCTTCGTTTGGTCCTTTCTAGGGGTCTAACAATGTCGACAGCAACCCGTTCAAATGGTGTTCCCACTATTGGCATTTCCCCCATGGGAACTGGGGGGGGGGGGGCAATGCTTGGGTGCCACCCGTTGGCACTGGGCGCAGGATTTGACGTATCTGATAATATCAGTATTCATTCCTGGCCACCAATAGTGAGTGTGTATTCGCTGGTTTGTGGCGTTCTGTCCCATATGTCCGCTAAAGGGAAGAGAGTGCCCCATTTCTAGGATTTGACTTCTGTACTTTTTCGGTACTAGGAGCTGATTAAAACCTTGTTTAGGCTTGCCCGTTCTCCAATAAAGCACGCCATCCTTAGAAAAAATGTCCCCGTGTTGTCTAGGGTCCTTGGCCATGGGCAGTTTCCTAAAGCAGGGTTCCAAAGTAGGGTCCTTTTGTTGCGTCTCTTTAAGTTCCATGGGTAACAAATTTGGCGCAGGCTCCCGTTCCTTCTTGGTTTGCCCTCTTGTGGTTACTGTTGCCACTATTGGCTCTTCCGGTTTCCCAATAAAGACATATCTACAGTCAAGTATGACTGGGTAGATGGGGTCATCAATAACAGCCGCTTTGATCACACCTCTGACAAAATCAGATTGGATCTCCACCAATGTGATGGGAAGCGTTGTTGGTGCATCACTCTTAAGAACTCCACAAAGTTTAACGGTTTCTTCTGTCTCTTGACCGGGTTTGACCAGGTGCCTGGCAACAATGCAATCAAAAGAAAGCCCCGTGTCAAACAAACAATAAGTTGAAGTCCCGTTTAAAACAACAGTACCTCGCGTAGAGGGCCTCTCTCCCTCAGGTTGAGAATCACTGACAATAATTCTTTCCTGCGAGTCTGTTGTTTGTAAGCATCCGATGCGCTTCGGCTCGGTGTGCTTGCTCTGATCCTTAGTCCCGTGCGCAGGGGTTTTCCCTTTGTCACCTTGTCCTTTCTGGCCGTGCTGCCATGTAGGACGGTCGGGTTGATCAGACTGTTTACTGTGGTTGGGGTACTTGTTTTTGTAGAACTTGGATTTTTCCGGAAGGGTGTTTTGAGGTCCAGTTTCTCTGTGGTTATTCTGATTAGAAGCATGAGAAGATTGGTCTAGATTATTCTTTCGAAAATGCTCTTCTGTCGGTTTACGTTTAGTGGCCTGCAGTTCGGCCAGTGCATTTTGATAACGCTCAGACTTTTCCAAGATGTCTTCAAGCTTTTCTGCACCCTGCTCAGCTAGAAATCTCCGGGTATCAGCAGACAACGTGTTCTTTATTTGTTCTGTTATAACAAATTCCTCAAGACCTTCATAGGTAGAGGGGAGCTGTGAGAGCTCAAGGCACTTTGTCAAGTATCCCTTCAAACGAGACGAGAACTGCTGAAAAGTTTCAGAGCTCTCCTTCCTGCTGTTGCAAAACAGTTGCAGAAACTTTTGCGCATTCATTTCAAAGCGCTCAAGTAAAGCTTTCTTGAACACGTCGTAATTGTCTTGTTGGCTGCTTTCCAGTTTGGCGTAAACATCATACGCACTGCTTTTCAAAGCCTGAGAAAGCTTCATATTCCAACGCGACCTCTCTAAACCGTACAGAGTTGCAATTTTCTCAAATTTTTCTAGATACGTGTCAATCTTCTCATTAGGACAAGGGAAAGATTCTAGCGGAAAAGACATAGCAGTGAGATGAGTAGATTGAGGGCTAGAAGGATCAGTTAAGGAAGAATGAGGAGAAGACTCACCATTGCTGGAGGTAGAGGCAGCACCACGACTTTGAACCTCTAGAGCTTTGAGCGCTGACTCATGCTGTCCCTCCTTCTCTCTTTCCTCCCGCTGTCTCTCCTTGTCTCTTTCCTCCCTCTCCTTCTCTCTTTCCTCCTGCTGCGCCCTGCGAGCTTCCATTTCTGCCTCAATTTTCTTCTGCTCTAATTGACGCTCTTCTCGCTCTTTCCTCTCCGCTCTATCTTGAGCTGCCTTCTCCTTCTCTCTAGCTTCTGCTTCTTTCTTCTCCGCTGCTTTTTCTTTCTGCTCCACATCATATCTTTCAAGTTCGTCCCTGACAAAAGCTTTCGCTTCGTCGCCGTCCAGTCCCTCTTCCATTGCTTCCTGTCTGAGCATCTGCCTCAGTTTCGCCCTATCAGCCATAATAAATCAGTGACTGAGACTACTTAAGGAAGAAAAGAAGAAAAAGGATACATTGGTTCCTACCACTTGCGAGAAATTACCAAACAAAAGATGATATATTTTAACCTGGGATACATCCTCCTATGATATTGTATCTAACTATCGCTGCTATTAATCTGCAATAAAGCACCTGTTACGGTATATGATATTAACGCCGTCTGCTAAAGGTTACCAGACGTGCAATTGTAAAGGTTAAGACATTTAATATATTGCGATAGATGTTTCAATTACTGAACGCTTCATACACGATCGATTATGACGTGTATAGCGTTGTTTAGGACACAGTCGGTAACTAAGAAACCATACCCTTTTTACATTGACCGTCAAGCTGTTAAGACGCGTCTGACTTTCCTTCCAATGTTGAGCATGGTATTGCCATACAGATATATTTCATACACGTCCTGAACACTTACAGTCAATTTTTCATGAACTAGATGACAACACAGTATCCACTTGTCATTATACTAACTTATCTGTCATCCAGGAAGAAGAATCTTCTTTTCCTGAGGTACAGTTACCGTTACCTGTACCAGTAGTTCAACCTACTGAATCTTGGCGGGATGTAACCATCTCTTCAACGGTTACACCGCAACAGCGTCTACAGATTGCTAATCTATTACAATCTTATCCAGATGTGTTGACCGACGTCCCGGGTCGCACATCGGCTATCAGTCATGACATTACTCTCAATGATGATACACCTATTCGTGTACATCCCTATTCTGTTCCTTTACATTTCCTTGCTAAAACTACTAAGGAACTTGAACAGATGTTGTCTCTGGGAATCATTGAGACTAGTAATTCGCCATTCTCTTCTCCATTAGTGATTGTCCGGAAGAAGGACAATAATATCAGACTATGTGTTGATTATAGAAAATTAAATGCTAAGACTATAGTTGACAGCGAACCACATCCACTTATCGACGACTTACTGCCACGTCTATCTAACGCAACTATATTTAGTAAGATAGACTTAACTAAAGGTTATTGGCAGATACCACTGACCGAAAAGGCTAAGTACTACACCGCATTTTCCACGCCACAAGGTCTATACCAGTGGAATGTGATGCCTTTTGGGCTTGTTAATGCGCCAGCTACCTTCATTCGCCTGATGCGACAAATTTTATCAGGTAGACCAGACGTTATTACATATATTGACGACATATGCTTGTTTAGTTCGTCGTTTGAGGAACATGTTTCGGGACTTAGATATGTTTTTGACACTCTAAGGAATTATCATCTAACTGCTAAACCTACAAAGGTGCAAATCGCGTGTAATGAGATAACCTTTTTGGGACATATCATTGGATCGGGATATATCCGAACGTTACCTAGTACAGTCTCCAAAATTCTAAACATAGCAGTTCCTCAGACGAAGAAACAGGTCAGGAGTTTGTTAGGACTTGTTCAATATTACAGTAGATTCATACCAAACTTGTCATCCATCACGGCTGTATTGTCTTCATTGTTAAAAAAAGATATGCCGGTGAAGGTGACATGGACTGGTACATGCAATGAAACTTTCAACAAAATTATAAATTTGTTCTCACATGAACCAATTTTAAGACTTCCCGATGCTTCCAAAAGATTTTTCTTACGAACAGATGCTAGTAACTACGGCATTGGTGCATGCCTGCTCCAGAACCATGATGGCATTCTACACCCCACCTTATATATATCAAGAAAGCTGAAGCCGGCAGAAACGAAGTATTCAACAGTCGACAAGGAATTTTTATCTGTGATCTGGGCAATAACGAAATTTGAGAAGTTCCTCCTCGGTGCTCCCTTCACCATACAGACGGACCAACGTGCTGTGGCCTCTTTGCGTCGCTCTAATCATAAGAGCCAGAAACTTGCCAGATATTCAATCATCCTACAGCCATTTGAGTTCTCCATTGAACACATACCTGGCACTGAAAATTGTGTGGCAGATGCATTGTCACGTAATCCTATTGACGACGAATAATCAATATTGACACTCTTAAACTACATCAATCAGAACTACATTGGATTGAACGAAGTATCAACTATAAAGGAACTAACCTTGCCTTTAATTTAAACTGTATAAACACTATATGCATCACAGAATTGAATTAAAAGACAATCAAGGTATATATAGACATTCAAACTTCGTCTAACGTCCATACACGAGATATGAATACTCTTTGAACAATCATGGATTTATGTCTGACGACAAACCGAACTGATGTTCCTGTGTATACTTAATTCTTGGATGCTAGGATAAATGACATTTCTTTCCAACGTAAACGTTTGAACATTTTTGCCTAAAAGAATTCATCAGGATCAAGACTACGGATGGATCATCATATCCTATACTAATTAATTAGTTAACTTAACTTCTTAATTGAATTATTATCAATAAAATGAAATGTGAGAAAAAAATGAAATGAAAGAACAAAAAAAAGAGAACGAAATACTAAAAGAAGAAATTATGAAAAGAGAAAATAAATCTCACACAAGTATTAGATTAATAATTTTTTTTTTTAATGTACCTATACATTATTTAGTTAGTTAAATTAGATAGTTATTATTCACTAACACTTAACACACACAATTAAGTTAAACTTATATTCGAATTTCTTTCTATTTCTTCTTACTTAGTTTGTCTTTTCTTCTCTCATAACATCGCGTTACATTAGAACCTTAATAATTTAACTCTTAATTTAATTAATTAATTTAATTTTAATTAGTCAAATTAATTCCTATATGACATACTAATACGACAGACCTTACTTTAATTTAATTTTCTCATTCACTATTAACATTGGACATTTATTTAGTTGATATAATAATATGTATAATATTGATATATAATGTGATTTATGATTAGATGACTATGACAAATAGTTAGTTGACACGACCGCAACACGGTTCTACTCAGAACATCGTCGGCCATATGTCACAATTGTGTTAAATTTTTTTGAAAAATTGTTAAGTCGGATAGATATTGAAAAAAAATCTATCGATTTTTTTTTTTCCCCGGTGTACAGGGAATTGTTACGGTATATGATATTAACGCCGTCTGCTAAAGGTTACCAGACGTGCAATTGTAAAGGTTAAGACATTTAATATATTGCGATAGATGTTTCAATTACTGAACGCTTCATACACGATCGATTATGACGTGTATAGCGTTGTTTAGGACACAGTCGGTAACTAAGAAACCATACCCTTTTTACATTGACCGTCAAGCTGTTAAGACGCGTCTGACTTTCCTTCCAATGTTGAGCATGGTATTGCCATACAGATATATTTTATGCAAGTACGGACATGGGTCAGTCCATTGCTATTACGAAGATTTGAAATGATTAAAGGTCAGTACGAAAGTGAAAATTAAGGAAGGATGAATTACAGTCCATAGTATTTGATTTTACCAGACTCATAGACTCACTGTCGGCCGTTGGAAAACCCCAACCGCGCGTGCATACAGCTATGACAATCTGCATACAGTAAATTGATTATTGGACAAGGACTGATAGAATATCTACATATCTATGCCATATATTTTCAAGTTATAATATGTACCTTTGTGATCAACATGCATGAATCGTCTTGACGTGTAAACTGTATTAAATATTTGTGGACTCTATGAACCGACTTGTCACATCAATCGTATTCCCAGGTTCAATTATTGTTCAGAATCTTCCACCCCTGCATTCGCGTAATCTTACATAGAAGGCACGATACACGATCACTCAAGAATATCAAGAAGATAAAACAATGGCCAGACATTTATAACTGTTTTATTAATATCACATGGAACATTGTTCAGAGCTAACCAAACCACGCCTTGCAACACGCCACTTGCAACAGCACCTAATGCAGACGACTGCGCCAAATAACTGGTAGTTACGATTACTCACTGAAAAATAAGTTGCTACAGTGGAAACAAAACAATTATTGCAAAAATTAAGGAGAAAAAAAATTCCCTTAATTTTTAAATCCACTACAAGTTCACCCCTGAAGACAGATCGGGTAAGGGAGGCAATTAATCTGGACGAAATAGTCCGAAACGCACTCCATAACTTAGTTCAAACACCTTTCTGCTTCAAACCCAGTGATCGTTAGACAATCACAAACTTTACCAGCGTTAAGTATTACAAAATCAATAATTAACATATATTCCGACAAAATCAACCTGTAACTCAAATGTATATTAGTCTAAATGCTGTGGAAAAAACACTTATTAATTGTGTGGTCAGCACGCCCATAAACAGATCGTTAGTCTAGGGGAATAGTTATTTTTAAAGATACACAATACCACGAGACAATTACACTCTTACTCTATTTCAGAATAAAGAAAGAAATTCTACAGACGAGCTGATATTTGTCGTGCTTGCTCAGGACTAGAGTTCAATTCCTAGAAAACAAACATTATTTGTCGTGCTCGTCTTCCTATTCTAAGTTCAAACAAAAAAAATCCTTCGGACGAGACCACATTTGTCGTAGATTTGTGATAGGTGATTAAGACTTAGTTTGGTCCCTTCTGAATAGACATATAATTAGGTGATAACTCAGTGAGATGATAAAATAGAAATAGATTTCACGAGTGAGATTGAGGAAATATATTAGATTCTGTCTCTGACATTCGAGAAGCTTCTCTCAGTCAGCCTATCATCTACAACAGAGTTAGATTAGTCAGACAAATCTGAAACAGTATATATTAATATATATATAGGACCTCACATACCCACACACATAAGTGACGACAATAGACGCACAAACGTGAAACTATGACAAAATGGAAAAAAATATAGATATTTGGGAACGATCTGACAAACACGCTGATTAAGTTAAACTGAATTTTAATTATCAGAATAAAATTCCATCACAACACATAAAATTACATCAATCATATACAAATAGTCATAAGGTCCATGAATTGCTACAAGAAATGACAGACCCACAGTTATGATCTTTTCCCCCCGATGTATAGCCCACAGTCCTGTTAGAAGAAAAAGTGATAGCCCCAAAGAGTCACGGATACATCTGCGGTAGTCTAATGATTTTCCCTTTTAAAGGTATGAACAGACTGTGATAGCAGTATGATCTATCCTAAGGAAAAAATATACCTGCAGTAGCAACAATTTACATAAATGGAATTACAAAGTGGGTGAATAAATAGTTATCATAAAAAAACATCATCAGTCTACTTTCACTCGGTTCTTTCATCAAAGTACCCTGGCTCACGTTCTTACCTAATAGCTTGCTGGTGTTCGCCGTCTGGCGCACTGTATGATGCACCGTTTAAATCACGAGGTTTTCCCTTATTTAGGAAGATGACCGGTTGGTAAATTCTCTCAATGTATACTTATTGTTCACACCACCATTGGTAAAAATGTCGGAAAGTTAATGTTTGTAATCTTTTACTTGCCACACGGACTGAAATGTACTTTTGAGTTTGTGAAGAAATATGATCTGGCTCAACGGCACAGTATAAGCATTTAGTCCTTAAAAAAAACCGTTAGTGAGGGTTGTACACTGTCTATTCATGGAGACACATGCACTGTCAGACAGGTGTTAACACGTAAACCCTCGTGGTTAAAGGTAAAATGTTTTCTTCTCTCAATTTGTACTCAACGCTGGCAAAGTTGGGTTACCCCAGTTTCACTGAATAAAGAAAAACCACATATAAAATACTTATACATACTATGTACTCGGTTATAACTTACATTATGAACTGCAAGCGTAGAGCTTGTCTTATCATTTACAATTCCCGTGAAATAAGTTATATTCACAAAATCAGTCATCATGAATTAGAAATACATACGTATTTCGTCAATACTCAATGATGAATCAGTGCAGTTATAAGTTAGTTTAAAATATTCTCGACTGATTGTTCGCAGTTTAATTAAATTCGTTTACAGCTGCATGAGTTTAAGCTAGAAATAAAATTTATTCTGCTTTCCACTGTAACATGTCGATTAGAGAATATAACATACCTATCATTAATCACTCTGCACAAAAGAAACTAGTGGAAATAAAATAGGCGATTTAACACTTAAACACTCCATTATTTGATATATACTATTTACCTCAACACAGAACTACTAAGAACTAAACCACTTCGACCAAACTAAATGCCATCTTTTATCAACAGAGATTCTTAGGAATCGAACGTAGGTTGTTCTAGTCTTGACTGCGAAGTTACTGAGTGACTGAAATCTAAAACTCCGGTTAAGATATATCTTAAACCGACAAAGGATGTGAGTTATTTTCAAAACCCGAAATAGCCTCCCCTTCTCGTCTTAACACATACGTTAAACCAAGAGACTGCCATAAACTGCCACTTCGCGTCTTTGACACCTCTGTCTAAGAAACTGGCCGTAGAGTGCCGTGTCAGATGGAAATGCTAGACAAATGTCTCATTTCTGGTCGAGGCAGATGGCAGTTTCCACACCTCGCCGATAACTTCAGCCGAAGAAACTCGCATGACAGATGAAAATGTAGACAATGGTCTGCATCTATGTCTGGCGAAACGAATAATCACACTATTCGTTACCATGACATCTTATGCAATAAATGCGATACTAAATGCGAATAGAAACAGGCGAAAGTTTGAATGGGAAAGTAATATTTATCGCAAACTAACGAATGCGAAAAACACAGGAAAAGGATAAAAGCGATAATAAAGTAGAGGATACGGGTAGAAAAAGAAAAGAATATAGAAAATGTATTGATCATAAATCTCTATGCGACAATATATATACTCGTATATATAAAGTGAAAATGTACTTGTTTTTTTTAAATCTTACAGTAAAATCGTAAT
Source organism: Oreohelix idahoensis (assembly GCA_024509875.1). Classification (NCBI taxonomy): domain Eukaryota; kingdom Metazoa; phylum Mollusca; class Gastropoda; order Stylommatophora; family Oreohelicidae; genus Oreohelix; species Oreohelix idahoensis. The sequence continues at coordinate 279,700 of JAMPIV010010432.1, read as the reverse complement.
CTTAGTTAGGAAAAGTCAAAATGCGCTAATGATTGATAAACAAAAACTAACGCACAATTAAAAAAAACAAAAACAACAACAACACACTACAAATAATAGATAATAAGAAGGAAAAACAGTTAGACACTCATAATGTAAGGAAAGAACAATGAAGTAATACAAAGAAAACAATATGTAAAAACAACAAAGTCTAATATATATTAACAATAACATCACCGACAGCTATCACTCGCAGATGACAATAATTATTGTAATATATCACATATCTGAAAATACAATGACACCCAAATTATAACCGAGAAATAAATTGAACAGGATGGACCAAATCGATGGTTGAGCGCAGACAAATAATCATCTAATGCAAGTCGGCTCTCCTCTCATTTCTTTTTAAAAAAAACCTGTGCCATTATTCCTGACCACAAGGTCTTTATATTTGATCATACTCGTATATAACCGACGGACCTAGCGTCTAGGTTGAGCGAAGAGCGACTCCTTAAATGATAAAAAATTTAATTTTAAACAATTAATTATTTCTAACCGCAAGATCTTTAACATTTAACCATGCGCTCTAATATAACCGACGGACCCAGTGTCTAACCAGAGGGCAGGGGCAATTTAAATTTAAAAGAAGACCCAAAAAATTTACTAATTCCAGACTGCAGGTTTTTTTTTAATTGAAGATGTGTCATAATTTAACCCACAGACCACCCCCCCCCTCCCCTCCCTAAATAAACCAAACAAACAAATATCATACAATGCCCTTATTCCTGATCGCAAGGTCTTTATATTTGATCATGTGTCTAATATAACCGACGAACCCAGTGTCTAGGTTTAACGGTGGGGTGCAAGTAGTTAGGCTTGCCTAGGACGCAAAATAGCCTGGCACCGGTACTGTATATATATATATATATATATATATATATATATATATATATATATATATATATATATATATATATATATATATATATAAATATATAATATATATATATATATATATATATATATATATATATATATATTATATATATATATATATATATATATATATATATATATATATATATATATATATATATATATATATATATATATATATATATGAACAGACAAAAATAACAGTTGTATTTGTGATATGTCAAGGTATCATATAAGCAATACGGTCAGGCAGAAGTGAAGCATGGACTACGATAACACATAAAACCACAAAGATATTATTGTGCACATAAAAGTTAAAAGTATGTTATGAAGGTTACAAGCATGCGAAATTTAATAATAACGAGCATAGTCAATTTTTACAGCAGTTATTTTTATAAGAAAACAATAGAGAGTTGTTATGGCAACAGACTTTTTATTGTGTTTTATTTTCTAAGAAATGTAATTAGACCGGAATAGCTTTAGATGATCTTCATTTGCCTCTGCTAATCCACTATTTTGGTTTACCCGGTTCAACCTAATTTTTGGTTATAATTGGGTATTTTAGTGTAATTTTAAGTTCAATTTTGTGGCATATTTAAATACCTTTTGTTTGTTGTTCATGTTGACAATTGACATTGGATATAATTATGCAAGGTGATATACAACATAGAAAACAAACACAAGGCATAATAATGAGTAGTGTTAAATAAAATAACCAAGAGACAACACACACGTCAGCGTTAATGAAACAACAAAGTCTCATCTGTCATGACATACCTAAAGATAAAGTTAAAATTAAGGATAAGGCAAAAACATTAATACATCCAAACTCCAAATAGCCATACATCGCAAACACAAACGCACGTGTTGAAACAAAACGTTTTAAATACCTGATCGTAGTCTGGTCCACATTGTTCTCTGCTAATGTTGACTTGAGAGAGGCTCTAGTAGACGGACCCGTCCATGTCAGTAGTCTGATGTTTATGTCTGTTAGGCTGCTTGGAAAATGGTTACCTGAAATTTACATCTTTCGCCATGAGATGTTGTTTATCAAGTGTGAGCCGTACTCTAAACATTTGCATATAAAATCGCTTCACATGTCGTCCACCGTACATCGTATATTCATTAAATGTAGTGTGGCCGTTGATAGACAGGGTTTTCTACTATACCCTACTTCTATCTGGGTGATCGTGTAGGTTCGTATCTCTGCCATAAACAATAGGCTACTTGTTTATGATAAGAAAACTTCTTTCCCTCAGACGATGACGTTGCTCATACCAACAGCTGACGAATGATTTTACAACAAGCCTCAAATTCAACGTGGAACTTCATTTACATGAGTCATCAAAAATTGTAAAATGATATGCCCAACCTTCCACTTGAAGTTGGCAGACTTGTACAATAATGATCAGTACGTAATAAATTCAATGTCTCTCTCTCTCTCTCTACTCTCTCTCTCTCTCTTTCTCTCTCTCTCTCTCTCTCTCTCTCTCTCTCTCTCTCTATATATATATATATATATATATATATATATATATATATATATATATATATATATATATATATATATATTCAATTATCATAACTGTCTCTGGTAGTTATTTGTGCCATAGCTTGAGACAGTCACCTATTTATTCATATATAAGCATTTGTCTCTCTTATGCTCTGATAATTTCTTCTGTTCTGCTTGGTGTATTTTAAGGAAACTAGCCTCATCGCCAGGGATACAAATTTACCAAGTCTATTATATCCTACTTCTCAAGACTATCGACTGTCTACTGTTCTTTGTTTTTACTTAAAAATTCATCAATAGTTGGCAAAACTCAACGTACCTGGTTTCTCGAAAATACACACATTTTCTCTCACTAGGAACACTGACATCTTGTCCTCAGAATAAACAACGAACTGTCGTACACAAATATGGCAAATAATGCGAGTAGGCGTCTTAGTGATAGTTATAACTTTTCTGCCATTGCAGAATCATCCAAAACATTTATTGGCTTATCACTCGATGGAACTCCCAATTTGCTGCCACTTTCTAAGTACTACTTCTATCACAACTGGGAGAAAACCCAAACTGAAGCTAACGCTATCGCGTCTCGGATCTGACTAACTTAACCTAAAACGTCGATTTACGACGACAACTATTTTCGAACATTCTAGAACACTTTGTCTGACAAACAACTCACCAGAACACGTGAATTTACGATCACATAGCCGAGCTCATCTCAGATAAAAAACAAAACACCAAATGACATGAGCTAATTCCGACTGAACTAGGGCATGAAGTATTTAAAAGCCTATACATGCAACAAACATAGTCAGCTGTATACCTTCCGTGTCATACTCATCGTCTAGCAGTTTACATCACATTAACACAGGGACTCAAACTCACGAGTAATAAAGAAACATCACGACTGCCGAGTCAATCTCCAAACATTTAATACTACACTAACCGTTTTACAATAACACATGGATAGTGCGATGCTTATAGTACAAATAACAGAGGTGGCCAGACTCTAGAGCAGAGGTGGCCAAACTACGGCCCGCGGGCCAGATCCGGCCCGCCAACGACTTTTGACTGGCCCGCCAACCTGTTTTGGCCGGCCTCTTATTGTTGATTGAAAATTACTGTATTACTGCGCTAAAAAAATATTACAAAATAGCACGCACAGGCACCAGAAACAAAACCAAAAAGACCCCAAAATGTACGATTAACATCTCCCCACCTCCCACAACACCACCAACTCTCTCTCTCTCTCTCTCTCTATCTATCTATCTCTCTCTCTCTCTCTCTCTCTCATACCAATTGAGCTCTACTAGATAGTGCCGACAAAACGGAAATGATAACGTCAAATCTTTGATCGTGCACGTAGACAGGCGAAGACAGTGTCGGTACCTATTTTGATAAAGAGAAACTGAAAGCAATGACAGATCTTTTCTGCGGTCGGAAGTCTCTGAGATCCAATGATGTTGCTGTGTCTTTAGCATCGGTATGGGAAAGTGATCGTGGGAGTGGGGGTGGATGGTAGGTACATTTCTGTAGGGAGAAGTTGAGGTGCACAGTTGGTCTTGTAAAGTGTGTTAAGTATAAAACAGCCAATGACACTTCTGGGCTTGTAGCTGTTGTGCACGTTTTCATGTATAAGAGTTTGCATTTGTAAAAATGTTTTCTAAGTATAGAAAAGTGGACAGTGAAAATCGCGCATTTAAACCAGAATGGGAGTTCGATTATTTGTTCATTCTCAATAAGGATAATAAACCTCAGTGCTTAGTTTGCGCCCAAGTTTTAGCCGTAGTGAAGGAATATAACTTGAAACGTCACTACATCACAAATCATCAGAAAAACAACGACGAGCATAGCAGCGAGTCGAGAAAGCTTATGACTGAACAACTCAAGAAAAAACTGAGTCAGCAAAAGAGTATATTTAGTCATGTAAACAAGATTCAGGAATCATCGCTCATGGCGTCCTATGTGATTAGTTATGAGCTTGCAAAAGCAAAAAAGCCGTTTACTGATGGAGAGTTTGTGAACAAGTGTGCAGTTCAAATGGCAGAAGCGTTCAATGAAGAAAAAGTAGTAAAAGAATTTCAAAATGTACCTCTTTCAAAACAAACCGTAGCTAGGAGAACAGAAGATATTAGTTTGCATTTGTCCCAGAACTTGAAATCTTTAATTGAAAATTGTCCATACTTTTCACTGGCGATTGATGAAAGTACAGACATCACAGACACTAGCCAGCTTCTTATTTTTGTTAAAGTGATCCAGGAAGACTCTACTGTTTCTGAAGAATTACTGAAAGTTTGCTCTTTGCATGGTACAAGTAAAGGGGATGACAAATTTTCTGCAGTTCAAAATGCCATGGAAGAATATGGTGGGTTTGAAAAATTGTCTGCTGTGTGTACCGATGGCTGCAAGGCTATGGTTGGGAAAAATACTGGTTTTGTTGGACTTTTGAAGCAAAATAAAATTGACGTGCCTACATTACATAGCATAGTTCACCAAGAGGCCCTTTGTGCAAAATCCATAAACCTAAATGACACTATGGCTACTGTAGTGAAAATAACGAATTTGGTCAGAGGAGGACACAGCTCTCTAAGTCACAGGAAGTTCCTTGCATTTTTAGAAGAAGTGGATTCTGTTTACGGTGATCTCCTGCTTCATGCTGAGGTGAGATGGCTTAGTCGAGGAAAATGTTTAATAAGATTTTGTGAACTGAAGGATGAAATATTTGACTTCCTGCGAGACAACTTACCATGTTCAATTGATTTTCAAAATAAACTCAAAGATATTCATTTCATTCAGCACTTGGCATTTCTCACAGATATAACACAACATTTTAATGTACTGAATTTGCAGTTACAAGGAAAATGGCAAACAATTTTTCAAATGATGGGCTATGTTGATGGCTTCAAAAAGAAACTGAGCCTATTTAGTCTGTCTTTGCAAAAGAATGACCTGTTTCATTTTCCTTGTTGTAAACAGCTGTCTGAGAAAGAGAGTGTTAACTTCAGGAGGCACACAGATGACATTGAACAGCTGATTTCTGAGTTTGATCGTCGATTTCAAGATTTTGAGATGTTTCGTCCACAAATGGAACTTTTTAACAACCCATTCAAGTTCACAGTGGAGCCTCAGCCAGCAGAACTACAATTACAGTTATGTGAACTCCAATGTGACCCATTCATCAACACAACAGAAGCAACTGGAGCTGATTTGTGGAAATTACTACCAAATGAACGTTACCCACTTCTGAGAAAATGGGCCCTAAAAGTGTGCTCTATATTTGGTAGCACATATCTTTGTGAGACAACATTTTCTGCCATGAAGCTTATCAAATCCAAGACCAGAAACAGATTAACTGACTCTGTATTATCCCATGTTCTCGGAATTGCTACGTCACAAATGGAAGTACACTTCAAATCACTGGTGAAAAGTTTTGATAAGCCACACTCTTCACAATGAAATAACACACAAAAGTATGTTTGAAATAAATAATTACATGTCATATTACAAATTACAAAACAAATTAAAACAACATATTCATTATATTTTTTTTACAGTAATTTCAGTCCGAAGACTGGTATACATGTCTTGGCAAATGTGCAGTACAGTAGTTTGCCGTTGCTTTCTGTACGTGGTTCATTATATATGTAAAACTAAATCTCAGAACGTTATTATTTAAGGATTTTATAGGTCTGGCCCTCTGGTGTTACCCTTTACCATAATCTGGCCCTCGGCCAACCTTAGCTTGGCCACCACTGCTCTAGAGAATCTGCTCTAGCACAACTGCTACCATCAATAACACTCATGTTTCAACCACAACATAATCTCGTCATCCCACTTTCTGCTTCACTTGGCAACGTCCCTCATTCAACTGCCTTTCTTCTACCAGTCTCCACACACTCCTCATGTTTTAACATTTACTCACACTCTCTCTATATCCCCGCTTGGTCATTGACGAACAGTTCACAACAACTCATGTAACCATCTTGTGAGATTCACAACAATAACTCACTCTCTAAATGTTCGTGACACTACCCTCCCCTCAAGCAAAAAAAAACACTTTTTTTCCAAAGGGGCCCACAGTATAGTCCCTGCAACATTAGTACATATCTGCCACGTACATCACCCCGGTAGCAGTACCCACACACACACACACACACACACACACACACACGCACACACACATAAACAACAGCAAGTCATAGTAGAAAAATTATAACAGCAATGTCACAGTAGAAAAATTACAATACTGATTTAAATAATCAAAAGGAAAAAACATTAATACAAATATATACTTCAGAATATAATGGTACGATTGGACATCTTTGCCAAGCCTCTCGCACAGTCTATGAAGTGCGGAACTCGCAACACACTTCCGATACAATACCGTTCCGGTCGCTGGTTGATTACCCACGACCTCGATCTTTGTAGATACTTTAATGCCTGGCGCTTTCACATAGAGCTTTCTTCTCACGCCTCAACCATCTCTGGGCCCGAAACAACAGAGCAGGCCATTCCTCACTCTTTTTCTACCAATAACTGACTCAGCATTGTCCTTCGAGTCTATCAAATGTATAGGCTGCGTTGTGATCTCAAATCACAAGAACAATAAGTGGCACCCAGAGTACGAGAATGTGGATTCAACCACATTCCCAGACTGTGTCCTTGGCGATGTCCAATAACCAAATTTTTCAACAACAACAACAGAAAAACAAAACAAAAATGTCTCTAAGACTAATGCAATTAATGACATTCTGATAATAAGCTAGGCATGATATATTATACCATAGTACTTTACATAACATAAAAAAATGACAACATGTACTATGACTACAATGCTAAAACACAATAACAACATACTTTTAGATCAACTATTCCATCAGTCAAAGATTACTACAAAGTATCATAAAACACAATTTCTAATATCAACATATTTCTCTCGCCAATGAAAACAACAATATAGCAGACTATTTATCACAGCATTCTACAAATCTTACAATGTATCAATGATAACCAATAACTAATTGTCATAATTCCTACACAGTGCTCCGATCAATGACAATCACAAGTATGTCAGAGTCTAGATAGGGAATCAGCAATAATATTGAATTTTCCCTGAATAGGCACTACTGTGAAATGATACTGTTACAATAATAATGCCCATCGTGTTAACCGAGAATTGGGCGACCTTTTTGACCTGAAAAAAGTCAACGGACGATGATCTGTCTCCAACACAAAATGAGAACCTAATAAGTACCTGGACAGTTTAGAGACAGACCAGACAATATCCAGACACTCTTTCTATCGTTGCATATTTCGTCTCTGCAGGCAACAACTTTCTACTTGCATACATAACTGGGTGAAGGTACCCCCTATGTTCTTGCATCAGACATGCACCGATACCTACATTAGACGCATCAGTACGAAGGACAAAAGGCTTCCTCAAATCAGGCAACAAAATGATTGGTTTATGTGAAAAAACACCCTTAATCTTCCGAAAAGCTCTTTCACACTCCACTGTCCACACTATCCTGTTTGGCATACCTTTATGAGTCAACGAAGTAAGGATGGCAGACAGTGAAGAAAATCTGGGGATAAACTTATCGTAAAAGTTAATGAGACCAACCAAATTTCTAAATTGTTTCTTCCTCTTTGGTGTTTGTAAATCCATGATCCTACTGACTGTTCTATCAACTGGTTTTATGCTATGATTCCCTACTACATGGCCCAAAAAACTCAACTCCCCAAAACCAATCTGAATCTTGCTAGGTTTTGCTGTAAATTTATGTAATCGAAGGCATGATAATACTGAACTTAACCCTTGTAGGTGCTCTTCCCATGTATTATGATATAAGCATATATCTTCAATATATGTGATGACATCCGTCCTTTCCCATAACACCATTCTCATCATTCGAGTAAAAGTAGCGGGCGCATTAACCAAGCCGAAGCACATGAAATTAAATTTAAAAGTCCCGGAGGTGTGCTAAATGCTGTCAGGGGTTTGGCACCATCGGTCAAAGGAATTTGCAAATACACTCTTGACAAATCTAACTTTGTGAAATATCTTGCATTCGACGACTGGGTTAGAAGGTCTTCTTGATTTGGTATCGGCTCAGCGTCAACAATGGTAATGCTATTTAGACGACGAAAGTCTATGCATATTCGTAGGGACTTGTCCTTTTTAGTTGGTGTCCCGGGTTCAAATCCCGGACGAGGCTCAAAATAATGACACGAGCTAGTTCCCACTGAACTAGGGCATGAAGTATTTAAAAGCCGATACATGCAACAAACATAGTCAGCTGTATGTCTTCCGTGTCATACTCATTGTCTAGCGGTTTACATCACATTAACACAGGGACTCAAACTCACGAGTAATAAAGAAACATCACGACTGCCGAGTCAATCTCCAAACATTTAATACTACACTAACCGTTTTACAATAACACATGGATAGTGCGATGCATAAAGTACAAATAACACTCTAGAGAATCTGCTCTAGCACAACTGCTACCATCAATAGCACTCATGTTTCAACCACAACATAATCTCGTCATCCCACTTTCTGCTTCACTCGGCAACGTCCCTCGTTCAACTGCCTTTCTCTTTCCAGTCTCCACACACTCCTCATGTTTTGACATTTACTTACACTCTCTCATATCCCCGCTTGATCATTGGAGAACAGTTCATAACAACTCATGTAACCATCTTGTAAGATTCACAACAATAACTCACTCTCTAACTGTTTGTGACACCAAACAACGCAATTCTCAAACAAGGGACATTAGCACTACTCTTGACCCCTCTTCTTGTTTTATCGATTATTCCGATTTGACTATAAATAAAAGTTATCTAATCTCCATCATAAAAAATTAATCTCATCAAACCGAATTTTCTCTCTTAACCACTCTAATGGTTACAGAAGCAAATAAAGGTATTCTGTAAGGAACATCAACAGTAAATAAATTAATGAAAGTATAGTGCACGTGTTTCATTTATTTCCCTCACAGAATTTTATAAGATTCTGTTATTCCTTCTTTACGATATGTCATTCAATCTCGCTCAGAAACATCGTCTCAGACATAAACAATTTAGCAGATCTTTTAAAATCCTCAAGCTGTGACTTACGAAATAATGTTATTTTCACGTCACGGCATTCTCTGATCTATTCAAATCTTTGCTTTTCCGTTCTTCACAAAGACAAATATTCATGCTTTGACGCATTTGAAATCTGTGACTTTATGAAAGGGAAAACTAATTTACTGAGGCAACCTTTAAGCTGTTGTCTTCATTCTCATCAAGTAAGCGTGAATATTGAAATTCCACATGTGCTTGCTGTAAAGGAAAATTTATGTATAGATTCAAACTTAGACACTTTTCATCATCAAAGGATGGGGCTATTGTTGGTGTTCCCTTGTGTGTCAAGCTGTGCGTTATTTACCCATTGTACGTATAAATGATAACTAGTCACGGATCATGAAGAAAGTCAGAATTATAAATGGACATAACAATAAACTAAATTGATAAGAATGGCGAGAAACTTCTCATGAATGTAGACTTTCAATATCTCATTTACTGAAACTATGAGGGCAAAGTTTCGAAATGTCAGTCAAGTAATTTGGGTGGACAAAATATCAAAGCGACCACAGATGTTTCGAAAATTATTGGATTCTTTGATCCTTTTATCGTCTCGTTCGTCACAGAAATACCAAGATACAGGATATAAGACGGGCTTAAGGAGTCGTTGATACTCTTTGAATGATCTCTCCCTAGATTGTTTGGACCAACTTCAAGTCTACCTTTGGACACGTGAATTCATGCTTGTTGTTCCATGTTGTTGTACTTGACATGATATTTACCTGTGGACAACTGTATGTGTTCTGCTGTTTTCTTGATGTAGATGGCTATGTATGTCCTGCTGGTTTTTGTTCTTGTTATAACTGTGTGTGCCCTACAATTTTTGTTCTTGGTGATGACTGTGTGTATCCTGTTGTTTTAGTTGTTGTATGTGACTGTGTCATCTGTTGCTTTTGTTGTTTAGGTGACCGTGTGGGTCCTGCTGTTTTTTATTGTTGTATGTGACTGTGTCTCCTGTTGTTTAGTGACCGTCTTTTTTTTAACTGTTTTTGTTGTTGCAGATGACTGTATATTCTCTGCTGTTTTTGCTGTTTTAAATGACTGTGTGTTGTGTATCCTCCTGTTTTTGTTGTTGTCGATGACTGTGTGTCCTGCTGTTTTTGGTGTAGATGATTGTATGTGTCCTGCTATTTGCGTTGTTGTATGTGATTGTGTGTGTCCTGCTGCTTTTGTTGTTGTCGGACTGCATGTGTTCTGCTGTTTTTGTTGTTGTAGATGATTGTGTATGTACTGCTGTTTTTGTTGTTGTAGATGATTGTGTGTTATGCTGCTTTTGTTGTTGTAGATGGTTGTGTGTGTACTGCTGTTTTTGTTGTTCTAGATGATTATGTGTACTGCTGTTTTTGTTGTTGTAGATTATTGTGTGTGTACTGCTGTTTTTGTTGTTGTAGATGATTGTGTGTACTGCTGTTTTTGTTGTTGTAGATTATTGTATGTGTACTGCTGTTTTTGTTGTTGTAGATGATTATGTGTACTGCTGTTTTTGTTGTTGTAGATTATTGTGTGTGTACTGCTGTTTTTGTTGTTGTAGATGATTGTGTGTACTGCTGTTTTTGTTGTTGTAGATGATTGTGTGTACTGCTGTTTTTGTTGTTGTAGATGATTGTGTGTGTACTGCTGTTTTTTTTTTTGTTGTATTAGATGATTGTGTGTACTGCTGTTTTTGTTGTTCTAGATGATTGTGTGTACTGCTGTTTTTTTGTTGTTGTTCTAGACGATTGTGTCTACTGCTGTTTGTGTTGTGTTAGATCTCTAAGACTTCTGTTGTTTTTGTTGTGTTAGATCATTGAGACTTCTGCTGTTTTGTTGTGTTAGATCTCTGAGTCTTCTGCTGCTTTTGTTGTATTAGATCATTGAGCCTTCTGCTGTTTTTGTTGTGTTAGATCATTGTATCTATTGTTGTTTTATTGTGTTAGATCATTGTGTCTACTTCTGTTTTTATTGTGTTAGATCATTGTGTCTGCTGCAGTGTGTGTTGTGTTAGATCATTGAGCCTTCTGCTGTTTATGTTTGGGACGATGTTTCTGAGTGCGATTGAATGACATATCGTAAAGAAGGCAATAACAGAATCTTATAAAATTCTGTAATGGGAAATAAATGAAACACGCACACTATAATTTCATTAATTTATTTACTGTTGATGTTCCTTAAAGAATAGTTTTATTTCCTCCTGTAGAGTGGTTAAGAGGGGAAATTCGGTTTGATGAGATTAATTTTTTATGATGGAGATTAGCTTTTATTTATAGTCAAAGGGGAATAATCGATAGAACGAGAAGAGGGGTCAAGAGTTGTGCTTACGTCCCTTGTTGTGTTAGATCTCATGGTCTTCTGCTATTTTTGTTTTGTTAGATCATTGAGCCTTCTGCTGTTTTTGTTGTGTTATATCATTGTGTCTACTGCTGTTTGTGTTGTGTTAGATCATTGTGTCTACTGCTGTTTTTGTTGTATTAGATCATTGAGCCTTCTGCTGTTTTTGTTGTGTTATATCATTGTGTCTACTGCTGTTTGTGTTGTGTTAGATCATTGTGTCTACTGCTGTTTGTGTTGTGTTAGATCATTGTGTCTACTGCTGTTTTTGTTGTATTAGATCATTGAGCCTTCTGCTGTTTTTGTTGTGTTAGATCATTGTGTCTACTGCTGTTTTTGTTGTATTAGATCATTGAGCCTTCTGCTGTTTTTGTTGTGTTATATCATTGTGTCTACTGCTGTTTGTGTTGTGTTAGATCATTGTGTCTACTGCTGTTTGTGTTGTGTTAGATCATTGTGTCTACTGCTGTTTTTGTTGTATTAGATCATTGAGCCTTCTGCTGTTTTGGTTGTGTTAGATCATTGTGTCTACTGTTGTTTTTGTTTTGTTAGATCATTGTGTCTACTGCTGTTTGTGTTGTGTTAGATCATTGTGTCTACTGCTGTTTTTGTTGTGTTAGATCATTGTGTCTACTGCTGTTTGTGTTGTGTTAGATCATTGTGTCTACTGCTATTTTTGTTGTGTTAGATCATTGTGTCTACTGCTGTTTGTGTTGTGTTAGATCATTGTGTCTACTGCTATTTTTGTTGTGTTAGATCATTGTGTCTACTGCTGTTTGTGTTGTGTTAGATCATTGTGCCTACTGCTGTTTGTGTTGTGTTAGATCATTGTGTCTACTGCTGTTTGTGTTGTGTTAGATCATTGTGTCTACTGCTATTTTTGTTGTGTTAGATCATTGTGTCTACTGCTGTTTGTGTTGTGTTAGATCATTGAGCCTTCTGCTGTTTGTGTTGTGTTAGATCATTGTGTCTACTGCTGTTTTTGTTGTATTAGATCATTGAGCCTTCTGCTGTTTTTGTTGTATTAGATCATTGTGTCTACTGCTGTTTGTGTTGTGTTAGATCATTGTGTCTACTGCTGTTTGTGTTGTGTTAGATCATTGTGTCTACTGCTGTTTTTGTTGTATTAGATCATTGAGCCTTCTGCTGTTTTTGTTGTGTTAGATCATTGTGTCTACTGCTGTTTTTGTTGTGTTAGATCATTGTGTCTACTGCTGTTTTTGTTGTGTTAGATCATTGTGTCTACTGCTGTTTTTGTTGTGTTAGATCATTGTGTCTACTGCTGTTTTTGTTGTGTTAGATCATTGTGTCTACTGCTGTTTGTGTTGTGTTAGATCATTGTGTCTACTGCTGTTTTGGTTGTGTTAGATCTCTCAGTCTTCTGATGTTTTGGTTGTATTAGATCATTGAGCCTTCTCCTGTTTTTGATGTGTTATATCATTGTGTCTACTGTTGTTTTGGTTGTGTTAGATCATTGTGTCTACTGCTATTTTTGTTGTGTTAGATCATTGTGTCTACTGCTGTTTTTGTTGTATTAGATCATTGAGCCTTCTGCTGTTTTTGTTGTGTTATATCATTGTGTCTACTGCTGTTTGTGTTGTGTTAGATCATTGTGTCTACTGCTGTTTGTGTTGTGTTAGATCATTGTTTCTACTGCTGTTTTTGTTGTATTAGATCATTGAGCCTTCTGCTGTTTTTGTTGTGTTAGATCATTGTGTCTACTGCTGTTTTTGTTGTATTAGATCATTGAGCCTTCTGCTGTTTTTGTTGTGTTATATCATTGTGTCTACTGCTGTTTGTGTTGTGTTAGATCATTGTGTCTACTGCTGTTTGTGTTGTGTTAGATCATTGTGTCTACTGCTGTTTTTGTTGTATTAGATCATTGAGCCTTCTGCTGTTTTGGTTGTGTTAGATCATTGTGTCTACTGCTGTTTTTGTTTTGTTAGATCATTGTGCCTACTGCTGTTTGTGTTGTGTTAGATCATTGTGTCTACTGCTGTTTTTGTTGTGTTAGATCATTGTGTCTACTGCTGTTTGTGTTGTGTTAGATCATTGTGTCTACTGCTGTTTTGGTTGTGTTAGATCTCTCAGTCTTCTGATGTTTTGGTTGTATTAGATCATTGAGCCTTCTCCTGTTTTTGATGTGTTATATCATTGTGTCTACTGTTGTTTTGGTTGTGTTAGATCATTGTGTCTACTGCTATTTTTGTTGTGTTAGATCATTGTGTCTACTGCTATTTTTGTTGTGTTAGATCATTGTGTCTACTGCTGTTTTTGTTGTGTTAGATCATTGTGTCTACTGCTGTTTGTGTTGTGTTAGATCATTGTGTCTACTGCTGTTTGTGTTGTGTTAGATCATTGTGTCTACTGCTGTTTTTGTTGTATTAGATCATTGAGCCTTCTGCTGTTTTTGTTGTGTTAGATCATTGTGTCTACTGCTGTTTTTGTTGTGTTAGATCATTGTGTCTACTGCTGTTTTTGTTGTGTTAGATCATTGTGTCTACTGCTGTTTTTGTTGTGTTAGATCATTGTGTCTACTGCTGTTTTTGTTGTGTTAGATCATTGTGTCTACTGCTGTTTGTGTTGTGTTAGATCATTGTGTCTACTGCTGTTTTGGTTGTGTTAGATCATTGTGTCTACTGCTGTTTGTGTTGTGTTAGATCATTGTGTCTACTGCTGTTTGTGTTGTGTTAGATCATTGTGTCTACTGCTGTTTTTGTTGTGTTAGATCATTGTGTCTACTGCTGTTTGTGTTGTGTTAGATCATTGTGTCTACTGCTATTTTTGTTGTGTTAGATCATTGTGTCTACTGCTGTTTGTGTTGTGTTAGATCATTGTGTCTACTGCTATTTTTGTTGTGTTAGATCATTGTGTCTACTGCTGTTTGTGTTGTGTTAGATCATTGCGTCTACTGCTGTTTGTGTTGTGTTAGATCATTGTGTCTACTGCTGTTTGTGTTGTGTTAGATCATTGTGTCTACTGCTATTTTTGTTGTGTTAGATCATTGTGTCTACTGCTGTTTGTGTTGTGTTAGATCATTGAGCCTTCTGCTGTTTGTGTTGTGTTAGATCATTGTGTCTACTGCTGTTTTTGTTGTATTAGATCATTGAGCCTTCTGCTGTTTTTGTTGTATTAGATCATTGTGTCTACTGCTGTTTGTGTTGTGTTAGATCATTGTGTCTACTGCTGTTTGTGTTGTGTTAGATCATTGTGTCTACTGCTGTTTTTGTTGTATTAGATCATTGAGCCTTCTGCTGTTTTTGTTGTGTTAGATCATTGTGTCTACTGCTGTTTTTGTTGTGTTAGATCATTGTGTCTACTGCTGTTTGTGTTGTGTTAGATCATTGTGTCTACTGCTGTTTTGGTTGTGTTAGATCTCTCAGTCTTCTGATGTTTTGGTTGTATTAGATCATTGAGCCTTCTCCTGTTTTTGATGTGTTATATCATTGTGTCTACTGTTGTTTTGGTTGTGTTAGATCATTGTGTCTACTGCTATTTTTGTTGTGTTAGATCATTGTGTCTACTGCTATTTTTGTTGTGTTAGATCATTGTGTCTACTGCTGTTTTTGTTGTGTTAGATCATTGTGTCTACTGCTGTTTGTGTTGTGTTAGATCATTGTGTCTACTGCTGTTTGTGTTGTGTTAGATCATTGTGTCTACTGCTGTTTTTGTTGTATTAGATCATTGAGCCTTCTGCTGTTTTTGTTGTGTTAGATCATTGTGTCTACTGCTGTTTTTGTTGTGTTAGATCATTGTGTCTACTGCTGTTTTTGTTGTGTTAGATCATTGTGTCTACTGCTGTTTTTGTTGTGTTAGATCATTGTGTCTACTGCTGTTTTTGTTGTGTTAGATCATTGTGTCTACTGCTGTTTGTGTTGTGTTAGATCATTGTGTCTACTGCTGTTTTGGTTGTGTTAGATCATTGTGTCTACTGCTGTTTGTGTTGTGTTAGATCATTGTGTCTACTGCTGTTTGTGTTGTGTTAGATCATTGTGTCTACTGCTGTTTTTGTTGTGTTAGATCATTGTGTCTACTGCTGTTTGTGTTGTGTTAGATCATTGTGTCTACTGCTATTTTTGTTGTGTTAGATCATTGTGTCTACTGCTGTTTGTGTTGTGTTAGATCATTGTGTCTACTGCTATTTTTGTTGTGTTAGATCATTGTGTCTACTGCTGTTTGTGTTGTGTTAGATCATTGCGTCTACTGCTGTTTGTGTTGTGTTAGATCATTGTGTCTACTGCTGTTTGTGTTGTGTTAGATCATTGTGTCTACTGCTATTTTTGTTGTGTTAGATCATTGTGTCTACTGCTGTTTGTGTTGTGTTAGATCATTGAGCCTTCTGCTGTTTGTGTTGTGTTAGATCATTGTGTCTACTGCTGTTTTTGTTGTATTAGATCATTGAGCCTTCTGCTGTTTTTGTTGTATTAGATCATTGTGTCTACTGCTGTTTGTGTTGTGTTAGATCATTGTGTCTACTGCTGTTTGTGTTGTGTTAGATCATTGTGTCTACTGCTGTTTTTGTTGTATTAGATCATTGAGCCTTCTGCTGTTTTTGTTGTGTTAGATCATTGTGTCTACTGCTGTTTTTGTTGTGTTAGATCATTGTGTCTACTGCTGTTTTTGTTGTGTTAGATCATTGTGTCTACTGCTGTTTTTGTTGTGTTAGATCATTGTGTCTACTGCTGTTTTTGTTGTGTTAGATCATTGTGTCTACTGCTGTTTGTGTTGTGTTAGATCATTGTGTCTACTGCTGTTTTGGTTGTGTTAGATCTCTCAGTCTTCTGATGTTTTGGTTGTATTAGATCATTGAGCCTTCTCCTGTTTTTGATGTGTTATATCATTGTGTCTACTGTTGTTTTGGTTGTGTTAGATCATTGTGTCTACTGCTATTTTTGTTGTGTTAGATCATTGTGTCTACTGCTATTTTTGTTGTGTTAGATCATTGTGTCTACTGCTGTTTTTGTTGTGTTAGATCATTGTGTCTACTGCTGTTTGTGTTGTGTTAGATCATTGTGTCTACTGCTGTTTGTGTTGTGTTAGATCATTGTGTCTACTGCTGTTTTTGTTGTATTAGATCATTGAGCCTTCTGCTGTTTTTGTTGTGTTAGATCATTGTGTCTACTGCTGTTTTTGTTGTGTTAGATCATTGTGTCTACTGCTGTTTTTGTTGTGTTAGATCATTGTGTCTACTGCTGTTTTTGTTGTGTTAGATCATTGTGTCTACTGCTGTTTTTGTTGTGTTAGATCATTGTGTCTACTGCTGTTTGTGTTGTGTTAGATCATTGTGTCTACTGCTGTTTTGGTTGTGTTAGATCATTGTGTCTACTGCTGTTTTGGTTGTGTTAGATCTCTCAGTCTTCTGATGTTTTGGTTGTATTAGATCATTGAGCCTTCTCCTGTTTTTGATGTGTTATATCATTGTGTCTACTGTTGTTTTGGTTGTGTTAGATCACTGTGTCTACTGCTATTTTTGTTGTGTTAGATCATTGTGTCTACTGCTATTTTTGTTGTGTTAGATCATTGTGTCTACTGCTATTTTTGTTGTGTTAGATCATTGTGTCTACTGCTATTTTTGTTGTGTTAGATCATTGTGTCTACTGCTGTTTGTGTTGTGTTAGATCATTGTGTCTACTGCTGTTTGTGTTGTGTTAGATCATTGTGTCTACTGCCGTTTGTGTCTAATTTGAATGTTTGTGAAGACAAAATAGTGTATGTTTAATTTGAATATTTGTGAAGACATGATTGTGTATTTTTATTTTGAATGCTTGTTGTAACAAAACGTCAGAACATACTCTTTTGTGTGGTCTCTCACACCTTCAGCCCTCCGACAGTATCTTTTCTTTTTCTTCATTTTTCTCACTCATTGCTTTTTGGGGCATAAATCGTGCCTATTCATTCGTTATCTTCACTATTTTGCTCTATGCTGGACATAGCATGGTGAAGTCTCTAACACGCCACTCCCCTATAACAGTATTTGCTACGGGAGTAATGCGTATCTTATTGTTTACCACCCCTCAAAGATATTTACGTTCCGCCAGCTGAACTGTGGTATTATCGTAACAATACCCAGTCAGACCTGTCACACCATCCCGCTTATCTCTTAGAATCCGTTTGACCACCTGTGGAAACGTGTCGGTCCAACGTCTGGCCCCATTGGAAAGCTGTTGATCATGTTGACACAAGCTTGCTTTATGCGTACGATGAAAGAAGACAACACTGTCTGACTAGACGTCTGTCTGACGGAGTCAGGCAGATAAAGGAGATAATTAGATAATCTGTCGTGATAAACATCTGGGCGGAAGTCATTACGCCAGAAACACAGGGTCACAATATTGTGATAGACAGAGGTGCATCGGAAGTCTTATGTAACGATTTGACTTCACTGTTGTAAGAGGCCACGCGTGTATATTAAATTTAATATTTTCAAATATGCGTTTGATGAGTAATGATAAACTTCCCCACCCAAACAGTGCTTGATAGATTTGATTGGTTCGCCAGAATCTACAAGGATTTGATTGGAACTTTGGGCGGAAACACAGCTGGGATTTGAAACTAAGGATTGCGAGATAATAACGCCGATAGTGTGAGAGAAGAGCATCACCACCAACCGCCGAAATCGAACAGATTGAGTGAAGAAGTGCCCTCATCACCACTGTGACGTACGTCTAGTTTGACAAGTGAATTTTCCCTGATTTGATGGATGATTAAAGGGACTTTAGCTTTTCATAACATTAGAACCCCTGAACATCAGTATTGTTGTAACTTTTCACCAACGAAGAGTAGCGGCTATGATCAAAGTAGTCAAAGACGATCCCCAGAACAGAGAAACAGAAATTTAGCATCTCCGTGCGAACACTGAACCGTTCGCAAGATGGACACGAGCGGTCAGAAGAAAGCTTCTTGCAGACTTCGAACCTCTGTGGAGACCAGCAGACTTGCCCGAAAGACTATGGAACGGGCGCTCAGCGTAGCGGATACGATCTGAGAAATCAGGAAACTCACCGCGAACGAGGCTAGTCTCGCAGAAATTTCACATCCTCGTGCGAGCAGCCTGAGACGAACGAAGCAGCACTCTTCCCAGCACTTGTGAATCGACTACCTCACTTTCCTAAATCGTTATTTTCACAGAGCCTTCACTATCATTCTACACTCTAAAGGGACCAATATCCATCAGAACTCTCTCAGAAAAAAATTACGACAACCACGAAGTGACGAAAACCACAGCTGCAGGACTCATCTGGAGCCAATTTTTATATAACAGGCTACAGCAAAAATCAAAGACATTCTAAAGTCCATTCTAAACCTCAATGAGGAAACTTTAATTTCAATTTTCACCCAATTTTCCATATTTATTTTCCCATGTTACAGACTAATTGACTATTACATTTGTTGTATGTTATTTTAAACTAAACAATAATATTTTATTCAGTTTATCTGTACGAATGCAAACGTATGAGCCAGTTTTTCTTGATATATATATATATATATATATATATATATATATATATATATATATATATAGAGAGAGAGAGAGAGAGAGAGAGAGAGAGAGACAGCCATTACTTATAAGAGTGCATTTGTTGGATTACTCCAACTGGGGGCGTGACGAGCCAGAACCATTGCATAACCCCTTCACAAAAGGCGACGGACCAGATAATAAGTTAACAAATTTTCTCAGCCCTTAAGCAGCGTTTTGTTCTTGACTTCTGGGAATATCTTGTGAAGGCTCCCCTAAGGTAGAAAAGTCATTCATCTTCTATCTACATCTTTGCCAAGAGTAATCTTGCACGCAGATAGATACCTTGGACGACCTACTTTTAGATACGCTTGCGTTGTGATCATTAGTGGACTACTACTGCAAAGCAAGGGGGGGGGGGGGGGCAATCTCGTGACATTTGTGAAGACATGATAGCCTATGTTCAGTTTGAATGTTTATTAAGACTTGATAGTGTATGTTCAGTTTGAATGTTTGTGAAGACTTGATAGTGTATGTTCAGTTCGAATGTTTGTGAAGACATGATAGTGCATGTTCAGTATGAACGCAGCTTAAGTTATATTTTTTTATCGTTACAGAAAACAACTATCATGAAGATGCTTGCCATATTCGGCTGTTTTCTGTTACTGGGCTCTCTGACCTTGACCGGTAAGTGCGGTCTGATGCAAATACATCATTTAAATTGTTTACATTATTAGACAACATCTTATATTGAGGTATTCTTTTTTTTTAAATTGTAATTTCTAAATGATTACATTATGCTTATCTCTGGTATGTGTATATGAGTGCGTCGTTATTTCTGTTTAAATGTATGAATTTCTCTCCGTCTTTATATCTGCGTGTGTGTGTTGTTGTTGACTTATATCGCCATCTCGACTTAACTACTGTCATTCGCAAGAAAGACAGGAAAAAGGAGAGAGAAAAGACAGAGATAGAAAGAAAGAGTAAGTTAGAGAACTGATAAAGAGGATAGAAAACTGAGAACACTAGAGAAGAGACTCTCTATAACATTTATATATGTATATATGGGAGTCAATATTCTTATATCTTCGGGAGTAAACCCTGAGGATAAATCCGGAGTCGGAGTCCCTAAGGCAGTCTAATGTCGATTCGACATTATTATGGCAACTCCTGCGACATGGCTGGTACCAAACTGTATCGGCTACTGCCGTTCCTTTGGATCTACCGGCTGTGTGGAGAGGGGGAACATGCTGCATGGGCAACAGCTTGATCTCCATATAACTGTGCCCAAGCTCGCGCCCTGGAGAGGACACTCCAGCTTCACCCTATAGGTGTCGGCAAAACACGGGAAGTAGCAGTTACCGGTTATAAGCATTTTGCCCAATTGGCGTAGGGCATGGCGCCAGGGGCTACTTCCGACAGTGGGAGAGGTTCTAGGATCTCACTGGACAGCTACCGCACGCTTCAAGCTGGGCAGCCCCCAGTCAATAAGGTGTCGTCCCGCCACTGTCTGCTTTTCCCATTGGGTGCATGGGGATTAGGGTCAAACCCGAACTGTAGACAGAAAATTTTGCACCAAGCAATTATCGAAAAAATAGAAATAAGCAAACTCTCAGATTGGGATGCTGGAACGTCCGGACTATGTTGACTGGACTATCCGAAAACCTACAGGATGTAAACGATGTAAGGAAGACAGCCATAATTAATGATGAGCTTAAACGACTTCAGGTGGATATAGTTGCACTTCAGGAAACGCGCCTGGCGGGCTCTGGAACGGTGAGCGAGAAGGACTACACATTTTATTGGCAAGGGAAAGATCTTAATAAAGCTAGAGAACACGGAGTAGGTTTTGCGGTAAAAAAATCGCTAACTAAAATGGTTGAACCAGGCGAGAATGGATCAGAACGCCTGTTAACGCTCCGCCTGCAAACTAGCACAGGTCCCATCACCCTTGTCAGTGTGTATGCTCCTACTCTGTACTCTGCCTCAGAAGCTAAAGATGAGTTCTACGAGAATCTAACAGCAATTATCAAAAGCATACCTAGGCAAGAACAGCTTGTTCTCCTTGGTGACTTTAACGCTAGAGTGGGTGCCGATAATGTTTCATGGCCTTCATGTCTGGGCAGGTTTGGTATTGGCAAGATGAATGAAAATGGACAACGGCTCTTAGAGTTGTGCGTCCACCATGACCTCTGCGTGACCAACACCTACTTTCAGACAAAACCCCAGCATAAGGTGTCATGGAGACACCCACGATCCAAGCACTGGCACCAACTTGACCTGATTCTCGTCAGAAGGCCACTCCTCAGGTCTGTGCTCTCCACGCGCTCGTACCATAGTGCAGACTGTGATACAGATCACTCCTTGGTTTGCTGCAAAATCAGAGCACAACCAAGAAAACTCTATCGTGTCAGACATGAAGGGAAACCACGCATTGATACCAGCAAGATGTCAGACCCTTTCATGATCGCTCAATTCACTGCGACCTTCGAGAAAGTGCTCAGTAGCCCTCAGCATGGTGATACTATTACAGAGAACTGGGAGCATCTACGGAACACCATTCAAAGTACTGCACTTGCCACCTTTGGTAAGAAAACAGCAAAGTCAAATGACTGGTTTGATGCTTCATCAGATGTGATGGCACCTGTCATTGAAGCTAAGCGCAGTGCTATGAATGAATACAAACGTTCACCGAGTGCCAGAACCCTACAGATCCTGAGGGCTACGAGAAGCAAAGTTCAACAAACTGCTCGACGCTGTGCAAATGACTACTGGCTCCAGCTCAGTGAGAGCATCCAGATCGCAGCGCAAACAGGCAACATTAGACAAATGTATGACGGTATAAAGAAAGCACTTGGCCCCCATAAAAGTAAGACGGCACCGCTAAAAACCATCAGCGGAGAGAAGCTAACCGATAAGGGTAAGCAGATGGAGAGGTGGGTCGAGCACTACTCTGAGCTTTACGCTAGAGACAATACCGTTACGCCTGCAGCCCTTGATGGTGTCAACAGTCTGCCAACTATGGAGGAGCTGGATGCCGAACCAACATTAGAGGAACTCAGCAAGGCCATTGATAGCTTGGCCTCTGGCAAAGCACCAGGCAGTGATGGGATTCCTCCTGATTTAATCAAATGCTGTAAGAGCACGCTATTACATCCCCTGCATAGGATGCTGTGCCAGTGCTGGGAAGAGACAACTATTCCTCAAGACATGCGAGATGCCAAGATTGTAACACTGTATAAAAATAAAGGAGACAGAAGTGATTGCAATAACTACAGAGGCATCTCTCTTCTTAGTATTGTTGGTAAGGTTTTTGCCAAAGTCATCTTAATGCGACTACACAAGTTAGCTGAGCGCATATATCCAGAGTCACAGTGTGGATTCCGAGCTGGCAGATCAACAACAGACATGATCTTCTCTCTCCGCCAGCTTCAGGAAAAATCAAGAGAGCAGAAAAGACCATTATATATCGCCTTTATAGACCTCACAAAAGCATTCGACCTGGTTAGTAGGGATGGACTCTTTAAAATCCTCCTGAAAATAGGCTGCCCTTCTAAAATGCTGGAAATGATAAAGTCATTCCATGACGGCATGAAGGGAACAGTCCAATATGCTGGAAGCACGTCACAGCCCTTTGATATACGAAGTGGCGTTAAACAAGGCTGTGTTCTGGCTCCGACCCTCTTCGGAATCTTCTTTGCCTTACTCTTGAAACATGCATTCAGAGATGCAACTGAAGGAATATGCCTTCACACTAGGTCAGATGGCCGTCTGTTTAATCTTTCAAGGCTGAAGGCAAAAACAAAAATCAGAAGGGTCACTATAAGAGACTTGTTGTTCGCTGATGATGCTGCAGTCGTCACTCAAAGCCAACAGGAGCTTCAGAGCTTGATGAATCGCTTCACTAAAGCATGCAAGGACTTTGGCCTCACAATAAGTCTAAAGAAAACGAATGTGCTGAGTCAGGATGTGGGTGCTGCACCAGTTATCACTATCGATAACTATGAATTGGCAGTGGTGCACCACTTCACATACCTAGGGTCTACCATCAATGACAAACTCTCACTGGATACAGAAATCGACAGCCGCATTGGCAAAGCTGCAGCTACCTTTGCCCGCCTCACATCGCGTGTTTGGGGAAACTCTAAACTCACAATGAAGACCAAAGCTGCGGTATATAATGCCTGCGTCACCAGCACACTCCTATATGGCAGCGAGACCTGGACGACCTATGCTAAGCAAGAAAGAAGGCTCAATACCTTCCATTTGCGGTGTCTACGCCGCATCCTCGGCATCTCGTGGAAAGATAAAGTGACAAATGTCGAGGTGTTGTCACGTGCTGGCCTTCAAAGTATGTATACGCTTCTTAGACAGCGCAGACTTCGCTGGCTTGGCCATGTTCGCCGCATGGATGATGGTCGCATCCCAAAAGATATCTTCTACGGACAATTAGCAGATGGCAAGAGAACAGTTGGGCGACCACAGCTGAGGTTCAAAGATGTGTGCAAGAGAGATATGAGGGCACTGGACATGGATCCAGCAACATGGGAGGATAAAGCTGCCGATCGCACTAAGTGGCGATGCTATTTACGGCGCCACCTCAGATTGGGCGAAGAGAGGCTCACACAAGAAGCAGAGGTGAGGAGAAAACGTCGAAAGGAGCACCAGGAAAATAAGCAGCTGAGGGCTGTCACCTCAGGGGCGCATTCCCATAGTCAGTTATGACTGAAGGGGCTATTATTATTCTTATTCTTATATGGGGGTGTAGACTTTGTGTGTGGGATTCAAGACTTTCTTTATGAAAGTCAAGTCATCCTGCGCTTGGGTTAACTACGGTGGTGACTTCTCACTACTCAATGTTACGATTTATACACCTAATCTAACTTTTGAAACCATTTATTCTCAAGACCGTACCCTTTTTTGCCATTTATTCACTAAATCTTACAATCAATCAATCAATACCTTTTAGCGCCCCAAGAACGTAGGCTTTTAGCAAACACATTCCAGGGTTTTCCTGTCACGTGGCATCAGCATGTTCTTTTCACGTCTTCCTCATCATTTTCACTTCTCAAGTTCTCTTCTCCGTGATTTTTTTTTTTTGGGGTCTACCTCTGCCTCTCTTTTCCTGGGGAGTCCAGAACAGGGTCTGCCTGGTAATGCTATTAACAGGTTTCCTCAATGTGTGTCCTATCCGTCGCCAGCATCTTCTCATCTCTTGTTTCACTGACATTGTCTTTGGGACCCAAAGATGCAGCAATAGAGAATGCAGTCAGCGACCCATAGCTTGACTGCTTGCATCAGGGTCAGCGAACCAGAGCTGACCAAGACCCTACTCCACCTCCACGTGGTGGTCCTGGAAACAGGCTGCATCACTGCAGTCTGGCTGAGCGAGTAGGGATCGCAGAGGGAAGGCAAACCCGGTCCCAAAAAATGCTGTGCTGAAGTCGGATGTGTCGACCGAAAGGTGCAGATATCATAGCTCCGGCGTAAACAGACACAACGCAACCAACGTCCTTTTCAGGACGAACGAGGAAGAAGAAGAAGAAGACTGACATTGTCTGGTTCTTGTCATCAGTTCCACATGGATGACCTTGTCATACCCTCGCAAACCTTTTATTCTACGCAAGCACCCATTTGTAAATGAATGAGATTCAAAGACGCAGCAACAGTGATAAATGCAGTCATCGACCCATAGCTTGACTGCTTGCGTCAGGGTCAGCGAACTAGAGCTGACCGAGACCCTACTCCACCTCCAAGTGGTGGTCCTGGAAACAGGCTGCATCTCTGCAGTCTAACTGAGAGAGTAGGGATCGAAGAGAGAAGGCTAACCCGGTCCCAAACATGCCATGCTGAAACCGGATGTGTCGGACCGAAAGGCACAAATATCGCATCTTTGCTGTAAATGGCGACACAACGTAACAAACGTTCTTTTCAGGACAAACGAAGAAGAATGATTGAGATTAATGGTTGTTGTTTTTATTGTTCTCCGTTCTTACACTTGTTGTTATCTATTCACTTAGTCCTACATCCTGTACTACAACTACATTCTCACCAACACCTTCTCATGACAACACTGACTTCATGTTACTCTGTTGCTGATAATATCAGAGTAGTCTCCCTTATAGAGACTCATAGTACCTTACAGGAACTAGCTGAATATTTGTATATCTGTGTTTTTTTTTTTTTCTTATTTCAGATTCGTTACCTACATCGGCTCCAGGTCAGTATTTTAAATATATATATTAATTATTTTTTTTATGTCATTTTTTTTTTTAATGTTTCATAAATTTTTTTTTAATTTTTTTTTTTTTGGTTTGTTCTTTTTGGTCGTTTGAAACCTGACTTCTTCACTGTCTTCGTAATTCACTGTGTTTAAGTGTTCCAGTTATTCGTTAGTTGAAATAGTTATTTGTAGCAGCAGATTTAATCACTATTTTGTTAAAAACTCGTGAAATGACGTGAATTTCATTTAAGGAACATTACAGCAGACAACTGACAAGTCGGAAAAAATACTTTCTTGAGTCAAAACAGCATACATCAGACAAAGAGAAGTTATTGAAAAAAAAATACTTTGTTATTTGAGTAGTAATTTGATCGCAGTTCTAGTTTATCTAATATGATTGTGCATTAACTCATAACTAGGGCTAAGATTTTGATGATCTTGCATCTATTGGGGGGTATAACTGAATCGTTGCTCATTTAAATATAAATATGTTTCATAAAACACTAAACTGATTTAAGAGCTTTTGTTAATGCTTTATTGTGCATAGTTTTGCCAATTTTGGCATTTAGGGCATTTTATGAAGATTTATTGGTCATTTAAAAGCATTTATGGTTGTTCATTTGGTCATTATTCTTCACATTTTGGCATTCTAAATAAAAAATATGCATTTGTTACTTATTATTATTTTTTCTTTGCACATTTCTTAACATCACTGTTTTCCCCATGCTGTTTAATAATTTTCCCAAAACACCTACATGTCACGGGATTGACTCCCCTTGCTTTGCAGTAGTGGTCCACTAATGGTCTCAACGCAAGCGTATCTAAAACTGGGTCGTCCAAGGTATCTATCTTCGCGCAAGATTACTCTTGGCAAAGATATAGATAGAAGATGATTGGCGTTTCTAACTTAGGGGAGCCTTCACAAGATATTCCCAGAAGTCAAGAACAAACGCTGCTTAAGGGCTGAGCAAAGTTGTTAACTTATTATCTGGTCCGTCGCCTTTTGTGAAGGGGTTATGCAATGATTCTAGCCCGTTCAGGCACCGAGTTGGAGTAATCCAACGAATGCCCTCTTATGGCTCTCTCTCTATATATATATATATATTTATCAAGAAATACTGGCTCATACGTTTGCTTTCGTACACATACATTGAATCAACTATTATTGTTTAGTTAAAATAACATACAACAAATTTAATAGTCAATTAATCTGTAACATGGGAAAATAAATATGGAAAATTGGGTGAAAATTGAAATTAAAGTTTAATCGTTGAGGTTTAGAATGGGCTTTAGAATGTCTTTGATTTTTGCTGTAGCCTGTTGCATAAAACTTAGCTCCAGATGAGTCCTGCAGCTGTGGTTTTCAACACTTCTTGGTGATGAGGGCACTTCTTCACTCAATTCGTCCACTGCAGGCGGTTGGTGGTGATACTCTTCTCTCACACTAGTGGCGTAGGAACTTCAGTACTTAAGTCTGATGTCTTTAAACCACGAACTGTGACAAATAGAAACAAATGCCTTCTGCTGAGTATATTTGTTCTCCGCATACTAACAGGCCCATGGTCATGCGCTCCCCCCACCAGTGTTAACCTCTCAGAAGAATTAAATTCCCGAGCACACAGTGTAACTCTGGGATTATGATGAAAATTCACCCATTTCCTTCTGGGTGTTAACTAGGAAATTGCGTCTGGAGGGCATGAACAATGATTTGCCTGAATTACAATTACGAAAGGTACATAATTCTCACAAGATAATATGTTACACCTTAGGCACATATGATGTAATCATCACTGCTCCAATCGGAGTCAGGGGTCGCTCTGCTGTCGGGTTTCCCGCACGACTAGTCAGAAACAATCACCAGCTCTTGCTGTAGTTGTTCATAAATATACTATTTTTATATGTTGAGGTTGGCAGCCTCATATATATATATATATATATATATATATATATATATATATATATATATATATATATATATATATATATATATATATATATATATACATATATATCCACTAGCAAGAAAACATGTTAAATTCACGTTTGTATTAGAAATGTTTAATCTTACCCTAAATATTGGGTATACACAATCTCCTGCACATATTAGAATGGACACACAGCACTTTAGGTTAGATGCTGTTCGAATCACTTTGGTCTGGGAAATTAGAGTTTACTGATTCTGTACGTAATTATTTTCTCCTCTGGGCGGAAATATTTTTAGACCCTAAAAGTTTGCATATACAAAAGTTATGTTTACTGAGATACAATTTATAATTATAAGTACTCGTTATATATGAATTTAAAGGAAAATGAATGTGCATTATGAACATATTAATCGTTTTTTACTAAATTTATAATTTAGTAGATTTGTTAGATTAAAAAGTACATACCAAAAAATAAAAAAGATCTGAAATTATGAAATTTTTTCCCACTTACCTAAGGCCTCCATCAGACATTTTTGTCACAATACATTCTAATTGCTTTCATTTTGTAGGTAATCCATTTGGTAATACAGAAAAGCAACAAAACTGAATAGCTGTTAAACAAACAGGACGTTTCGATTGTAAACCGCTTCCATTCAGTGTATTTTCGGCCTTTGTTAATCACTGTCGTGTGGTGCGTCACTGGGGCAACTACGACAGTAGTTTTTGCCAGGAATAGTCTATGAGATATTAGATATAAGGTCTCTAGAAATTGGCTCGTTAAGAAAGAAAAAAAGACCTATTCGAGATAGGGACAAGAAGACAGGAATGCGAATGCTTTCCACTAGACAGTGTTTTCTAATAAATTATGGAAAGAGTTCTGTTTCCCCACGACCTTAGCTTCTGCCCTTAGATCCCGTAAAGAAAAAGCCCCCAACCTCATCTGAGTAGAGAAAGGTTCCTATAGGTGAATATGTAACACCGACAGCACGAGTGATACATTAACAAACTCTTGATAATGATCAACTGATCGTTGGGTTTATTAATGAAATATCCACACATATAGGGTTAGTAATGGTTAGAACGTGATGATGGTGAAAGACGATTCACACAAAACACACAGATGAGATAATAAAATTACAGTTAATTAAGTAATAGTTAATTAAGGATGAACTGGTGTAGAGTGAAATGATGATGTGATATGATACGTGTTACCAAAATGGTGAGTACTCTACACAGTCCATGTGTCTCTAAATGCTTCTCCTAGATATGAGGATTCACATGTATGCATAAAATGTCCCAAGTTGTTATACGTTATGTCGAATGGGGTATCTCTAAGTCGAGGACGTTCTGATGAATACTGTTGTCGTACGGAGAACGCTGACGAGATATTTATGTATATTCCTTCACTGTTTGAGTATATCTCTGTAGTGTGGATCAACAGTTAATAGTTGTCATATGAACAAAAGGTCTGTGGTCTAATCTCCCGACGGTACTGGTCAGACTGGATATCTTCACGAAATGTTAGTGATATGTAGACTCATAATCTTGCGTATGTAGTCGTGATTCATATACTTTCGAGTCTGCTTCATAAAATGCGCTTAAGAGTGTGTTGCACGTGGTATAAATATGCGATTCCTCTTTTGAGCTCTTTTGCTTGACTTCAGATAATAATGATCTTTCGAGTGATTAGAGTTTATGATGACTCTGTATTGAACTTGTGATAACTCTGTATTGAACTTGTGAGCAAGCAGTATATGGTGACGAAAAATGCTGCGTCCACCTTATGACTTGTGGGTGAGACAATATTCCTTTTAAATTGAGGAATGAAAGATGTCCTATGGCGAATTCTGCTAGCCAAATGTCCGTTTTTGATAACTTATTTCTGGTTAGACGTCAGACACGTTGCGTGTAGACTCAGACTTCTGATGAACTGAAGACACACAAAAGTCTTCGTAAGTTTTTCACATTTAACATCACTGGTTGACTTTCATTTAAACTACTGCTCATTATTCATCTCCCTCTCTCTGAGTTCAATTCTAATGATGTTAAATATCTTGTGCATGAGAGTGTGTGCATATGGGAGACTGTGATGATGATAAAGGTGAAATATGAACTATTAATTACCTTCTATCATCCTATCATCTTCTATGAAAATCTTCTGATTTTATTAATCAGTTATGCCAAGAATTATTTGAAACTTTATCTTCCGCACATTTTAGCTGTGAGGTTAAAATAAACAAAATTAAGAAAATGTATTAATAAGTATAAGATCTACTAACCTTCTTTTCCCTTCGCAAAATCCTTTAAGAACACAATTAATCACGGAACTGAATTATCATCCACTCTGAATAAACACGTGTATTAGGCTATGCGTTTTTGGGTTTGATCTCTTCCTCACAAGGTAAAAACCTGGACTGCCTCACTCTAGTAGATTATGCGGTATTATATATTTCTGGAAGTCACCCTGCCCAAGCTGGGCGTCCAATGTGGTCAACCCACGCTTGTCTGAACCGCGGCCACGTTTTCCCCTGGCCAATCTGGGCGTCCAATGTGGTGTCACAGAAATTACAGTTTGATTAGGATGACCATATGTGTTTTTACCAGATTTATCACGATACAATGTGGGCTTCAAATGATAATGTCAGGCATGTGGACTCAATCAAAGGACTTTATTTCCCCCGATGAAAGAACAAATGTGGTTCTCTAGATACCGGTCGCGAGTAATCACAACAATGAAATAGCAAATGTGGATCGCAAATATGAGATGAGAGAGCAAATGTCGGAGAAAATACAGTATGAAGAATGTAGGAAAAGATGGAGCAATAAGGCCTTTGCGCTCGTTTATCACAATAGCCCCTCCTCAAGTGTGATGTCAATCGTACTCAGGAGAGCTTAGACTTCTTGCTCGGGATTCTTTAATCCTTTTCCTCATCTTCGTTTTTCTCTCCGGTTTCCACCCTTTCCTCTACTTGTCCGTGCTCTTCGTCCTGCCTCATAGGATGACGGCTTAAAAAATCCGCTCCTACGTTATGTTTTCCTTGGATATAGTCCACTTGGAACGTGTAAGGTTGTAGAACAAGCGACCACCTCATCAGTCTAGCATTCAAATTCTTTGAATTGGCGAGGAAGGTCAGAGGTTGGTGATCACTCTGGATTGTAAATTTCCTTCCGTACAGGTATGCTTGAAATTTTTGTATTCCCCAGACGAGGGACAAACATTCCTTTTCGATTGTGGAATAGTTTTGTTCTGCTCGGTTTAACTTCCGACTCGCATATGCGACCGGAAATAGATTTGGGGGGCTTCTGTCATCTGGCTGTAGTAATGTAGCCCCGATTCCAATGTTACTGGCATCTGTGCGCAAGATGAATTTTCTAGTTAAATCCGGAAGCCGTAAAATAGGTTTTGTGGTGAGTTTCTCTTTTAAGAGTGCATATGCATGTTCACATTCTGCTGACCATGTCACTTTATCTGGGTTTCCTTTCTTGGTTAGCGACGTAAGCGGCGCACAGAGGCTATTAAAATCCTTTATATATCTCTGGTAGAATCCACAGAGAGATACAAATGACCGGACATCCCTTTTAGTGGACGGTCTCGGTGCATTTCTCAGCTTCTCAACGTTTCGAGTCTCGGGAAACATGGTCCCATGGGATATAGTATGTCCTAGGAATTCTAGCTGTTCACACCCAATTTGACATTTGGTTGGGCGGGCGGTTAGTCCCGCTTCTCTGAGTCTGTTAAACAGCAAGGATAGCGCTGATATATGTTCTTCAAACGATTCAGTAGCTACTAGGATATCATCCATAAAATTGCTGATGGCGGGATGATTCAAAGGATCCAATAACTTTCGCATCATCCTTGTGAAGACACTAGGAGCATTGTTCAGTCCAAATGGCATCACATTAAATTCGAAGTGTCCATCTGGAGTACTGAAGGCTAACAGATTCCTCACCTCAGCTTTTACCGGTATTTGATAGTACCCTTTACTGAGGTCGATCTTTGAAAAATAGCGAGCCCTGCTCAGCTTAGTAAATAGCTGGTTCTGGTCCGGTAACGGTTCTGGCTGGAACTGTGTTAACGCATTCAGCTGTCGGTAGTCGATGCACAGGCGGTGTTCTCCACTGGGTTTGCGTAACAGCACCACTCCCGCACTGTAAGGGGACTCCGACTTCGAAATTATGCCTTCCTTAAGTAAGTAATCAATTTCTTGCTTTAATGCCGTCGCCTTGGCATACGGAATCGGATAGGTTCTCATTCGGACGGGCGTAGGATCCGTGACTTCCATGTCAAACTCCATCAGGTTTGTCCGGCCCGGTTTGTCTGTCAGAGAGTCGGCGTGGTTTTCCATCAATCTCCTCACACTTTCTTGCTGGGCTTCCGTTAGGGTGGAGCTTATTTTCACATCTAAATGTGATTCCTCCTGTTTCACCGGGTACTCTACGGATGATAATGGCTCTTCTTCCATTTGCATAGCAATGGCCATAGTCATGAGGTGCGCTGGTTCGGCAGGGGCTCGCTCGTAAAACTTCTTAAGCAGATTTAAGTGATAAATTTTCTGCTTTCCGTTCACGGCGATTTTATAGTTGGTGCGAGAAATCTTTTCCGCCACTTTGTAGGGTCCCCTCCAGCAAATCTGCAATTTATTACTGCTACTTGGCAGAAGAAGTAGCACCTTCTCTCCTACTGCTAGTTCTCGGTCCTTCGCATTGCGATTGTAATATTTGGCATGTTTCCGCCTAGCCTCCCGTACTTTCGCTGTGGCTAATTCCCAGCCAGTCTTCAGGCGTTGTTTCAAGTCTGTGACGTACTGGAAGGCTGATGTGACAGTGTCGTCTGCCTTGGCATCTGTCCATGTTCTTAGTAATGCTTCTAATGGACCTTTAATAGGTCTTCCGAAGAGTAATGTGGCCGGAGGAACTCCAGTTGACGCATGCGGTACTTCCCTATAAGCAAATAATGCGGCAGGAAGATACTGATCCCAAGTTTCTGGCTTCTCCTGTGCCAACTTCCGAAGAATAGAGGTGAGCGTCCCGTTAAACCGCTCTACTTGCCCGTTACTTTGGGGGTGATAGGGCGAAGTATGGATATGCCTAGTCTTGAATATTCTAAGCACCTCCTCTGTCAACTTGCCTCTAAATTGTGACCCGTTGTCTGTGAGAATTTCATGCGGGAAGCCCAATCTAGTAAAGATATTCAGTAAAGCGTCAGCTACATGCACTGAGTCGCATGCTGGCATGGCTATGGCTTCGCCCCACATGGAACAGGTGTCCACTAAGGTAAGGATATGGGAGTTCCTCTTCTTAGTTCTCAGCAGAGGTCCAATTATATCCACGGCCACTCTTTCAAATGGGGTGCCCAAGATTGGCATCTCCCCAAGGGTCGCGGGTGCCGTCCAGTGTTTTGGTGCAACTTTCTGGCACTGAGGACAAGACTTGACGAAACGTTCAATGTCGCCGGTGATCCCTGGCCAATAATAGTGGCAGGCGATCCTTTGAGTCGTGGCGCTCATTCCCATGTGTCCACTAAATGGGATAGAGTGGCCCATCTCAAGCACCTGGTTCCTATAGGTTGCAGGAACTACTAATTGGTTGTGTTCCTGTCCTTCATTTCCAGCTCGGCGATACATCAATCCATTTTTCATAAAGAAGTCTCCCTTGGTAGGTGGGTTGTGTGTTCTAGGTAATTTTTTAAAACAGGGCGCCAGTGTGGAATCTTCCATTTGGGCCCTCTTCAATTCCTCGGGGAGGATATTGGTAGGAGGTTCCTGCTCTGCGTCTTTTCTTGACTGTCCTCTAGTCTGTACGGCCGCCATGACTAGTGGTTGAGTAGGTTCTCCAAGGAACACATATCTACATCCCAAGATTAAAGAGTAGATTGGTTCTTCCATGATAGCTGCACGAATCTCTCCTGTCACATAACGAGATTCCACTCTGATAAGTGCAATTGGCAGTGTCATGGGTGCAACATCCTTCGTCGGACCTTGGATGTCGACACTCTCTTCTGTTATCTGGTCAGGGGTGACAAGAGATGCCCTGACCACCGCATCAAAAGCAAGTCCTGTGTCATAAAGGCACTCCACAGATTGTCCGTTTACGAGGACTGATTCGATGACAGGAGGATGAGAAACGTTTCCGGTTCTCTGCTCCTTCCGGGGTGACGATTTTGTCTGCAGACAGGCAGCATGTTGGGGAGGAGGTCTGCGCTTGCACTCATTAGTGTTGTGATTGTTCAAGCGACAGTACTTGCACCATTTATCTCCCTGTCTCTGGTGTGGCGCAGCATTTTTCTTGTTTTGCTCTTTGTAGTTATCTTGTTTTGCGTGCTGTTTATGCGAGATGTGTGGTCCTTTGCTTTGTTGGTCTGGTTGGGAGCGAGCAGGTTGCTTTGGCGCCTGATCCGAAAACTTCTTTCTGGCTCCTTGAGACTCCATGAGAGCATTTTGGAATCGCTCTGCCAGTGTAAGAATATTTTCTAACCGGTCAGCGCCGTTTTCAGTGAGAAATCTACGCATTTCCACCGACATAGATTCTTTCAGTTGCTCTATCACAATCAGCTCTTTCAACCCGTCATAGTTCTCGGCAAAGTTTCCCAGTGTACACCACTTCACTAGGTAGTCTTCAATACGGGCTGCGAACTGTGAGAAAGTCTCTCCTGCATCCTTCCTAGAACCTCGAAATTTTTTCCGGTAAGCCTCTGAATGAAGCTCGTACCTCACCAAGAGAGCTTTTTTCAATGCCTGGTAGTCATCTTGCTCTCCGGCCGGAAGTTTATTAAAAACTTCGTAGGCGGCTCCTCTTAGGCCCTGGGAAAGTTTCAAGTTCCACTTCCGTTCTTCAAGTCCAAACCCTGTTGCAAAGCGTTCAAAGCGGTCTAAAAAGGCGTCCATGGTATCGTTCCTTTCTGAAAAAGGTTCCAGCGGAAAGTTCATGGCATTGGGTGGCGCAGGTTGCGAAGTAGGCACACCATCTGAGCGGGGTGAGTACCCTCCATCACAGTTGGAAGCCGCTGCACTTTTTGCCAGCTCTATTTGATTGGTCTGTCCCTGGATTTCCAGTTGCTTCATCATAAGTGCATGCTCTGCTGCGGCTTTCTCTTTTCGCTCCGCTGCTTCTGCTGCTTCTTTCCGCTCCGCTGCTTCTGCTGCGGCTTTCTCTTTCCGCTCCGCTGCTTCTGCTGCGGCCTTCTCCATTGTAAGTTTCTGCATTTCCATCTCTCTTTCATGGAGTTTATCAGTTTCCTCGCTTACATATTTCATCAGGTCTTTTCCACTTAACCCGAATTCACGCCCTGCCTCCATCAAACTATTTCTAATTTTTGCAGCATCTGCCATGATATGCAGTACGGGTTTGCGAAGGGAAAAATTGGCAGTGACCTCCAAACAAATTTAATAGACTCGCACAAGTAATTATCTCTTTAAAACCAGCTAGGTTTAAATTAGTAATCAAGTTCAAATAGTTCTTAAAAATCACTCACTCAGCGTATTCTGAAAAATTAATTAACAGATTATCTCGAAGTTTTCTATGAAAAATTTACTAAATATTTATGATAAAAGTTTCTCCAGCAGTTACTGAAAAAAAAATTTTCAGTTCCCTACAGTATCCTCTGTTCTCAAAAAGTGTTTACTCTGTCCGTTTGATACTCAATTTAAAAAGTATCACTCGTGCTTTAGAGATATAAATTATCCCCCCTATGAAATAGACAAATTATAGTAAGTGTCAGTCTAGGAGATAATCCCTCGAAATGCCAACAAATTTTGCAATTATCGCAATTGTAAAGCAGGGATGAAAATGTGATTTATCACACTTCTAAGTCCGGGTTCACTAATCCCGGACGAGCCCACAATTGTCGTGTGGTGAGTCACTGGGGCAACTACGACAGTAGTTTTTGCCAGGAATAGTCTATGAGATATTAGATATAAGGTCTCTAGAAATTGGCTCGTTAAGAAAGAAAAAAAGACCTATTCGAGATAGGGACAAGAAGACAGGAATGCGAATGCTTTCCACTAGACAGTGTTTTCTAATAAATTATGGAAAGAGTTCTGTTTCCCCACGACCTTAGCTTCTGCCCTTAGATCCCGTAAAGAAAAAGCCCCCAACCTCATCTGAGTAGAGAAAGGTTCCTATAGGTGAATATGTAACACCGACAGCACGAGTGATACATTAACAAACTCTTGATAATGATCAACTGATCGTTGGGTTTATTAATGAAATATCCACACATATAGGGTTAGTAATGGTTAGAACGTGATGATGGTGAAAGACGATTCACACAAAACACACAGATGAGATAATAAAATTACAGTTAATTAAGTAATAGTTAATTAAGGATGAACTGGTGTAGAGTGAAATGATGATGTGATATGATACGTGTTACCAAAATGGTGAGTACTCTACACAGTCCATGTGTCTCTAAATGCTTCTCCTAGATATGAGGATTCACATGTATGCATAAAATGTCCCAAGTTGTTATACGTTATGTCGAATGGGGTATCTCTAAGTCGAGGACGTTCTGATGAATACTGTTGTCGTACGGAGAACGCTGACGAGATATTTATGTATATTCCTTCACTGTTTGAGTATATCTCTGTAGTGTGGATCAACAGTTAATAGTTGTCATATGAACAAAAGGTCTGTGGTCTAATCTCCCGACGGTACTGGTCAGACTGGATATCTTCACGAAATGTTAGTGATATGTAGACTCATAATCTTGCGTATGTAGTCGTGATTCATATACTTTCGAGTCTGCTTCATAAAATGCGCTTAAGAGTGTGTTGCACGTGGTATAAATATGCGATTCCTCTTTTGAGCTCTTTTGCTTGACTTCAGATAATAATGATCTTTCGAGTGATTAGAGTTTATGATGACTCTGTATTGAACTTGTGATAACTCTGTATTGAACTTGTGAGCAAGCAGTATATGGTGACGAAAAATGCTGCGTCCACCTTATGACTTGTGGGTGAGACAATATTCCTTT
Organism: Oreohelix idahoensis; assembly: GCA_024509875.1. Classification (NCBI taxonomy): domain Eukaryota; kingdom Metazoa; phylum Mollusca; class Gastropoda; order Stylommatophora; family Oreohelicidae; genus Oreohelix; species Oreohelix idahoensis. The sequence continues at coordinate 243,256 of JAMPIV010010432.1, read as the reverse complement.
TAAATTGAGGAATGAAAGATGTCCTATGGCGAATTCTGCTAGCCAAATGTCCGTTTTTGATAACTTATTTCTGGTTAGACGTCAGACACGTTGCGTGTAGACTCAGACTTCTGATGAACTGAAGACACACAAAAGTCTTCGTAAGTTTTTCACATTTAACATCACTGGTTGACTTTCATTTAAACTACTGCTCATTATTCATCTCCCTCTCTCTGAGTTCAATTCTAATGATGTTAAATATCTTGTGCATGAGAGTGTGTGCATATGGGAGACTGTGATGATGATAAAGGTGAAATATGAACTATTAATTACCTTCTATCATCCTATCATCTTCTATGAAAATCTTCTGATTTTATTAATCAGTTATGCCAAGAATTATTTGAAACTTTATCTTCCGCACATTTTAGCTGTGAGGTTAAAATAAACAAAATTAAGAAAATGTATTAATAAGTATAAGATCTACTAACCTTCTTTTCCCTTCGCAAAATCCTTTAAGAACACAATTAATCACGGAACTGAATTATCATCCACTCTGAATAAACACGTGTATTAGGCTATGCGTTTTTGGGTTTGATCTCTTCCTCACAAGGTAAAAACCTGGACTGCCTCACTCTAGTAGATTATGCGGTATTATATATTTCTGGAAGTCACCCTGCCCAAGCTGGGCGTCCAATGTGGTCAACCCACGCTTGTCTGAACCGCGGCCACGTTTTCCCCTGGCCAATCTGGGCGTCCAATGTGGTGTCACAGAAATTACAGTTTGATTAGGATGACCATATGTGTTTTTACCAGATTTATCACGATACAATGTGGGCTTCAAATGATAATGTCAGGCATGTGGACTCAATCAAAGGACTTTATTTCCCCCGATGAAAGAACAAATGTGGTTCTCTAGATACCGGTCGCGAGTAATCACAACAATGAAATAGCAAATGTGGATCGCAAATATGAGATGAGAGAGCAAATGTCGGAGAAAATACAGTATGAAGAATGTAGGAAAAGATGGAGCAATAAGGCCTTTGCGCTCGTTTATCACAATCACTATGAAACGCGAATAAAAATTAAGTTAACACACTGAAATTCCCACCAAAAGTGAACAAAGACCATTCAGAAATGTAAAAAAAAAAAAATGTGTTTAATTAGGTCCTGGATTAAATTCCGGTCATTTTAAAATACTGGATCGGAAAAAGAATGAAAATTAGTTAGCGTCCTTAAATAGACGTTACGGTCAGAGAAATGGAACTGAGGGTCTTTAAAAAGATGTTATGTACAGAATCAGTTAATTCCTCTGACGGCGGATGTCTCTGCGAAATAACTTGCTGGGAAAACTTGAGTTAAATTCCTCTTAGGACTGGGTCTGGGAAATCAGAGTTGATTCCTCTGACGACGAGTGTCTCTGCGAAATCACTACCTGGGAAAACCTGAGTTACCGTCCTCTTATGACTGGTGAATCTGATTCCTAGGTTTCCAGTCTTGTTATATTAATGTCCTGGCCCCTTAAGTTTTCAGTCTTGCATTTAAATATGCGGGTTTACTCTTAAGTTTTCAGAGTTGCCCAAATACGTTGAACTGTCACTTATAAGTATGGAACACTAAAGTCCAATATATCACTGGCTTCTTGGGAGTTGTTTGCTGTACAATGCGTTCCCTCTGTGTTATGTGTCTGGGATTTCACTACATTATATTGTACAGTTTCCAGTTCAAATACAGCTGGGTTTCCGCTGAATGTTCCAATCAAATTCATTGTAGATTCTGGCGAACCAATCGCTCTCTAGCACTGGAGGGGTCGGTTTGTTTATCATTACTCATCCCACGCGTATTTGAAAAATATTAAATTTGATATACACGCTTGGCCTCTTACAAAAGTGATGTCATATCGTTGGATAAGACTTCCGGCCGCACCTCTGTCTATCGCAATATTGTGACCATGTTTTCCTGACGTAATGTCTTCCGCCCAGATGTCTACCCCAACAGATTATCTACTTATCGCCTTTATCTGCGTGCCTCCGCCAGACAGATGTCTGGTCAGACAATGTTGTTTTCTTTCATCGTACGCACAAAACAAGCTTGTGTCAACACGATCAGCAGCTTTCCACTGGGGTCAAATGTTGGACCGACACTTTTCCACAGGTGGTCAGACGGATTCAAAGAGATAAGCGGGTGACCGGTCTCATGACTGGGTATTGTTACGATAATACCCCAGTTCACTTGGTGGAACGTAAATACGTCTGAGGAGTGCTAAATAATAAGATACGAATTACTCCTGTAGCAAATACTGTCATAGGGGAGTGGCGTGTTAGAGACTTCACCATGCTATGTCCAGCATAAAGAGTAAAATGAATAAAGGGGCAAAATGAAATGCCAAATAACAAGCGAATAATGAGGAAATATGAAGAAAAGAATCCCAAGCATGATTTGCTGCTTTCCTTATAAATTGTACTTTGGATTTCAGGAAAGGAAGAAGCAAGACTGGATAACACCAGAAACATTAAACACCATAACGATGAGAAAAGAAATGAAAAGAAAGAAAACAGAAGCGAAGTCCCTCAGGTTAAAGCAACTATATAGCGAACAGTACAGTCAGCTGGACAAGGAAGTTAAACGCCAAACCCGAGCCAACAAAATGAATTTCCTAGACGATCTTGCAAGACAGGCAGAAGAGGCAGCACTGAGGAACGAACAAAGCACAGTATACAAAATAACAAAAATCATCAGCGGAAAACGAGATGCAAACAATATTACATTAGTAAGAGATAAGCACAGAAATCTCATCACGACAGCAGAGGGACAGGAAACAAGATGGGCAGAGCATTTCATAGAAACTCTGAACAAGGAACCACCAGAGACACAATTGAATGTTCCTGAGGTTGAAAACAATCTAGATGTTAATACAGACATTCCACGAAAAGAAGAAATTATCACAGCAATCAAAGGGTTAAAGAACGGAAAAGCTCCTGGTAATGATAACTTAAATGCAGAGCTATTTAAGACAGACCCTGAGCTAGCAGCAGAACTATTAGAATCACTATTTGTACACGTCTGGAAAACAGGGACAACACCAACGGAGTGGAACAAAGGAATAATTGTCAAATTGCCCAAGTAGGGAGATCTTGCAGACTGCAATAATTGGAGAGGAATCACTTTTCTCTCAGTTCCCAGCAAAATACTAGGCAGGAAAATTATACAGAGAATTTCAAAAGCTGTAGACCACAAACTGAGGAAAGAACAAGCAGGATTTAGAAAGAACAGAAGATGTGTAGATCATATATTTACCCTCAGGAACATTATAGAGCAGTGCTCAGAATGGCAAAGACAGCTGTACATTAATTTCGTTGATTTTGAAAAGGCTTTTGACAGTATACATAGGGACAGTTTATGGAAAATACTGAGGGCTTATGGAATTCCAAGCTGCATAGTGTCAATCATAAAAAGCCTCTATGCAAACTTTACGTGCAGCGTTGGGCAGAGCAACCTAACCTTTGAGGTGAAGACAGGGGTACGACAGGGATGCCCCTTGTCAACCACTCTATTTTTAACAGTCATAGACTGGGTGATGCGCCAGACAACAGAGGGCAGTCCAAGAGGAATAAGATGGATTACATTTTCTACATTGGAAGATCTGTAATATGCAGATGACATTGCACTACTAGCACATTCACAGCAACACATCCAGGAAAAAACTTATAGACTTAAAACTGGAACAGACAGACACCTTCACATACCTAGGATGCATAGTAACACCAGACGGTGGAGCAAGCAAAGACTTCAACAACAGAATGAACAAAGCAAGAACAGCCTTTTTTAGTCTAAACAACATCTGCAAGTTCTCTCAGTACAGCACAAAATTAAGATTATATCAGAGCTGTGTGCTTTCTGTGCTTCTCTATGGTGCGGAATGTTGGAGAGTTACAGAGAAGGAAATGTCGAAATAGTCCTCTTTTCACACAACATGCCTAAGAAAAATTCACCGAATCTTTTGGCCGAATACAATCACTGTAAAGTGCAATCTTTACTATCTTGCAATATAATACATTTATATACTTATTATGTTCGCTAATATTTTGTAAACAAAGTATTTCCTTTGTAAGTGCTTAAGGAGAAGTCATTTTTGAGTTACTTCCCTTGAAAAGAGTTCCGTCATCTTCGATCGGACTCCGCGGACGAATTGGGGCCTACTGCGATTTATTCTTTGGCTGGGTAGGAGTAGATTGTTCTTGCTTCAGTATATCTATGGCCTGAATTTATACGTAGTGTTTGTATGAGTAGGACGAGTCTGTCTTATAGATGTATATCTTTACATTTCTAAGTCGAACTATATTGGTTGTCGCTAGAAAAGGTCAAAGGCTATGCAGCGGAAGTATCGCTAGCAGGGGGTGTGATTCATGGCTGTCATCCTGTCGGGATGCCGAATTTTGTTGTAGCGGGCTTATCGCCAAAAAAGTGATCTATAAGTAGATGGGGAAAAGTGATAGTCATTTAGACATGTTGTATGTACTTTACCCCAGTGTTTATTCTCTTTGGCCAAGGAATGGCAAAGTTATATTTCGCATAGAAAGGTAAAACCACAATTTATTATGAACTTGGGCTTCGCCATCGTTGTCGATAAGCAGATACGCAGTGGTACTTCTGAAAAGAATATTTATTCAAAGGAAGATGACATTCCTATGTATCAGCTCTAGATTATATGATATTATTCAATCACCTCTATGATAGAAGCTATGAAGAAATGAGGACATTTAATGAATGACCAATTTTGGTCTGTATTCAATAGTGAGTGAAGCTCACGAGAGAAGAACAGCCATGTTGAAATCCATACACTTTGTATTTATCGAGTGAGAAAAAGGGATGCCTGTACTATCGCTCGATGAACCAAGAGATCACTGCTACATGTGAGAACCCATGTCTGGGTTTCCTATATCTTTATGGAAAAAATATATATATTGAACTTTACATGAAGGGATATTCGCTAGACGAGGTTAGGTCTAGGAGCCTTCCTATATATTGGTTATGGACTGACGTGCCCAGTCAGTAAAGCCAGATGATTTACATTATGGAACTCTGAATGCTTATTTACGAATGCTCCATTATGATATTTGCCAAGCATGAATGCTAACTTAAGATGATATTCCTGTGATCAACATTATGCTGTGTCTGTCGACATTTGTTCCTGTAACCATACACGTACTGTCCAAGTGTGCGTCTCATTAAATGTTATAAAAAGACCACCGTAGTTCCAGTACTTCTTGAATTCGAACAGTGTGAGTATGAGTGATGTACTACCAACCTGTCAACTCTATCGAATCATTCTACCATTCGCGTTCTGACACTCATGTACACACTCATTGTCTGCACTCACATTCTTGTCGGAGCCTCATCACGTTCCAGGACAAGATGACCTGTATGACCAAAACTGTGCTGGGTTTAATGAGTTGACAATCGTTACACTTTACTACACCAGTCCCAACATCTACATTTATCAACTGGTGGACATTCACGTCATTTAACAAATAAAGCGTGATTTAACAACTACATGGCCAGTATATGAGTTTAACAACTGGTGTGCCAGCTTCCTGGGTCAACCTGCACAGTGACCATATTGAGAAGTAAACTACTGAGACCAGACGTTCCTTGGGGTCTGTTACGACACACAAATACATCAGCAGTACAACTCTACAGTGATGTCAGCGTGACCTGTCCTGTCGAGAGTATGCAGTAACTAGGTCAGCGTTTGTTGACATTTGGTTCGTTGGACATTTGCCATACAACTGACAGTGTTACACAGCAAGCTTGGTTGAAACATAGAACATTACACATCAGGACTGGAGAATATTTGACAGTGTTTGCGAAAGGAAGTGTTATTGAACTGAGAAGTCCTACATCGATTGTTATCATTCACATCAACGATGGAGCTTCTATTTCTGTGTTGAATTTAAAATAATTAGACCGGAAGTATTTGTTTAATAAAGTACCACAGTACTGTACTATTAGGCAGTGTAACTGAGCCTTCTTTACAACACATTCTTTCTGCAACACTCTATTTACATCATATTGCCATACTATTTATGCATTCATGTATTTATGTTTAAATATTTATATGTGATATTTGTTTGTATCCAGCGGGTTGTTGTTTTGGTTGGGCGGTGTCACACAACAGAGTATCCCACGTAATAGAGGGTCTGATGTGTGCGTTTCTATAGGTGCAATTTTCTTGATTGAAAATTTGCTGCGACAGCTGTTGCTATTAGTGTTAGCTGTGAAGACTGTACTCATTGTTGTTTTTGTAATATTCCTCTGTTCTTTAGTTTGTTTTGATTTGTTTGTAATTTGTTGGTCTACCCTATTCTATCTTTCAGTTCTATTCTCAATTTATATTTATATACTGTGGCGTTATTTGTATTTGTTATCCTCTTGCGGTTTATCTTTTATTGTTTTTCCCATTTGATTTATTTCATTTCCGCAAATGTTTTCATGTTCTTCTGTATAACTGTTTTGTTTTGTGCCTGATCGACATACACTATTTAAAATATAGTTGATCATATAAATTGATGTACAAGAATCAACTGATAGTTAATTGCTATTACTAAAGGTACACAGTTGATGATATAAAACACTATTTCTGGTGCACTGCACTTATATTATAAAGTGAACCAGCAACTTATAGCTGTTATTATATAAGGATTTATACAAGACCTTTGTAAGGCTTGTTTCCCACAGTGATTGGGATAGTTAAGTACTATTTTCCACAGGTTACAAAGTTATCATAAAAGGTCTTTGATTAAGACTAAGAAAGTGAATTTATTTACTTTTGCAAATTACTGATCTTATTAGACAAGATGTCTACATTAGACTATTTTATCACACAAGGCAAGGCTCTTGATAAGACTGGTCAGCAATTAGAAGAATGGGCAGTTGCTCAATATGACAAAGCATTAGCTGCTGAAGAAAGAAAAGCATTGATTGAGGAGAAAAGATTAGAAGCTGAGGAAAAAAAATTACAAAGAGAGGATGAACAAAAGAAATTGCAGATACAGACTGATGAAAAAAGATTCCAGATGGAAATGGAAAAAGAGAAAAGAAAAGATGAAGCTGCTGCAGAAGAGAGAAAATTACAAGCTGCTGCAGAAGAGAGAAAATTACAAGCTGCTGCAGAAGAGAGAAAATTACAAGCTGCTGCAGAAGAGAAAAAATTACAAGCTGCTGCAGAAGAGAAAAGATTACAAAGAGAAGCTGAAGCTCAAGAGAAAAAAGCAATAAGAGAACATGAACACCAAAAAGAACTTTTAGCATTTGAGTTAGAAAAGTTAAAGTTAACAAACATAAGTGAGGGTAATCAAGCATCTGGTGGTAATGGTAAACCCTTTACTTACAAGGTCAAGGTACCAGCGTTCAACCCTTCCAGTGATGACATAACATTCTGGCTAAATAGATTTGAACGCTCGTGTCGAGCCCATAATGTGGACAAATCACAATATGCTAACCAGTTATCAGAAAATCTGAAAGGTGATTCTCTGACTAGTTTAAGTTTGGTTGAAGAGGCTGACAAAGATAACTATGATGTTATTAGGGCAGCCTTATTAACTCTTTCAGTCCCAAGCAAAAAAGTTGGTTTGGCCCAAGCAAAAATGGCCACCCCGGTGCATTTTAAAATAAATATCTCAAAACAAAAACCCGTTCACTCTTAAACACATGCGGTATTTAAAAGAATGTACTTGCAGTCAGAAATGACGTTTTGGGTGGTCTGTGTGTAGTTATAATTAGAAATAGTCTCAAACAGAGGCACATATACTAAACGCTTTATAAAGTTGATTGGGCCAAGCGCGTCTAACCCCTGAGGATATATAAAGTCGATTGGGACTTAAAGAGTTAAAGAAGTATCAGTTGTCTGAAGAGGGTTATCGGAAGTTGTTTAAGACAATGGTGCCTGAGGCAGGTGTAGAATTCTCAGAATTCATTGCAAGGACACGTCTTACATTTGATCGTTGGATTGAGCTATCCAAAACAGAAAAGACTTATGAAGCCCTTATGGACTTGATACTCAGAGACAAGATTATGTCAAGTATAAATAAACCTTTCCTCGAATTCCTACATGAGCGTAAACCTAAGTCTCTAAAAGAAATGGAACAGTATTGTACCCAATACGTCACTGCACATCCGGACGTAGCTATTAGCAACAGTAAGGTTAAAGAAGGTATGCCAGTTGCTTCTGCAACACCATACAACCCTAATCACTCTCACAAATTCCAAGGACCTCAAAATAGGTTTAATAAAAAAGGTAACTATTACAGTTATCAGAACCAAGGTAACCAATCATTTCAGGGTTCTTCTTCGAATACCTGGAGAAGAGCTGACAGCCCTCGATTCAGGGGTGGTCATAATTACAGGAACTTTCGCAAAGGAAGTCATTCTAGAAACTATCCAAGTTTTCCTTCATGGAGACAACAGGATCATAATTACCGAGATACTCATTATAATCTTCTTCTTCTTCTGCGTTCGGTTTGTAGTCATGCTAAATCTGCAGGCCTGTCGCCAGGACGAAGTCCACAGTCTTTTCCAGGTCGGCGCGGCAGCCCCATAGCTTCTGCTGGAGCTCATCACCTTTTGGCCAGGTCGCACGTCGCAATTTATCATGGGTTGGACAGTTCTGGAGAATGTGTTCTGGAGTCTGGATACCAGTTCCACATGGGCATTCATTCGTGTGGGATATCTTGAGGCGATAGAGATGTCCAAGTAATCTGCAGTGACCAGTTCTCAGGCGGAAAATTGTCGTCTGTTGGTGTCTGTTTAGGTGGTGGATTGGGTCATCTCTGCTGTATATATCCCCTTCCTCCTTCCACTGATTTTTGTACTTGTTGTGGATGATGGTTTTTGCTTCCCGATAGGGCAATGGGTGGCTGTATTGTTCCATTTTACTGCCACTTCTTGATAGAGCATCTGCTTTCTCATTACCAGCGATTCCACAATGGGCAGGTAACCACTGAAGGGCAATGGTTGATGACCTTTGGATGATGTTAAGCTCAGATCTGATCTCATTCATCATGTTATCATTTCTGGTGTTTTGTATTGATTCAAGTAATGATCTGCAGTCAGTGAAGATTACTATCTTAGCTTGTGGCTGCTGTTCAGGTCTGGTGAGGATCTTCAGGGCTTGCAGTAGTGCCACAGCTTCTGCCCTAAAATTGGAGGAGATCTTTCCAGTTGGGAAGGCCTCTCGGATGATCTTTCCATTTAGGAATCTTATAAAAATGCCTCCTCCACCGTTCTTTACTGCCCCCTCAGCAGATCCATCTGTGTATGCATGTGTCCACTCCTTGGGGTTGTACTTTTCTTCAATCATTTCTTGAGCCAAAGTTTTTAGTTGTTGAGGGGTCAGGTGGCCTTTATTTTTTATTTCAGGGACTTCTGTGATGATAGATATATTTCCATGGCAGTCTTCTGGCTCCTCGTAATCAATTAACATTTCAATCTCAGTAGATCGATTTGGGAGGAGGTCTTCATGGCATCGATGCAGATGTTTGGAGATGTTTAGGAAGCTGGTTCTTTTCAGCCTGTTCTTTGTCACACTATGGAGTTTGGCATGCATTGGATGACTTGGCATTCGTAGAAGCTTCTCACTGTGAATGAATACCTTTTCCTCACGTCTGTCATCAAGAGAGCGGATGTTGGTGTATCGCTCCATTGCCTGGATTGGAGAAGTCTTCATCCCTCCAGTGATTAGTCTAAGGCCTGAATTTTGCACTTTCCCTAGACATTCTGTGTTTGTTTTAGATGCTGTGGCCCAGGCTGACATGCCATATTCAAGTACAGGTCTGACTGTGCCTGTATAGACTTTTTTAAGTATGTTGGTATTTGCCCCCCCCCCCCAACTTGTGCCAGCCAGTTTCTTCATAATAGAGAGCTTTCTTATTGCTCTCTGTTCTACTGCTTTTATGTGCGGCTTCCAGGTGAGTCTCTTATCCAACTTGACTCCTAGGTATGTTGGGTTTTCCTCAATTGGAAGTTCACTTCCATTTAGCTGCAGTTTGATCGTTTCTTGGCGATTTGACAGAGAGAAGCAGGTTGCTACTGTCTTGGAGAGGTTTATCTGTACTCCCCAGTCTGATGCCCATTTACCGATGGTATTTAGCGCTGCTTGCATCCTGAACTTCGCAGTAGGCAAATGTTCAGCAGCACACCAGGCAGCAAAATCGTCAGCATGAAGAGCTCTGGAGATATGCCCGGACAGTTTCTCTGCAATATCATTTATATATATGATAAAAAGTGTGGGGGAGATAACTCCTCCTTGTGGCACACCCTGTTGTAGAGTGACACGATGGCTCAGTTTCCCGTCAAGTTTTACTCTTGCTGTGCGGTATCGAAGAATGTCCCGTATCCAGTTGAACATTCTCCCTTCAATTTTGCTGTTGAGCATCTTAAGGAGGAGTCCTTCTTTCCATACCTTATCAAAGGCTTTTGTCAAGTCTACAAAAACCGCCAGTATTTTCTTTTTCTCCTGAAAGGCATTTTCTACTTCCTGGGCTAGATATACTAGTTGGTCTTCGGTGCTGCGATTTTTCCTAAATGCTGACTGTGTGTTATCAAGCAGATGGTTTTTTTCCAGATGTTTCAGTAATCTTGAGTTCACCATTCTTTCCATTACCTTACCCAGACAGCTCAGTAGGCTAACTGGTTGGTAGCTGGACTTGCTTGTTTTCTCCTTTTGTTTCTTTCTGATGGGAACAATGATTGCTTCTCGCCATCGATCTGGAAATTTTCCAGTACTCCATGACTGATTGAAGATTAGGAGGAGCTTGTGCCTGGCTACAGGTCCAAGGTTCTTGATCATATCATTTGTGATGCCATCTTTTCCTGGAGCTTTTCTGTTCTTTAGTTTTGTTATGGCAGCGCTGAGTTCTCTCATAGTAAGGGGTGACTTCATGCAGATATCTGGGTTTTGGTGCTTCAGTTTTTCTTTTACTTCCTTACGTACTTCTTGGATCCGTGCATGTGAAAGTGATGTGGTGCTTTCTTCCTTGTAGAAATCTGCCAGGATGTTTGCTGCCATCTTTCCTGTGTGGTATTTTTCATTTTCCTTGATGACAGTCTTACAGTAGCTGGTTGTTGTTTCTTCATTTAGCACTCTTGTCAGATTCCATAGCTTGCTTGAGTCCTTTTCCATGTTGAGACTGCTGGTCTTCTGGTGCCAGCTCCTTTGGATTTCAGCTTTCTTTTGTTCATTGAAAGCTTGTTTTATGCTGTTGTGCCTCTGTGTGTTCTCTAATGTGGGATTTTGCTCCATAGTTTCCCGTGCTTTATTTAATTCACTATGGAGTTTTCCCAGGTTGTCACTCCAGTATGGTTTGTAGTCTCGTCGTTTACCTCGTGGAATTGACTTCTTTGCTGCTTGGATGATTGCCTCACTGATAATGGAGATGTTTTTATTGATGTTATTTGAGTGGGCAATGTTCTGACAGAAATTGTTGGCTTGTTCTTTAAAAAATCCCCAGTTTGCTTTTTTGAAATTCCAGCTACGAGACATATTGATTTCTCCTGCACTTCTTATCTCAGATATCTGTAATGTGACTGGTACATGGTCACTTCCCCCAAGTTGAGTATTTACTGTTCTGGTGGTGAGTCGATGTATGTCATCTGTAGCCATAGCAAGATCTGGTGTGCTCGTTGTTTTCCATACTCTGGAATAGAAGGTGGGCTTATCCTCTGGTTGGTTTATTAGAATTAGTTTATTCTCTACCATCCAATCTTCCACCTCTTCTCCTCTTGGATCTGTTGCGTCATAGCCCCAGCTGGGTGAGTGGCTATTGAAGTCACCCATAATGAGGTGTCTCGATGCTGCAAGCTTCACTTTGTGTAGCTCCAGAGTTGTGGTTGGAGGGCTGTAGCAGTTTGTGATCATTAAATCTCCACTGGGCAGCAGTAGTTGGACTGTTATGTATTCAAGTTCGTCCTCACCAGATCTGTGTGTCTCTACTGCTGGGATTGAGGTTTTAATCAGTGTGAGAATTCCTCCCTTAGTTCTTTTTGCCCTGTCTTGGCGGAAGGATTGGTATCCACGTACAAAGAATCGTTGGGTATCTTTTAGGTGAGTTTCTTGGATGCAGATTATATCAATGTTATTTTCCTTGAGGAATTCTTGTAACTCCGGTTTCTTGTTCCTCACTCCTTCTGCATTCCATTGAGCCACTGTAAGATAGTGGGTTGGTTGGTCAGTTGCTCTACTTTGCCTTCCCCCGACCATTTGGTTGGCAAAGGCACCGGTTGCTTGGGTGGGCCCTTTCGAGGCTAGGGGCCCGGCTCCGCTCCTCCCCGGTTGTAGCTGATAGGAGCGATGCCATGACGTAAGTCGAGATTGTCGCATGACTCCATACCGCAAAAGCGTGTGTGTCCTAATTTTTCCCGGTGTCTGCGCCGTAGCTAACACACTCCGTCTTCGGCAGGCCGTGTTGTGTTTGTTGTTCAGGGTTGTCTCCCATAGCCTTTCCATCTCCCGGTGGTAGCTGCAAGGCAGCAGATTGGTTTGTTTACCGAGGTTTACCTTCCCCGTGGCTAGAGCTTATAGTGGCTCTTACTCGCTTGATGCACCCGTCGTAGGACATGTGGGGGATTTCAGTGGGGGGTATCAGTGCCACCTGTTACCCCTCCCCGTCCTGCTGGGTGGACATCGCCGTTTGGTCCGTGACTGCTTATTCGTCCAGCAATGCTGACTTAATTCGCAGCTGACACACCATATCTGGAGGTCGTTCCACTATCCGCCACCCGTGGACGCGCCTGGTTGGGGTCGGTCGCCCCTTTGCCAGGACTCATTATAATGAATATGATGATAATAACCAAAGGAGCTATGATTCAAACCCGAGTAGGGGTTATAATAGTGGAAACAATGATAAGTACAGAGGCAATAATGGCAGAGGTAGAGCACAATTCAAAAAACATAAAGCTCATTACCAGGCGAACTCTGCACAGCAAGAGTCCCACGAAGCCTATAAACAAAATAAAGATAATGATGACTCTAATAATATGGCATGTGCCGCTTTTGATTTTGGGGAGCATCTCAGTGCCCCCAATGCAAAACATTATTTGAGCCAACCACAGTGTCTACTTTAAGCTGTGGCCATCCTCTTCCCGCTCTTCCTGCGTCAATCGCGCATGATGGGAGAGGTTCTCTTGTCTTACACAAAGGTTTAGTAAATGACAATCCAGTCTCAGTACTTTTTGATTCTGGATGCACAACTATTGGGGTTAGGCAGTCACTCATAGATCCTTCTCATTCTACAGGCAAAGTAGTCAAATGCGTAACATTTGGCGGCACCATAGAGAAATACTCTACCGCTATCATTAGGATTGCTACTCCTTTCTTCACAGGAGATGTACACGCATGTCTTTTGCCGAATCCGATCGCTGATCTTATCATCGGTCGCATTCACGGAGTCAAAGAATGCACTCCGGAGCAAATTTCCGTTTGGGAAAATCAAAATATGCAATCTGCTAATGCGGTAGTCACTAGAGCTCAAGCTCTCAATATGCCTGAAACTTCATCTGTTGAAGATAATGAAGTGCATAACCAAGATGATCCCTTGGTAATTTCTCGTGACTCGTTTATAAAACAACAAGAAGAAGATCCGACTCTTAAGAAATTCTTCACTCTTGTAACGAAAGGTGATCCGAATAAAGATTCAAATTGTAAATCTTGGATTACAATGAAGAATGGCGTACTTGTACGTATGGTGCAAGACTCCACTAAGTCAAGTCATTCTCAAATTCTTGTACCCAAGAATTTGAGAGTTAAGATCTTACAACATGCACACGACTCTCAGTGTGCTGGTCACATGGGTTTTTCCCGTACAAAGTCAAGAGTTCTTGCGGCTTTCTTTTGGCCTTTTGTGAACAAGGACATACGGATCTATTGTCGATCCTGTAAAGTATGTCAAGAAGTCAAATCCAAAGGTCCTCGTCATGCTGCGCCTATTCAGGCTGCAGATATTCCTATTCGTCCATTCCAGAAAATGGCGATAGACATCATTGGTCCATTCAAGATCAAATCTGCTAGAGGACATCAGTTTATCTTAACGTGTGTAGACATGTGCACACGTTGGCCAGAGGCTATCCCTCTAAAGAGCATTACTACCGCTGACATTGCAGATGCTCTTTGGCTTATATTTTCTCGGCTGGGATTCCCCGGAGAAATATTATCAGATCATGGCACCCAACTGATATCGGATACCATGTCTCAAGTAATGTCTACTCTACAGATAGAGAGATCTTTGAGTAGCATCTATCATCCTATGTCCAATGGGATGGTCGAGCGACTAAATAGAACACTTAAGAACTTATTAGGGAAGATAACTGAGGATCATCCTCAAGATTGGGATAGGGTTTTACCCGCGGCCCTCTTCGCGTACAGAGAGGTCCCCAATGAACATACAGGGTTTTCTCCCTTTGAACTTGTCTTTGGCGCGCGACCGCGCGGCCCAATGTCTTTGCTGCATGATCTTATAACAGCTGACAATATTGACGATGACACAAAATCTTCTTACGAGTATGTCATCGCGCTGAGACAGAAGATTATCGAAGCATGCAAATTGGCAACGTCCTCTTCTGAATTTGCTAAGCAGAAGGCAAGACAATTTGCTAATAAGAAGAGAACTTTACGACAACTTTGTCCTGGTGACAAAGCATTTGTTTTGCTACCTTGTCGTGAAAATAGACTCCTTATTAGTTGGAAAGGTCCGTACGATATAATATCGAAAATTTCAGATGTTGACTACATCGTCGATATTAACGGGAAGCATAAAACCTTCCACATCAATATGCTTACGGAGTTCCATGAACGTCCTGACTATCTACAGCCTATTTTCCAGGCAACGGACGATTCTCATGTCAAACATGGTCATTACTCATCACTGTCTGTAATACAGGATGAGGAAACAAGTTTTTCGGATGTTAATCTTCCGCTTCCAATGATCCCACTTCATTCTAGTGAATCATGGAAAGACGTTACTGTTTCTCCTGATTTGTCTCTAGGAGAACGGCGACAAGTTTCGTCTATGTTACAAACATTTCAGGATGTCCTCACTGACATCCCTGGACAAACTCATGTCATTGAGCATGACATTGTTCTAACTGAACATACTCCAATTAGGGTTAGGCCTTATCCTATCCCTATACATTTCCAAACACAGGTTGAAAAGGAGTTGGATGAAATGATAGATTTACAAATAATCGAACCATCCACTTCTGCATATTCTTCGCCGATGGTTATTGTTCGAAAAAAAGACAATAACATACGTCTTTGCGTTGACTATCGCAAATTGAATCAAGTTACGAAGTTCGATGCTGAACCTATGCCTTTACTAGAAGAGTTACTTACTCGTCTTTCTAAATCGCATTTTTTCACTAAACTTGATTTGTCTAAAGGATATTGGCAAGTTCCATTATCCGAACGCGCCAAACCTCTTACCGCTTTCTCTACTCCCAGAGGCCTTTTCCAATGGAATTTTATGCCTTTCGGCCTTATGAACGCACCAGCTACATTTGTACGCATGATGCGTCGAATACTATCGTATCGGTCAGATGTCATTGCTTATCTAGACGACATCTGTCTTTTCAGCGATACTTGGGAAGATCACTATTCAGGGTTAGTTGAATTATTATCAACTCTGCGTGAGTATAACCTGACAGCAAAACCATCTAAAGCTTGTATTGGCTTTAGCGAAATTGCTTTCTTAGGCCATCGAGTAGGTGACGGTTTCTTGAAGACAGAAGACCATAATATCACTAAGATACTTAACATCTCTATCCCTAGGACTAAAAAGCAAGTGCGAAGTCTTTTAGGTCTCATACAATTTTATGGACGTTTCATTCCGAATCTGTCCTCTATCATGGCACCTCTCTCTACACTATTAAAGAAAGGGTCGCCTAACATGGTTCACTGGTCTCATGAATGCCAATCTTCACTAGAGAAGATCAAAACTATGTTTTCATCACCACCTATTTTAGTGTTACCTACAACAGATAAGACATTTGTTCTTCGTAGTGACGCTTCATCCACTGGGATTGGAGCGGCACTAATGCAAGAGTACTCTGGAACTCTGCATCCTGTAATGTATATATCCAGAAAACTTAATGCTGCAGAAAGGAATTACTCGGTTTTAGACCGTGAATTATTGGCAATGGTTTGGTCAATTCTCAAACTCCAAAGATTCCTTCTGGGCGCGCATTTCGTAGTGGAAACTGACCAAAAAGCTCTTACGGCTATCCAAAGTAAGAACTTGAAGAGCTCGAGATCAACTCGATACGCAATCGCTCTTCAACCTTTTCATTTCTCGGTACGAGCTATCCGTGGTTCAGAAAATGTGATGGCGGACATTCTGTCCAGATGCCCACATGATGCCACTTAACTGTTAAATATTGGATCTTTTTAATATGTATAACTTTACAACAGTTATTTTTTGTTTCTTTACTAAGATACACATTTGTAATTTAATAATAGAATGATGGTATCGCTACTTAGCGGTTTATTGATGTTTATTCACCGCTGTTCTTTGATGATTGTTTCTTCATAAATCATAAATTTAAGATTATAGTGTGAATTTTTGGTATGCATTGTATAATTACCAGAATTGTATTATACGTACATCACACCTTCCTGGAAACATTTATTCGTAGAGAAACAATTTCTCTCAGATTTTGAGATATATTCTCACCGGTCATATTAGGAATTATAGTTATTCCTGATATTTTCATCTGCGCAGTATTCTTGCGTTGTGAGCCTATTCTACGGTGCTCCTAGATGTATTTTAAAAAAAAAAATTTTTTTTTTTTTTTCCCGGGAGGTGTGGTAAGACTGTAAAGGGCAATTTTTACTATCTTGCAATATAATACATTTATATACTTATTATGTTCGCAAATATTTTGTAAACAAAGTATTTCCTTTTTAAGTGCTTAAGGAGAAGTCATTTTTGAGTTACTTCCCTTGAAAAGAGTTCCGTCATCTTCGATCGGACTCCGCGGAGGAATCTAGGCCTACGGCGATTTATTCTTTGGCTGGGTAGGAATAGATTGTTCTTGCTTCAGTATATCTATGGCCTGAATTTATACGTAGTGTTTGTATGAGTAGGACGAGTCTGTCTTATATATGGATATCTTTACATTTCTAAGTCGAACTATATTGGTTGTCGCTAGAAAAGGTCAAAGGCTATGCAGCGGAAGTATCGCTAGCAGGGGGTGTGATTCATGGCTGTCATCCTGTCGGGATGCCGAATTTTGTTGTAGCGGGCTTATCGCCGAAAAAGTGATCTATAAGTAGATGGGGAAAAGTGATAGTCATTTAGACATGTTGTATGTACTTTACCCCAGTGTTTATTCTCTTTTGCCAAGGAATGGCAAAGTTATATTTCGCATAGAAAGGTAAAACCACAATTTATTATGAACTTGGGCTTCGCCATCGTTGTCGATAAGCAGATGCACAGTGGTACTTTTGAAAAGAATATTTATTCAAAGGAAGATGACATTCCTATGTATCAGCACTAGATTATATGATATTATTCAATTACCTCTATGATAGAAGCTATGAAGAAATGAGGACATTTAATGAATGACCAATTTTGGTCTGTATTCAATAGTGAGTGAAGCTCACGAGAGAAGAACAGCCATGTTGAAATCCATACACTTTGTATTTATCGAGTGAGAAAAAGGGATGCCTGTACTATCGCTCGATGAACCAAGAGATCACTGCTACATGTGAGAACCCATGTCTGGGATTCCTATATCTTTATGGAAAAAATATATATATTGAACTTTACGTGAAGGGATATTCGCTAGACGAGGTTAGGTCTAGGAGCCTTCCTATATATTGGTTATGGACTGACGTGCCCAGTCAGTAAAGCCAGATGATTTACATGATGGAACTCTGAATGCTTATTTACGAATGCTCCATTATGATATTTGCCAAGCATGAATGCTAACTTAAGATGATATTCCTGTGATCAACATTATGCTGTGTCTGTCGACATTTGTTCCTGTAACCATACACGTACTGTCCAAGTGTGCGTCTCATTAAATGTTATAAAAAGACCACCGTAGTTCCAGTACTTCTTGAATTCGAACAGTGTGAGTATGAGTGATGTACTACCAACCTGTCAACTCTATCGAATCATTCTACCATTCGCGTTCTGACATTCATGTACACACTCATTGTCTGCACTCACATTCTTGTCGGAGCCTCATCACGTTCCAGGACAAGATGACCTGTATGACCAAAACTGTGCTGGGTTTAATGAGTTGACAATCGTTACACTTTATTACACCAGTCCCAACGTCTACATTTATCAACTGGTGGACATTCACGTCATTTAACATATAAAGCGTGATTTAACAACTACATGGCCAGTATATGAGTTTAACAATCACCAACCAAGATCTGCTTACTCTTAGCAAGCAAGAGGACATGCACACCATCATAGCTGGCAGACGCTGAAGCTGGGTTGGCCATGTCCTCAGTTGAGACCCCGATGCCATCACAAGAACAGCTATGCTATGGACCCCTGAAGGAAAACGAAAGAGAATGAACCAGAGTTGGGGCACTCTACGAAGGATGGCCACCGACCGAGCAAAGTGCAATCAATTTGTTGTTGCCCTACAAGACGCCACCAGGCGTGATGGCCACTGACTGCAATGACGGTGGCGGCTAAGGATCAAAGAAGAAGAAAGAGTGAAGAAAAGAAGTTTACGGCCGGAGGGCTGAAGGTGTGAGAGATCACACAAAAGGACAGGGACAGACATTCCGTCACAATGAGAGTTATGCAACATCATGTTAGCTGACTAATTTTCGGTAGTCTCCCAAACCACTATCTGTGACCTCCAGCATTTTTCTTACGCCTGCACTCCAGGACTCATCTCCATGTGTCAGGATCGGCTTTATGTAATACTAAGTGTTTTCTTTCAAGATTTCACCGATTAAGATTAAATGCATATGATCCTGTTCAGTTTTCAGAATGTAGCTATTGTCTAACATAGTCTACTCTTGACCTCAGAGGTGCATCTTCCATCTGATGTTGCTGATATGTTTAGGTGTTTTAATGTATTGACTGTTCGAAAACAGTCCCATTTAATCTGATACTGCAGTTAGGTGAATACAAGAAGAAGAACGGAGGAAAGAACAGGTTTGGTAACTGTCACTTGTTTATTTTTTAATCATTTCTGTTCCAAACTCTCTCATAAAATTTTTTACATAAGATGGTCATTTGGAAAAAGAATTTGATTAACAAGAGGGACTTCTGCGAGGTTCTGCGGTTCTTAATTGTAATAAAGCATTATTCGAGAGAAAGCTGTCCACATTATATTCAGGCAGCTTGCAGTCACTTCGAGCATGCCGACGTCTCAAACTAGTGTAGAGCGACTGTTTTTGGCTTTAAGGTTAATTTTAAATGATCTGCCCTAGGCTGTGAAATAAAACTTGGTTGCAGCAATATATTTTAAAAATAAAATGAAACATAAGACTGTCTGAATGATTCTAGTTTAAATAACATTTAAATTGTTTGATACTTCTTGAATAAATAATGTTTCTTTTCCAAAGTTACAAAGTGTATTTTGTTAACTTAAAAAAAAATTTATGCGGAGCTCGGGGAGAAGCCGGAGCGGTCACTATCGATGTCGGAGCGGAGCAATTTAAAAATTTGACTTCTTCAAATCCCTGGTTTATTGAATCCAGTCTTTATAAATATATTTCCTTTCATTTGCCGCCTCCCAACCCGAGAGAGTGTCTACCATTTGCTCTACCTCGAGAAATGATTTCGTTTATTTTCCATCAAAAAATAAATAAATAAATAAAAACAGTTAGCATTGACGGCAGTATATATATATATATATATATATATATATATGTATATATATATATATATATATCTATATATATATATATATATATATATATAATATATATATATATATATATATATAATATATATATATATATATATATATATATATATATATATATATATATATTATATATATATATATATATATATATATATAGCTGCGATTATAATAATAATAATCCATAATAATAAAAATACCGTGGCAGATAAAAATAGACAATGAGGAATGAGGTTATAAAATCTTTTTTGTTCAGACATCATTTATGAAAGAAACGATCCTCGCTCGAATTTGTGTGTGACGTCACACTTCTTTAAACCCTCTCCCCTCGTCTTATCATCACACTTCATCACAAACTGTTGGACCCTCTTCGACACTAGCTGCGTGACGTCACATCTGGACGACCCCTTTACCTTAAATAGTCGTTATTGTGATCTCAGTCTGGTCATTCGACTTCCTTCTGAAGCGGACAGACGTATTTTTGCTAAACTCAAATTACACAAGGCTTTTACGTCCTTTTTAGGACGAGACACAGTGGAGAAATTCATCGAACTACTCATGTTTTCAGATAAGTTAATATTTTTTTTTATCTATCTTTAGTTTATTTGAGTTAGTTTTAGGTGACTAGGTAATTGTGAGCTAGAAGTATTATTATAACTTAGGAATTCAATTAAATACGCTTGATAGACATAATAAAGATAAGTGGCGATCCCTTTTTAGTTTGATTTAAGTATTAGCATATTACAGTTAATATCAAGTAATTATTGACTAGTTAATTATACCTTGGAATATTAGTATAACTCATAAATTGTAGAAAAAAAAATAATAGAAATTAAATAGATCCAAGCGTCACGTGGCATTTGCTTGTGTGAGATACGGCAGCCATCTTGCTAGGCATAATAAAGATAAGTGGTGGTTTCCCTTTTAATTTGATTTCTTTTTCTTAAACAGCGGCACTTGGGCTTTCAGCCCTTCGGCCCAATGACATGTCATTGCGAGGCTGGGGAGTATGTGGATTTTCCTTCCATCTCGGTCAGGAGCTTCGATCCTTCCCATCCACAGAGCGTTTATCTCAAGAGCCGTTCAGGTTATTCAGTCAAAATCCCGGTCGATGACACTCTTACAAATGACCGTGCCCGGGCTTGAACCTTGAACACCTGATCGCTAGCGCAGTGTGGTAACCATTACACCAGCACGGCTCCCTTTAATTTGATTTAAGTACTAGATTATTGCAGTTAATATTAAGTATTAGGGGAATAGTAAACTTTTGCTTCGAATATTTGTATAATTTAGGAATTTTAGTGAGAAAAAAAAAATAAATAAATAAACCAAAAACCAAAGATTACTAGTAATAATAAACAACCATCAAACTATAATTTAAGTAAAATAAATATATTAAAGCAAAATTCGAACTAGATTTAACTGTTCAACAAGGTCTGCTTGACATGTTTAAAAGTGTTTCTTCAATAATAATAGAATACGATGAAAATAAAAAAGAAAGAAGAGAGCAAGGATATACATAACTTAGGATTAAAGCAGCGAGACTAAGGATACGCATTAAAGTTCATGCAAAACCAAGCACATAATAAACAGAGTAGTAGCAAATTCAAGACAGGGACAATGCCAGCAATGACCAAGGCACAGTCCGGGGAAGGGAAAGCAAGAGCCAAGACAACAGAAAAGGACACAACACCAAACCTGACAGAAAAGAACAGGACCACGAACCATAACGTCAGAGACACAGAAATAAACAACAGAATAGAGACAATAAGGGAACAACTGGAAGGAGGCTCTGAAGTAAAAACAACAGTAAGCATAAACAACAAAGGCGAAAACTCAGGAACCGGGACATCTAACAAAAAGACAGGACTCACGGAAGATGAAAATCAGGACAACCAGAAAAACACAACCAAAAGAAATCAGGAAACGAGAGGAGGAGAAAACAAAGAAGACAAAAATAAAATTCAGGACGTAAATCGCACAAAAAGACCCAACCAAGTCCCAGAAAACAAGATGACCACGCGGAGACCAGAGCCCGGATAAAGATTCTAGTTGCTGGCGAAGTAGCAAAACTTAAGGCATTAGATGAAGACAAGATAATAACCATTCTTGAACCAGTATTAGGCAAAAAGGTGATAGCCAAGATATACAAAACCCATTTTGGCATAATTATTATCCCAAACGAAAGTGACAAAATAAAAGAGATGTTAGAAGACCTTGAACTACAAGCTAAAACAGTGACTCTTGCTCACGACATCCAAATAAAGCTAGAGCTAACCAAAGAAACAAACAAATGTGTTATAGAGGGGATAAGCATAAAACTGTCAAGCGAGGAAGTTCTAAACAATCTGGTCAAGCAGAACTCATGCATAAAGATGGTGCATGTCGAAAGGGTAAAAGTCAAAGGGAATGTAGGTACACCTGTGGTTGTCTTAACAACGGAAGGTAGAGAATCCCCTGTGGTGGATTTGATGTTATGAATTAGTTGTTAGGTATTAATATGTTAATAAATGAGATTAGCTATGAAGGTCCCTGAATTTACCCAATAGTATTGTGAACTTTTCAGGGTACCTTTCAGCTACCACCTTTTTTATCTCAATCAAAATGTATTTATATTATTATTATTATTAAATGACTTCGTGTTGTGTCTAGGGTTATGAATGTAGAGTGTAATGTACAAAAATCAACAAACATACAAACAAATAGTTTATTATTCACAACAGCATACAGTACTACCACAATAACATACAAACGACACTCTAAAAGGCTATCTTATTTAAGACTGTGGTTGAATTTTGTGTAAAGATAATTTTTACAATTTTATTATCCTGATTCTAATTTATTTGGAATCAGGATTGACAATTTAAAAGTGAAATCAAAATAATCAATTACACCAGTCAAATAGCACAATAGATCCTCTGTCCATACATAAAAATATTATTCTCATATACGTCTGTAGTGTTCTCCTACTTTAAGGAAATACTGGTAGTACCACTAGGTTGTTGTTTGGAATCATATCCTTTTATTAATGTCCGTTTCTATTTTGTCACTTGTGGAACTATTAATATTTGTCCCAATTTTATTCACTGTCACTTTTTATATTTCTTCTTATAAAGTTCTGTAGTTGAGCTTTCAGGTGCCAAACGAGAACTTATCTTTGCAGTAGAATATAGGTTGAACCTTTCCTCTGCTCGCTTGACAATCTGTTCCCTGTTTGATAGGCAATGGCCACTAACATGGGCTCGCAGTAAACCGGCAGAGTCCTGAATCAATCAGTTTTCAAGCGTTTGGTACCACATTAACGTCAGTACCCAGGACCTCTGAAATGTGAAGGTATGCATCCTTCGTAATATCTAGCATACACCAATAGTCCACAGTTAAGGACATGTACATTACAAACAAACAAAAAGGTTCATATCATTATACAAACCTATGCCACCATTTTCTTTTGATGTGACAATGTACACCAGTATTCCTCTCCCCTAATAGTTACAACGCCACTGCAATTCCAGCTGTAATCTCTTCCATATAATAGGATAGGTGTTATGCTCCTTTATGACAATCATACATATTCTTGTATTTTTACACCTCTCTGACAGTCTATCACATGGTGGATCAATCTTTAGGCTTTGCCTCATGTTCGCTATAGACCCACTCATGTCCAGACATATATTATTATTTCACATTCAATTTTTATATAAAATACAGATTAATAAATGTCAATCTTACCACAATGTTCAATGAAATACACAGAGTCGATGACTGACACAGTTTCGATCTGTTTTGTTGTCCAGGCTGTCCAGAAATGTATTTAAAAGCACAGCCTGATCTCATCTATCACTGTTGAAACTTTTCTAGTAATGGCGTTTCCCCCCCCCCCCCCCCAACGCTTATTCTGACAATATTGATTCAGTTGGCCAATCACTTTTAATTTTACAAGGGTAAACAGTCTTTCAAAAAATATCATTTAAACTTTTCCTACGTTACTAGGCTATTTATGTTTATTCAAAGGTCAGCCAATAATATTTCGTCTCACTTCAAATGCCACCCAATCGGATTCACTGTACTATCTGAGCCTATCCGTCACTACTTTTTTCCCAAAAAATATGCGATCCAATCTAAGCAGATATGACTTGACCTGACAGTATCTCTGATCTCTATGTATGGTTTTATCAATAGTTGATTAGTTAAGGGACTATTTATATAACTAACACCATATTCTTGGTCAGCAAGTCTTCAAGTACACGAATCTACGATTTTTAAGGGGCTATGTGGGTTGGTTCAACATTCTATCTTTTTTTCTATGTTATGTCGTAATTTTTATCTGAGAGGGTGCTGATGAATATTGGTCCCTTTAGAGCGTAAAGTGATATTGAAGGCTCTGTGAGAATAAGGATTTAGGTGAATGAGGTAGTAGATTCACAAGCGCTGGGAAGGAGCAAGGACAGTCTCTTATTACGACAATATCTGTTTTCTCACAGACTACTCCTATCTCTCTTCTGCACAAACAATTGTGTCAGTTCCAGTCGCTCAGGCGCGCTCACCGATTTGGTGATTCTGTCGCTCAACGTACATGAATACAAACTACACAGATGGAAATGTTTGGAGTTTTAGGCCAACCGACAACCAACACAAATAAATATTCATACCTTTATTATCATTATGGACTCACACATAATTGTACATTTACAGTCAAAAATCAAAAAGTTACAGAATACAAATATAACTAGGGAAGAGGGGTTTTTGAGGAGAAATATCCCATCCACCGTTTCCCGTTTATATCTACTAACAGACAAAACCCGGTCCCAAAAGACAAGAAAAGGGGGGGGGGGGGGGGATCAGAGATAGGCAATTTAACCCACTGGTAAATTTATTACTCTGAGGCAAGGGGTTACAGAAGAAAGGGGGGGGGGGGGGGGGGTGTAGAGGAAAGCTAGGGTTCTCAATTGTCTCCCTTTAAATCAACAATTTTTTTACGGGAGGGGAAATGTACACAGTTACCCAATCCCGCTAGGAGAGATCCCGTACAAGGAATATAATGCACCTTAGTATAAGGTCGAACTAATTAAAAGGGTAAAGAAAAGATAAATCTCCTTTCATTCAAAAAAACACACTAGGGCTGGCCATCCCAACAAACACACACGCAGACTTACCAAAATGGTGAATTCTGTCAATCTAGGAATTATTTATCACAGCAGCTAATACCGTGGAATAATGGACTGGTCCTCTTATTTCTTCCGTGTCAGGCCCCAGATTTAACGAGGTAACAAATAGTCTCAAAAAATCGCCAGACGGTGAAGCGTAAAGGCTACTGTTGGTTTAGATAAAGTTCCTAATGAATGGCACAGGCACTTGGCTAAGCGTGAGGTATGGTGTGGTTCCTAAAATTGGCACAGCTGGCGGAGATAACTTCCTTTTTCCGTAATGTCACAAGTTAAGAAAAACACTGAGGTAAGTTCTTCTTCGGGGGGGGGGGGGGGGGGGGTTTAAAATCCACTGAATATGCGTGACAGACAGTGTTCAGGTATCGATGCTTTTTCTTCACAAATAGGGGCAGTGAATAAAATATGTTCTGCTTCCAGTTTCCTTTAAGGACTCGCCTATATGAACTAGTATTTTAAAAGTGTTTCTTGGGTGGCTCTTATTCTCAGTTAAATTCGGAGGAGCGGGGCCCATTACAGGTCGCCACAAGTTTAGCTTTAAAAAAGTTCATATGTTACTGGAGTTATCAAATTGAGTTTGGCAGAACTCTGTATATAGTTAATAATTGCTGGGATGCAGGTTGAATGATCGTTCTGAATGAAAGATAATCAAAACAAGAAATGCATTACAAATCATATTATAATCTGACGCGATAAATTACAGTTAGCCTATTTACTTATTAGCGTCGTCAATTAACAAATCAGGAAAACTACCCGTGAGTTAAAAATAATTAAACGCACATCTATCTATACAGAACTAAACTGTATTAAAGTTATAATTCTCTTTAACGTCTGCAAAATAAATTTACGCGTCAATTGTATTAGGAAATACTTTTAGCTGTAACATTAGTTTGCACTAGAACTTTGAAAATGGGTTTATTTAATAAGGTTAAATTTACACCACAATCCATTGAAATCAATAGAAATAACTCGACCAATGATCACTCGAAGCTAATGTATAAATTACCGTCTGCACAGAAAGAATACACTCCAATAGTCACGAAGGTAGATGAAATCCAGCAGGAATCCGACTATGCTAGTGCAACTAGGATTCTGTCAGAGCGAACGATAAAATGCAGTTTATCGGAGTTCTCTATTTATACTTATCGAATGTAACTTGAATGGGGCGTGTTAAATTCTCGCACCTTTCTTGATCTTGAGCAAAAACCGAGGTACCTCGCCGATGTGTTAACAGCTGCGATTCCTTCGTTTTCCCCGGTCTACCGATTTTCTTCCGTCTCAGGCTGCTCGCATAAGAGTGCGAAAATTTCCCGAGAAGCTAACTCTGTGAGCTGCAAGTCCCTGATTCTTTAGATCGCGGTCGCTCCACGTTGAATTCTGAAGATCAGCCTGTTCTTTGATGGTACCGCTGCATGCCGGTAAAAGTTACAACAGATGATCAGGGGTTCTAAAGTTATGAGAGGCCAATATTCTGTTATCATCCATCGAGTCAGGGAAATTCATTTGTCATACTTAGACGTACGTCACAATCGT
This sequence comes from Oreohelix idahoensis, assembly GCA_024509875.1. Classification (NCBI taxonomy): domain Eukaryota; kingdom Metazoa; phylum Mollusca; class Gastropoda; order Stylommatophora; family Oreohelicidae; genus Oreohelix; species Oreohelix idahoensis. The sequence goes on along the minus strand of JAMPIV010010432.1, from coordinate 216,695 downwards.
CCCCACTTTTGAGACATGGAAACTCGTTTTCATGTTTAATTTATGACAATGAAGCTGCCCTGATCGGTAGTTTTAGGGTGATTGGCATCGTCGATTTTCTCCTCTTCCTCCGTGGTCCAGTTTCTACTCAAGAAGTCAGCTCCGACATTCTGTTTTCCTGGAATATATTCCACTTTGAAGGAGTAAACACTCAATAGCAAGGCCCAACGCATTATCCTTGCGTTGAATTCCTTCTTGGCACCCAGGAAAGCTAGTGGAGCATGGTCTGTTTGCACCGTGAAAGAAGTACCATACAGAAACTCATGATGGCGTCTGATGCCATGAATCAGAGCGAGACATTCTCTTTCAACGACACTGTAGTTGCGTTCCGCTTTATTCAGTTTCCGACTGCCATAGGCAACTGGAAATAGCATGTTCAGGTCACTGTCATCGGCTTGCAGCAATGTTGACCCGATGCCCTGACCTGACGCGTCAACTCTCAGTATGAAAGGTTTCTTAAGGTCAGGTAACCTTAGGATGGGGTATGCCGACAACTGTCCTTTCAAAGTGCTATACGCGTGTTCGCACTTTTGATCCCATATGACCTTATCAGGACAACCTTTCTTGGTGAGGTCAGTCAGAGGTGCTGTCAGTCCGTTGAAGTTCTGGATGTATTTCTGATAGTATGCACATAGCGATATGAAGGAACGTACGTCTTTCTTCGTTCGGGGTCTTTTTGCTGCCACAATTTTCTCCACGTTCTTCTTAATAGGCCAACTGCATCCGTGAGAAATAGTATGCCCCAGGAAGTCTAACTGTTCAAACCCGATGAGACATTTGCTAGGTCTGGCTGTGAGACCCGTTTCCTGTAGTCTCCTGAGGAGCATAGCAACCGTAGCAATATGTTCTTCATAGGTTTCCGATGCAATTAATATGTCATCCATGAAATTATGGATATGGGGACTTTGCAAAGGCTCTAGAAGCTTCCTCATCATCCTGGTGAACACTCCTGGTGCGTTATGCAAACCGAACGGCATCACATTAAATGTGTAATGTCCTTCGCTAGTGCTGAAAGCTAACAAAGGTTTAATTTCCTCCTTGACTGGTATTTGATAATAACCTTTACTGAGGTCAATCTTGGAGAAGATCTTTGCTTTGCTGAGCTTGGTGAACAACTCAGAAACAGTTTGGAGAGGTTCGGGCTGGAATTCCGTTACAGCGTTTAGCAACCTGTAATCAATGCACAGCCGAACTTCCTTATTGGGCTTCTGCAACAGCACTACACTCGAGCTGTAAGGAGATGTAGACTCACTGATAATTCCTGCCTGACGCAGCTTGTCTATTTCTCCGCGAAGTGCATCCGCTTTAGCGTACGGGATGGGGTAAACTCTGGTTTGAACAGGGGTCTCGTTTGTTAATTTCATATCAAATTCAATGAGATTTGTTCGACCAGGTACATCCGTTAAGACTGCACTGTACTGTTTTAGTAGAGCCCTGGTTTCTGTTTGTTGTTCAGGTGAGAGATTGTCGCCGAACTTGACATCTTTAAAGGATTCTGTGGGTTGCAGTGGATACTCCATGCAACCATCATCATCTTCCTCGTCTTCCGTTGCTATGGCGACAGCCAGGAGATGCTCGGAGGATGGCACCGGTCTTTCCAAATATTTCTTTAGCAGATTTATGTGGAAGACCTTCTCCTTTCCTTTGATGGAGATCTTGTAATTGGTACGTGAGATCTTTTTAAGGACGGTAAACGGCCCTTGCCATCCGATGCGAAGTTTATTGCTTCCGGTTGGAAGTAGCAACAAAACTTTCTCCCCTGGTTGGAGCTCTCTCTCTTTTGCAGCTTTGTTGTATCTTTTAGCGTGTTTAGCGCGGGCTTTCGTAAGGTTGGTTGTAGCTAGATCCCATCCTAGCTTTAGCCTTTCCTTGAGCTCAGATACATACTTGCTTGCAGAGACGACTGTCTCGTCAGCCTTTTGGTCTGTCAGGGACCGAAGTAAGGCTTCTAATGGCCCCTTTATAGGTCTGCCAAATAAAAGTGTAGCAGGCGGGAATCCCGTAGACGCTTGGGGAACCTCTCGGTAGGCGAATAAGGCAGCCGATATATATAGGTCCCAGTCTTCCGGTTTCTCCTGACCCAGCTTACGTAACATGGTGGTGAGGCTGCCATTAAAACGTTCCACGAGCCCATTTCCGGCCGGATGGTAGGGACTTGTGTGGATATGTTTGGCCCTCAAGATCTTAAAGATCTCCTCCATTAACAGGCTACGGAATTGGGATCCATTGTCCGTCAAAACTTGTTGAGGGAATCCCAACCGTGTAAAAATTTGCACAAGGGCTTCTGCGACATGCTTGGAATTAGTGCATGGTAGCGGTACGGCTTCGGCCCACATAGTGCAAGTGTCAACTAAGGTCAGGATGAACCTGTTCCTTCTTTTGGTCTTTTCCAGAGGACCAATAATGTCGACAGCAACCCGTTCAAATGGAGTCCCTACTATTGGCATTTGCCCCATAGGTACTGGGGGTGTCAAGTGCTTGGGTGCTACCCGTTGGCACTGGGCGCAGGATTTCACATACCTGACAATGTCAGAGTTCATTCCTGGCCACCAATAGTGGGTTTTTATTCGCTGAATAGTGGCGTTTTGTCCCATATGTCCGCTAAAGGGAAGAGAGTGCCCCATCTCTAAGATCTGGCTTCGGTACTGCGTCGGAACTAGGAGCTGGTTATTCCCCGTGTCCGGGTTTCCCGTTCTACGATACAATACGCCATCCTTAGAAAAGATGTCTCCGTTGTGTCTGGGGTCCTTAGCCATGGGCAGTTTTTTAAAGCAGAGCTCCAGAGTAGGGTCCTTTTGTTGCGCCTCCTTCAGTTCGTTCGGCAACAAATTTGGCGCAGGCTCCCTCTCCTTCTTGGCTTGCCCTCTTGTGGTTACCGCTGCCACAATCGGCTCCTTTGGTCTCCCAATAAACACATATCTACATCCCAGGATAACTGGGTAGATAGGATCATCCATAATGGCCGCTTTTATAACTCCTCTGACAAAATCAGAGTGTATTTCTACCAGTGCGATAGGCAGCGTCCTGGGCGCATCACTCTTAAACACTCCACTAAGTTTGACGGTTTCCTCTGTCTCCTGACCTGGTTTGACTAGGTGTCTAGCAACAATACAACTAAAACTTAATCCAGTGTCAAAGAGACAAGTGGTTGAGGTACCATTCAAAATTACAGTTCCTCGAGTTGAGGGTCGGTCCCCCTCAGGTTGAGAATCACTGACATTGACTCTACCTTTCGAGGCTGTATGCAAACATCCAACGCGGTTTGGACCGGTTTGTTTGCCCTGATCAGACGTTCCTGGTGTAGGGGTCTTTCCTTTTCCTTGACCTTGGTGGCCGCGCTGCCACGTAGGCTTGGTGGGTTGATCAGAATTGTTGTTGGGGGGGTATCGGGTTTTGTAGAATTTCGATTTTTCCTGGGGAGGTCTCTGGGTATTATTTTCTCGTTGGTTATAATTCTGAGAGGAATTAGAGGAATAGGATGACTGCTCTAGATTTTGTTTACGAGATGGCTCATCTGTGGGTTTACGTTTAGTGCTGGGAAGTTCGGCCATTGCATTGGTATAGCGTTCGGCCTTATTGAGTATGTCCTCAAGCCTGACTGCGCCCTGTTCAGCCAAAAATCTACGGGTTTCGTTTGACATAGTTGCCTTTATCTGTTCCACAAGAACAAGTTCAAGTAGTCCCTCATATGTAAGAGGTAGGTCAGATAATTCAATGCACTTTGTCAGATAACCCGTGAGACGTGAAGAGAACTGGGGAAATGTTTCCGTGCTCTCTTTTCGGCTGTTTCTGAACAACTGCAGAAACTTTCGGGCAGTCATCTCAAACTGCTGTAGTAAGGCCTTTTTCAACATGTCGTAATCATGTTGATTCGGTCCCAGCTTTGTGTACACGTCATAAGCATTGCCTTTCAGTGACGTTGAAAGTTTGAGCGCCCAGCGGGTACTCTCTAACCCATAAAGATTCGCGAGTCTCTCGAATTTTTCTAGGTAGCTGTCAATTTTTTCGTTAGGGCTAGGAAAAGACTCTAAAGCGAAAGACATCGCAGTTAATTGGGCAGACTGAGTGCTGGAGAGATCCATTGTTTGAGACTGGGGCGAAGACGGCTCTCCATTATTTGAAGTAGAGGCACTCCGACTCTCTAAAGCCTTGAGCGCTAATTCATGTTGTCTTTCCCTCTCTCTTTCTCTCTCTCTGCGGGCTTCCATTTCTGCCTCAATTTTCTTCTGTTCCAATTGACGATCGTCCGCTTCTTTCTTCCTAGCTTCTGCCCTCTCTTCTCTCTTTCTTTCTTCCTTCCTCTCAACTTCTGCTCTTTGTTGCTCCGCGTCATATATTTGCAGTTCCTGGGTGATAAACAGATTCGCGGCTTCTGTGTCTAATCCTGAGTCTTTCGCTTCCTGTCTCAAAATGGATCTTATCCTAATTCTCTCAGCCATTGTCAAAGAACTGGATGCTTCTAAGACTAGAGAATAGTAAGATGGAACAAGAAGGGGAAAAACTCAAAGCCGCTACGAGAAAAACAAAGTAAAAAATTTACTGAATGACCTCTTAAGACTCGTAACGCAAGCAACTATGCCAATTAAATGGTAAGTTACACTAGAAAAGAATCTACTCTTACTAACAGTAGAGAAAAATTTATATTAAACAATTTAAAAGGAAAAAAAAAATTTCCCAGAAAATGTTAATTCTCTAACAACAAACTCCGTCCCTGAAGACAATTTTTGAGATGAGACGTAGTTAACTTAATTTTAAAAAATCAGAACAATCCGTCTTTAGCTTAGCTCAACTCAAACGCTTCATAACCTTTAGTGATTGTAAAACAATCACGCAGTCCCAGCAATTATATAACCAAAAATTTTCAATTCCCTCTGCCAGAGAATACAAATGTGACAATCTTTTATTATCACTAACTGCCTGTTCCTGTGGAAAAACAAACCTGTCTTAATTATTGTGTGGTTGGCCCAAAATACTGAACGGCTTGGTCTAGGGGAAGTAATACTTTTAAAGATTATACCCTACTTCACAAAGACAATCAACCACACTCTATTTTAACTAAGTTCAGAATCCCGGACGAGCCCCCATATATTGTCGTAATTTTTATCTGAGAGGGTGCTGATGAATATTGGTCCCTTTAGAGCGTAAAGTGATATTGAAGGCTCTGTGAGAATAAGGATTTAGGTGAATGAGGTAGTAGATTCACAAGCGCTGGGAAGGAGCAAGGACAGTCTCTTATTACGACAATATCTGTTTTCTCACAGACTACTCCTATCTCTCTTCTGCACAAACAATTGTGTCAGTTCCAGTCGCTCAGGCGCGCTCACCGATTTGGTGATTCTGTCGCTCAACGTACATGAATACAAACTACACAGATGGAAATGTTTGGAGTTTAGGCCAACCGACAACCAACACAAATAAATATTCATACCTTTATTATCATTATGGACTCACACATAATTGTACATTTACAGTCAAAAATCAAAAAGTTACAGAATACAAATATAACTAGGGAAGAGGGGTTTTTGAGGAGAAATATCCCATCCACCGTTTCCCGTTTATATCTACTAACAGACAAAACCCGGTCCCAAAAGACAAGAAAAGGGGGGGGGGGGGTGATCAGAGATAGGCAATTTAACCCACTGGTAAATTTATTACTCTGAGGCAAGGGGTTACAGAAGAAAGGGGGGGGCGGGGTGTGTAGAGGAAAGCTAGGGTTCTCAATTGTCTCCCTTTAAATCAACAATTTTTTTACGGGAGTGGAAATGTACACAGTTACCCAATCCCGCTAGGAGAGATCCCGTACAAGGAATATAATGCACCTTAGTATAAGGTCGAACTAATTAAAAGGGTAAAGAAAAGATAAATCTCCTTTCATTCAAAAAAACACACTAGGGCTGGCCATCCCAACAAACACACACGCAGACTTACCAAAATGGTGAATTCTGTCAATCTAGGAATTATTTATCACAGCAGCTAATACCGTGGAATAATGGACTGGTCCTCTTATTTCTTCCGTGTCAGGCCCCAGATTTAACGAGGTAACAAATAGTCTCAAAAAATCGCCAGACGGTGAAGCGTAAAGGCTACTGTTGGTTTAGATAAAGTTCCTAATGAATGGCACAGGCACTTGGCTAAGCGTGAGGTATGGTGTGGTTCCTAAAATTGGCACAGCTGGCGGAGATAACTTCCTTTTTCCGTAATGTCACAAGTTAAGAAAAACACTGAGGTAAGTTCTTCTTCGGGGGGGGGGGGGGGGGGGGGGTAAATCCACTGAATATGCGTGACAGACAGTGTTCATGTATCGATGCTTTTTCTTCACAAATAGGGGCAGTGAATAAAATATGTTCTGCTTCCAGTTTCCTTTAAGGACTCGCCTATATGAACTAGTATTTTAAAAGTGTTTCTTGGGTGGCTCTTATTCTCAGTTAAATTCGGAGGAGCGGGGCCCATTACAGGTCGCCACAAGTTTAGCTTTAAAAAAGTTCATATGTTACTGGAGTTATCAAATTGAGTTTGGCAGAACTCTGTATATAGTTAATAATTGCTGGGATGCAGGTTGAATGATCGTTCTGAATGAAAGATAATCAAAACAAGAAATGCATTACAAATCATATTATAATCTGACGCGATAAATTACAGTTAGCCTATTTACTTATTAGCGTCGTCAATTAACAAATCAGGAAAACTACCCGTGAGTTAAAAATAATTAAACGCACATCTATCTATACAGAACTAAACTGTATTAAAGTTATAATTCTCTTTAACGTCTGCAAAATAAATTTACGCGTCAATTGTATTAGGAAATACTTTTAGCTGTAACATTAGTTTGCACTAGAACTTTGAAAATGGGTTTATTTAATAAGGTTAAATTTACACCACAATCCATTGAAATCAATAGAAATAACTCGACCGATGATCACTCGAAGCTAATGTATAAATTACCGTCTGCACAGAAAGAATACACTCCAATAGTCACGAAGGTAGATGAAATCCAGCAGGAATCCGACTATGCTAGTGCACCTAGGATTCTGACAGAGCGAACGATAAAATGCAGTTTATCGGAGTTCTCTATTTATACTTATCGAATGTAACTTGAATGGGGCGTGTTAAATTTTCGCACCTTTTTTGATCTTGAGCAAATCCGGGGTACCTCGCCGATGTGTTAACAGCTGCGATTCATTCGTTTTCCCCGGTCTACCGATTTTCTTCCGTCTCAGGCTGCTCGCATAAGAGTGCGAAAATTTCCCGAGAAGCTAACTCTGTGAGCTGCAAGTCCCTGATTCTTTAGATCGCGGTCGCTCCACGTTGAATTCTGAAGATCAGCCTGTTCTTTGATGGTACCGCTGCATGCCGGTAAAAGTTACAACAGATGATCAGGGGTTCTAAAGTTATGAGAGGCCAATATTCTGTTATCATCCATCGAGTCAGGGAAATTCATTTGTCATACTTAGACGTACGTCACATGTTAGTTGTTTATTTTTATACTACCTCTCGTTCACTCTTTTTCCATGTAATATCAAGCTAAATACGAGAGCTTAGGTCATTCACAATAAGAGCTTAACATGTTTACATGACCGTAGTGTCCACAATTCTAACTTTTTCATTGTATTTGGGGAAACCCCTAAGGCAAGGCTTGCCCCTGTGCTAGAGTTGGCTTTTAGTTTAAAATCAATGCGAAACGAATTAGCATTTCATCTATCCTTGCCCCTCCTCGTTCCACAATGCATTTTAGGCAAATATTTTCTTAGAACTAGGAAAAGTGGGTGTTTATGTCAAGGACGAATTTGAAAATTTTGGGTACCGTTTTGTTCGGCTATTCGTTAGCAAATAATAATCTGAAGGCGTAGGCGACACCAATTGTTCTAGCAGAAAATTCTTTTGTACTTTCTTATCTTTGCCTTTATGCCCTATACTATTATATATTAATTTAGATATTGTATTTAGAAATCACTACACATCTCCCTGCTTTAGAACAGACGATCATATGTCAGTTCCTACTTCTAAATACACATAGATGAATTTACTATCTATCCCTGGTGACTACTCTGATGTTCGTCGTACGGATGTCTGCTTAAAAAATCAGCGCCGACATTGGTTTTTCCGGGAATGTACTCTATGGTAAACTGGAATGGCTGTAAGAGCAAAGACCAGCGTAATAATCTAGCATTTTCATGCCTTGCTTGTGACAGACACACGAGTGGTTTATGATCTGTCTGAATCTTAAATGATTTTCCATAAAGATAAATCTGGAACTTTTTTATAGCCCATATGACTGCCAGACATTCTTTTTCACTTGTTGAATACTTTTGTTCTGCTGTGTTCAACTTACGGCTAGCATAAGCTACTGGGGTTAATTCCCCATCAAGTGAATTTGACCGTTGTAATAGAGCTGCACCCAAACCGATATTACTAGCATCCGTTCTCACTATGAATTCTTGACTCAAGTCAGGTAATTTCAAAATAGGCCTGCTTGAGTGCTTTTCTTTCAATTCTTGGTATGCTAATTCACACTGCGCTGTCCAAATAATTCTATCAGGATTTCCTTTGCGCGTTAAATCAGTCAATGGAGCACATATGGAGTTAAAGTTTTTAATATATTTTTGGTAGAAACCACATAATGAGACAAAAGATCTCACATCTTTTTTTGTTTGTGGTCTTGGTGCCTTTTTTAACTTCTCCGGGTTCTTGGGGTCAGGGGTCATGTTTCCCTGATGTACTGCGTGTCCCAAGAATTCTAGCTCTTTACATCCAACACAGCATTTCGTCGGTCTAGCTGTCAAATTGGTCTCTCTCAGTCGATCAAACAACATATTCAGAGAGTTAATGTGTCCCTCAAATGTTTCTGTTGCTATGAGAATATCATCCATGAAGTTGGTGATGCATGGATTCTTCAGGGGATCCAGTAACTTTCTCATCATCCTCGAAAACACACTCGGTGCATTTTTCAGTCCAAATGGCAACATATTAAATTCATAATGTCCTTCCGAGGTGCTAAAGGCTAAATAAGGTTTGACTTCCGGCTTTACTGGAATCTGATAGTAGCCTTTACTCAGATCCACTTTAGAGAAATATTTAGCTCTATTCAGCTTGGCAAACAGCTGATTTGTATCAGGTAATGGATCCACCTGACATTCTGTGACAGCATTCAGTTTCCTGTAATCTATACACAGCTGGTGTTCTCCAGAGGGTTTTCTTAACAGAACCACACTGGAGCTGTAGGGAGATTCACTGTGCGAGATAATCCCTTCTCTCAACAGATAATCTATCTCCTCCCTTAAAGCTTTTTCCTTAGCGAACGGAATCGAATAGGCTTTCATACAGATTGGTGTTGGGTCTATGAGTTTCATATCATACTCCAATAAATTTGTATGCCCCGGACGGTCCGTTAACACATCTGTATGATTATTCAGAACCTGTTGAAGCCTCTCCTTCTGATTTTCCGTTAAGTGTGTGCTGATTTTTACCTGTGCAGCGGTTTCACAGGGATGTAAAGGATATTCATGAGAAGTGAGTGGTTCCTTTTTCATCTCCATTGCAACAGACAAGGTCAGTAGGTGTGTCTCTTCCTGGTTTTCTCTGTCCAGATATTTCTTCAGGAGATTCACATGATAGATTTTCTCTTTCCCTTTCTTATCTATCTTATAATTTGTTCTAGACACCTTCTCTAGAACTGTATATGGACCTTGCCATCCAATTTGCAATTTATTCTGGCTGCCGGGCAGTAGAAGGAGCACCTTCTCTCCCACAGCTAATTCTCGATCCTTCGCTTTCTTACTGTAATAGGCAGCATGCTTTTCCTGGCTTGTCTCAAATTTTCATTGGCAAGTTTCCAGCCAGTTTTAAGACGAGTGGTCAGCTCGTTCACATATTGATATGATGAGGTAATATTTTCTTCTGCCTTTTCATCTGTCCAGGTCCTTAACAAGGCTTCCAATGGACCTTTTATTGGCCTTCCAAATAACAATGTTGCCGGGGCCATACCGCTTGAACTATGGGGTACCTCCCGATAGACAAACAAGGCGGCGGGAAGGTATTGGTCCCGTGTATCTGGTTTTTCATGTGCCAACTTCCTCAGGATCGACATGAGTGTACCGTTAAATCTTTCCACTTGGCCATTTCCTTGAGGATGATACGGGCTACAATGAAAGTGTTTGGCTTGAAAGATCCTGAATACTTCTTCTGTTAGTTTCCCGTTGAACTGAGAGCCATTATCAGTCAAGATTTGGTTGGGAAAGCCTAACCTGGTGAAGATTGTGAGTAATGCCTCTGCCACATGCTTCGAATCAATTGATGACAGGGCTACCGCCTCTCCGCACATAGAACAAGTGTCCACCAGAGTCAGAATGTAACTGTTCCTCCTCTTGGTCCAAGTGAGAGGTCCCACAATGTCCACTGCAACTCTTTCAAAAGGTGTTCCCACTATGGGCATTTCCCCTAGAGTTGCTGCAGCAGTCCAATGCTTTGGAGCTACCCGTTGGCACTCTGGACAGGATTTTACATATCTCTTTATGTCTTCAGTTATTCCTGGCCAGAAATAATGACAAGCTATACGTTGTCCTGTTGCGCTGATCCCCATATGACCACTGAAGGGAATCGCATGCCCTAGTTCCAACACTTTAGTCCTATATGAAATTGGAAGGACCAGCTGTCCGTGACCATTGGATCCATTTCCAGCCTTCCTATATATCAATTTGTTCTTCATATAGAAATCTCCCTTGCCTGGAGGTGTATGACATTTGGGCAATTTCTTAAAACAAGGCTTGAGGGTCTTATCCTCCGCCTGTGCCTTCCTCATCTCATCTGGATGGGTATTTATCGGATTATCCTCCTCCTTTTTAGACTGTGATCTGGTCTGCACTGTTGCCATGGTCACAGGTCTCCTGGGATTCCCCAAGAAGACATATCTACACCCCAATATCAGAGGGTAGATTGGTTCATTTATCACTGCTGCTTTTATGATTCCTTCCACATATCGCGTTTTCACATTTATCCTGGCGACGGGAAGTGTCATGGTCGCTACGTCCTTGGTTGCAGTTTGAATCTCCACTGTTTCTGTGGTGTATTGATCTGCCTGCACCAGGTGAGAACTCACAACTGAATCATAATCTAATCCAGTATCATACAAACACCTTATGGTGACACCATTGCATGTTACATCTTCACACACTGGGGGGTGGTAAGGTTCCTGTTGTTCAGTAGGGTTGACATTTACTCCCTTTCTCCCCATTTTTATTGCAGCGAAAGTAGGAGGTTTCCTTCTACAATTTTCAGTATTATGGTTGTCCATCCGACAATTTTTACAATACTTCTTTCCTTGGTTAAAAGGTTTTCTTTCATCATTTTTCCTTTCATTGAATTGTGAGGTTTTATGTTTATAGTCATTGCGTGGCCTATCAAAATATTGCTTACCTTTGTTCTGGTCTCTATGGTCAACTTTATTAAAGTTTTGTGGTGCCTTAAAATTGTCTACCTGTTTCTTTTTATTTCCAACTACCTCTGCCTGGGCTGCCTGATACCTTTCAGCTACATTGAGTAACGCACCCAGCCTCTCTGCACCTTGTTCCATGAGAAACTTTCTCAGGTCTGGAGCCATGGACTCTCTTAGCTGCTCAATAAGGATCATCTCCTTAAGATCTTGGGTTTTCCCCAGAGCAGTCCATTTCTCCAAGTAGGTCTCTAACCGTGCAGAGAACTGGTGATAAGTCTCACCCGACAGTAGTTTGGCATTCCTAAATTTTTTTCTATAAAATTCTCCGTTCTTTTCGTATCTTAATAAAAGAGCCTGCTTTAGCATGTCATAATTGTCTTGGTCATCTCTGCTCATCTTGGCAAAAACTTCATAAGCCGTTCCTCTAAGCCCTTGTGATAACTTGAGGCTCCACCTCTCTCTCTCTCTCTCTCTCTAACTCATATGTAGTAGCTAAAAGTTCAAATCTACTTAAGTACCCTTCGATGTCATCTTCTTTCTCAACAAAATGATCTACATGAAAACCCATAGCTGAGGTTGAGGCTCCATGACTAGCAGTGGCATCTGAGGTAAAGGGGCTGGAACCATTTTCAGGAGCATGACCTTGAATTTCCAACTCTCTTAGTCGTAACTCGTGCTCCCTCTGCAATCTTCTATCTTCCCTCTCTGCAGCCAATCTTTTTTCTTCTGCCTCCCTTTCGGCAGTCAATCTCTTTTCTTCTCTTTCTGCAGCCTGTCTCTTTTCCTCTCTTTCAGCAGCCTGTCTCTTTTCTTCTCTTTCAGCAGCCTGTCTCTTTTCTTCTCTTTCTGCATCTAATTTCTTCTCTTCCAATTGGAGCCTCTTTATTTCAGCCACCCTATCCGCCTCCAATGCCCTAGCCTCTTTGTCAGCCTCAATCTGCAGCCTCTTAAGTTCGTTATCAGCCTCAATTTGTAACTGTAATTTTCTTTCTTCTGCTAACTTCCTATCTTCCCTTTCAATATACTTGTCACATTCTGAAGTTACATATTGGATCAAAACCTGACCCTCCATGTTCATTTCCTTTGCAGTCAGCACAGCAGCAGATCGAAACTTTGCCAGATCAGCCATTTGTACTATGCAACCTTTAAAATTTCCAACTATACAAATCTCTAATTATGGCTAATAATTTCTAATGATAACCAAGAACAATCACAGGCACTGACAGCTCAACTACTATTCAATTTCTCCAAAAGGAATGCTTTTAGTTTTATACTCTCTGAGATTACTAATATACTTGATAATATTTTAAGAATTTAAAATCCCAGAATCAAACTACCCAATATAGCTGGTGTTAAGAAAAATTCAATCCCCAGGAGCGAGACCCCAATATAGGTGATAGGTTAAAATCCCGGACCAGGAGACCCCAATATATGTGGTGGATTTGATGTTATGAATTAGTTGTTAGGTATTAATATGTTAATAAATGAGATAAGCTATGAAGGTCCCTGAATTTACCCAATAGTATTGTGAACTTTTCAGGGTACCTTTCAGCTACCACCTTTTTTATCTCAATCAAAATGTATTTATATTATTATTATTAAATGACTTCGTGTTGTGTCTAGGGTTATGAATGTAGAGTGTAATGTACAAAAATCAACAAACATACAAACAAATAGTTTATTATTCACAACAGCACACAGTACTACCACAATAACATACAAACGACACTCTAAAAGGCTATCTTATTTAAGACTGTGGTTGAATTTTGTGTAAAGATTATTTTTACAATTTTATTATCCTGATTCTAATTTATTTGGAATCAGGATTGACAATTTAAAAGTGAAATCAAAATAATCAATTACATCAGTCAAATAGCACAATAGATCCTCTGTCCATACATAAAATATTATTCTCATATACGTCTGTAGTGTTCTCCTACTTTAAGGAAATACTGGTAGTACCACTAGGTTGTTGTTTGGAATCATATCCTTTTATTAATGTCCGTTTCTATTTTGTCACTTGTGGAACTATTAATATTTGTCCCAATTTTATTCACTGTCACTTTTTATATTTCTTCTTATAAAGTTCTGTAGTTGAGCTTTCAGGTGCCGAACGAGAACTTATCTTTGCAGTAGAATATAGGTTGAACCTTTCCTCTGCTCGCTTGACAATCTGTTCCCTGTTTGATAGGCAATGGCCACTAGCATGGGCTCGCAGTAAACCGGCAGAGTCCTGAATCAATCAGTTTTCAAGCGTTTGGTACCACATTAACGTCAGTACCCAGGACCTCTGAAATGTGAAGGTATGCATCCTTCGTAATATCTAGCATACACCAATAGTCCACAGCTAAGGACATGTACATTAAAAACAAACAAAAAGGTTCATATCGTTATACAAACCTATGCCACCATTTTCTTTTGATGTGACAATGTACACCAGTATTCCTCTCCCCTAATAGTTACAACGCCACTGCAATTCCAGCTGTAATCTCTTCCATATAATAGGATAGGTGTTATGCTCCTTTATGACAATCATACATATTCTTGTATTTTTACACCTCTCTGACAGTCTATCACATGGTGGATCAATCTTTAGGCTTTGCCTCATGTTCGCTATAGACCCACTCATGTCCAGACATATATTATTATTTCACATTCAATTTTTATATAAAATACAGATTAATAAATGTCAATCTTACCACAATGTTCAATGAAATACACAGAGACGATGACTGACACTGTTTCGATCTGTTTTGTTGTCCAGGCTGTCCAGAAATGTATTTAAAAGCACAGCCTGATCTCATCTATCACTGTTGAAACTTTTCTAGTAATGGCGTCCGTTTCTCCCCCCCTTCCTTAACGCTTATCCTGACAATATCGATTCAGTTGGCCAATCACTTTTAATTTTACAAGGGTAAACAGTCTTTTAAAAAATATCATTCAAACTTTTCCTACGTTACTAGGCTATTTATGTTTATTCAAAGGTCAGCCAATAATATTTCGTCTCACTTCAAATGCCACCCAATCGGATTCACTGTACTATCTGAGCCTATCCGTCACCTACTTTTTTCCCAAAAAATGTGCGATCCAATCTAAGCAGATATGACTTGACCTGACAGTATCTCTGATCTCTATGTATGGTTTTATCAATAGTTGATTAGTTTAGTGACTATTTATATAACTAACACCATATTCTTGGTCAGCAAGTCTTCAAGTACACGAATCTACGATTTTTAAGGGGCTATGTGGGTTGGTTCAACATTCTATCTTTTTTTCTATGTTAGTTGTTTATTTTTATACTACCTCTCGTTCACTCTTTTTCCATGTAATATCAAGCTAAATACGAGAGCTTAGGTCATTCACAATAAGAGCTTAACATGTTTACATGACCGTAGTGTCCACAATTCTAACTTTTTCATTGTATTTGGGGAAACCCCTAAGGCAAGGCTTGCCCCTGTGCTAGAGTTGGCTTTTAGTTTAAAATCAATGCGAAACGAATTAGCATTTCATCTATCCTTGCCCCTCCTCGTTCCACAATGCATTTTAGGCAAATATTTTCTTAGAACTAGGAAAAGTGGGTGTTTATGTCAAGGACGAATTTGAAAATTTTGGGTACCGTTTTGTTCGGCTATTCGTTAGCAAATAATAATCTGAAGGCGTAGGCGACACCAACCGTTCTAGCAGAAAATTCTTTTGTACTTTCTTATCTTTGCCTTTATGCCCTATACTGTTATATATTAATTTAGATATTGTATTTAGAAATCACTACATCCCCCATGACATTACTGTTTGAGAAAAAAAACAGAAAAACACAGAAGCCTACATTCTCCCAGTATTGCAGTGCTCAAACTGCATGAAATTTGGCCATGGCCGAAGCAGGTGCAAAGGCAAGACAATATGCAGTTATTGTGCCGGTATGCACCCCGCTGCGCAGTGTGAACAGGTAAAGGCTGATGCCGATTACAAAAAGGCGAATTAAAACAGAAAGTGTAGCAACTGCAGGGAAACCACAGTGCCAGGTTGCAGGGCTGTCCAGTATACCAGCAAACCAAACAAGCACTAAAAGAATCGATCATAACAAGGACACAATTCAAAATGGTGATCCAAGATATGAAAGAAAGAGCCACCAACATAGACACTAAAATTGCAGCAGAAATAAAATCTGTGAAAGAAGAAATTAGGATAATTAAAACTCAACTGTCAAAAGAAAAAGAGCAGGAAGTTATTAACAAAACAAAGAACCAGTTAGACCGTTCGGCTACATCATTGGAAAATGTGAGTGCGCTGAAATATACAGAGGAAGTGCTGGAAGAAATGAAAGCCATACAGCACCAAATTGCCCAGGATGTAGTTAAATTGTAAGCACTGAAAGAAGAAAATGAAATGATACTAGTTAAATTATCGGAACTGAAAGAGGAAAATGAAATTACACTAAAAAGAATAGAAAATCAGAAACAAGAGATTAACATAGACGGAGAAGCGATAGAAAAGGAAAGTGGCAAACAAAAGCAAGAAGCCAAATGTGTGCCAGTGTCAGTTATCTGGCCAGTAGTTATCTTGGTTGGTTCTATTACAAAAATAATTTAATGTAATGTTCGTGTTTTTCTTGTCTGATAATATGTCATTCAAGTAGCTACAGGCCTTCCGCCTGAGATGGAGATTCTTGACGTTTGCTAATTTTCCTTTCCAGGTTCGTTCTTACCCTTTTAGGTTTAGTGATAAGCAAATAATCGTATAATGGTTTTTAAATGATCCAACTGTAACGTTCCAAAAAACGCAGCAATGCAGTAAAATTTCAACCAGAAATGTATTGAAAGTCATTCGACAAGCACTGGTATTTACACAATGACATGGTTTACTTACCCTTAAACAAAATAGTGAGTATATCCAAAAGGAAAATATATCCAACAGAAGAAAAAAAAACTGGTCTTGATAATCTCAAAGACGAAGTTCACCTAAACACTACAAACTGCCTAGCAAAAATTTAAATCTATCTGATTCTCTCTTTCTCGCACATCTCTCCTTTTTATATACAGCTCCTTCTTTTTCTCGCCATTTTATTCACACGTCTCTTCTTTTTCCACACGTTACATTTATCTACATTTGCACACGTTTCGCTGTTTTTCGACTTTTTTCACGCGCCTCTCTTTTCCACCTAAACAAAGGAAAAAACCCAAGAATCACAACATTCATTTCACACTTCCCACGCATAACACCCATTCATTATTTTTTCTGAGACTGCTCTACAATGCCTCTCGCAGCCGTGACTGCTTCTGAACTTTTAATGATACTGCGTTTTGTGCGAAAACGCCGAATTTGCTTTTAATGTATTTCCTTATTCTATGTAGTATTATAGCACGTATAAATGCTAGTGTCACAAATGGAAAGAATGGGTAACAAAAACCATCAAGCACATCGAGAGAGTTTTGATAGGGAAAGAATAGAAGAATCGTCACAAACCCAAGTATTGAAAAAAAGTCTTTAATTACATAAAATAATCACCACGAAGAGTAGGCCTTATGCCTCAAGCAACTGATAGGGCCAATACAAACTAAGAGCAAACTGATAGTTCTAACACAAAACAAAAGGAATACTAGTTAACATTTAAATTCAATAACAAAGGATATAGAATTATACATTGGAATTGTAGGGGTATCAAAAAAGAATTGTATACCTCTACTTGCAGAGACAGGAGGAACTAATACTATATATGCTCTTCAAGAGACATTTTAAACCCTAATAGTAGATACAATTGTAAGGGCTTTAAGATACTTAGCACGATAGGAAAGAAGGTAGAGGAGGGGGTGTCGCAATCTTACTTAACGAAGCAATTAAAATTATAGACTGGGAAGTATTTGATTCAACCAACATAGAAGGTATCAAGGTCACTATAACAGCTGAACCAAATAGTCTAACAATCTTAAATGTATACGATAAAAATAGTCCAATTAAAGATGAAGAAATATTAGCCATAAGCACCAGACTAGGCCCCAAAACAGTCATAGTAGGTGATTTTAATTCCCGTCATTATGCTTGGGGTGGAAAACATGCAGACAATGCAGGAAAGCGCCTACTTGGCTTTATAGAAAACAATGATCTGCTGATACTAAATGATGGAGCTACAACTAGAATTAATCCACAAGCTAACAGGGCAGACTCAGCAACAGACATAAGTATAGCAACTAACAACCTAGCGAATGTAAATTGGGAAGTGTTACAAGACACAAACTCAGATCATCTGCCCATTGTAATAACCATGCATGAAAACGTCATTCCAAACCCAAGACCAGAGAAACCGACTTTCAACTATAATAAAGCAAACTGGGAAGCCTTCCGATCAGAGCTGGAGGTGATGGAATATAAAGACATGGAATCAGATGATACTGACTTGTGGGCAGAAACAATGACCAATGAAATTCTTAAAATAGCAATAAAATATATACTAAATAAAATATGCCACAGCACCTAAAACCAATAAATAACATTAATAAGAAAAGAAAAACTCAGTGGAATAAAGAACCAGTTGCCTGGTGGAATAAAAGCTGTGCAGAAATTCATGAGAGAAGAAAGATGGCCTTATTAAAATATAGAAATAACAGAACAGAAGAAAACTATGATGAGTATAAAAATGTTAGGAATGAATCTAACAGAACAATATTTAAAGCCAAAGAAGCTAACTGGAAGGAGTTTTGTCAGTTACTTAAACCTAGCACTCAAATTAAAGAAGTATGGAAAAAACTTAAGCAATCAAAGTGAAAAATAAGAAAACAATAATGCCAACTATCAAACTACCGAAAAGAGCATAAACAGATAAAGAAAAATCTTATGCCCTTGCCGAGTATTTCTATAAAATCAGTGCAAAAAGTAATCTTAGACAAGAAGAAAATGAGAGAAGAGAAAGATTTAGGATACAGTTTTTAAAGGAACTACCAGACCAGATAGATGAAACAAACTATTTAGATGCTGATATAACAGAGGAAGAAGTAACTAGTGCAATACTTAAAAGATATATGCATAAAACAAAGGGAAACATATAAGGTTAGTACTTCAGAAAAGACATTCAACCAAAACAAGAACTAACAGATCATTTAAAAAAAAAACAATAACAGAAAAATTAGCAAACTTACTAACTACTCATAGGACATGGAAAGACAACGAGGTTTAAACAAACAAACAAACAAAAACAACTCAAAAAGAACAAATACTAATACAAATTAAAACCAAGTGTAAAGGACAATGGTTATCTATAAACAATCCAAAAGAGAAAATAAAATGACAAATACTAATATAAATTAAAACCAGCAACTGCAAAAGGCAATAGTTATTTAAATTTAATACAAAATTAGTATTAAAAAATGACACTAAATACCCCAATTATAACCAATTTTCAGGTTGAACAATGTAGACCAAGATGGAACGAGAAGAGGCAATAAGTGCCCGCTCTCCGCCCATCACCTTTTCAAAACAACAACAACAACTCAGTCTGGCGTCTACAGTTTTATACTTTCCCTATATATGTACACATCGCAACATCTTGTGGTTGTATTGACTTTCTGGATTTTTTTATTGTATTTGTTTCTGGCTTCCTAAATAAAGTAACTATGTCACTTTCAATTGTTTATTTACTGGTCTTCTCGAATCTATTGTGACGCCAGTAACGGGTCTTTGTGTCTCAGGTGCTCGTTTTTAAATGTGATCATAACTGTGATTTATAATTTGATAATATACATACGTCACGACTAACACATAATCTCGTATTTTCTCGTCTCCAGCTACACCAGAACCGAGTACAAATAAGTTAACTTTTTTCTATTATAAATAATTCAGACATGTTTAATTAAGTCACCGGGTAATTATGTACCATATTGTGGCCGGATAGGGTGTCTATATGTGACAGTGAGTTCGTCACATTAGGAATTATCACTTCTAACTAAAACAGACTATAGCTTGGTTGATAGGAATTTGTTAAAATAAATAAAAATAAAGAATAAAAGTAATAATAATAGTAATAATAATAGCCCCTTCAGTCATAACTGACTATGGGAATGCGCCCCTGAGGTGGCAGCCCTCAGCTGCTTATTTTCCTGGTGCTCCTTTTGACGTTTTCTCCTCACCTCTGCTTCTTGTGTGAGCCTCTCTTCGCCCAATCTGAGGTGGTGCCGTAAATAGCATCGCCACTTAGTGCGATCGGCAGCTTCATCCTCCCATGTTGCTGGATCCATGTCCAGTGCCCTCATATCTCTCTTGCACACATCTTTGAACCTCAGCTGTGGTCGCCCAACTGTTCTCTTGCCATCTGCTAATTGTCCGTAGAAGATATCTTTTGGGATGCGACCATCTTCCATGCGGCGAACATGGCCAAGCCAGCGAAGTCTGCGCTGTCTAAGCAGCGTATAATAGTAAACCGTAAATTTATAGTAGAAACAGATCATGACAAGTATAGAGTAAATAAATTATTGTCCAATCGTGAGATGAATAAAGATCACACAACGCTGACCCAGTTTGAGCTGGAAACCCAGCGGGCTGACCCGGCCAAAGTAGAGAAGCAGATCAGTTTTGATACTGTCCGGACGTATTGTCCTTAGACTGCCAAACTTTCGAGGATTCTTCGATTAAATTAAATGACGTGTTCATTTAGCAGTTGCGTAATCCTAGTCTATGATATGTGAGATATTCCAAATAAGGAGAACTGTAAGTACAGTGACCAGAATTCCTGTTAGATTTTTCA
Organism: Oreohelix idahoensis; assembly: GCA_024509875.1. Classification (NCBI taxonomy): domain Eukaryota; kingdom Metazoa; phylum Mollusca; class Gastropoda; order Stylommatophora; family Oreohelicidae; genus Oreohelix; species Oreohelix idahoensis. The sequence goes on along the minus strand of JAMPIV010010432.1, from coordinate 196,500 downwards.
TATCAAGGCAAGATAGATTTTGCTCCCTGGTCAAGGCACCATATATTGTAATGTGTGGCCGGGTAGGGTGTTGGGGGTTGCTGTTTATACGAAGAGTCTAGTTAATCGACTAGCCTATATGCTAGAGGTGGAAATTGTTCTTCAACAGACTTAAGGTTGTACCAGGTTCTGGGATGATCCTCTAAGGTGGTATTTGGTTAGAGCAGTTAGTAAGGCATTATAGTTTTCTCAACAGACTTTCCTTTCTTCCTTTCATGTTTATAGCATAGTAATAATTTGACGACCTCCCTTTGGTGTCAACGTGATCTTTATTGATCATAAACTCATGTACATGATGGTGTGAGGATTAAAACATGCATTATACATTCAATTACAAGCGTAAGTTGTTCTTATCAACATAGTACGAGGAATCGACGTCGTATGAATCAGGCCCATTCAGCTCCTGGCTACTTGTTCCTTCAAATACCAGTTCGTTTTGATTACAAATACATAAAAGCAGTGTTCGTTCAGATAGATTAGTTCATTTTCCTCAGTTTTATTTCAGAGCTTCATATTCTACCTAACCATTGGTGCTTCTACAAGTCAGATTCACATCTCTGCTATTTACTCAAAATGCAACCTGCAGCCATGAGCAAAACCTATCTTGCCTTGATATGAAAAATCTAACAGGAATTCTGGTCACTCTACTTACAGTTCTCCTTATTTGGAATATCTCACATATCATAGACTAGGATTACGCAACTGCTAAATGAACACGTCATTTAATTTAATCGAAGAATCCTCGAAAGTTTGGCAGTCTAAGGACAACACGTCCGGACAGTATCAAAACTGATCTGCTTCTCTACTTTGGCCGGGTCAGCCCGCTGGGTTTCCAGCTCAAACTGGGTCAGCGCTGCGTGATCTTTATTCATCTCACGATTGGACAATAATTTATTTACGCTATACTTGTCATGATCTGTTTCTACTATAAATTTACGGTTTACTTTTATTCTTTATTTTTATTTATTTTAACAAATTCCTATCAACCAAGCTATAGTCTGTTTTAGTTAGAAGTGATAATTCCTAACGTGACGAACTCACTGTCACAATATGTTCTCACTGAGTATGTCATACAGACATAATGTTCATGGTTTTTATTCCTCCATTTCTTCTCCCCCCCCCCTCTCCAACACGTCATAACAAGCCTTCAAATACACATGAAAAAACAAATAGTTAGTTGTGTCTTTATATAGCAACATCAACATCCAAAAAGATCATATCAACGTGCTAGCTGATCATATAAACGTATCGTCAGCTCATCCTACCAACACCATGTTAGCTAATTAAATCAACATCATATTAGATGATCACATCAGCATCATGATAGCTGATCGTATCAACATCGTGTTATCAGATCATTTTAGCCGATCACATAAACTTTATCTTTAGCTGATGATATAACATCATTGGCTGGTTATATCAACATCGTGTTAGCTGACTATATCACACTTTTGTAAGGGGTGGTCCCCATGTGACGTCACACAGAGGAATGGCAGAATTTTGGATCAAGTGTGATGATAGGCGGATGGGGGACATAAAAAACCTGACGACCCAAAAAACATTCTAGTGTAGCTGGCTACTTTTATAAATTGTTGTATGAATAAAATAGATCATATATTTCTTTTTCTTATATAATGTAATAACACCTTAAAAATAAAATGTAGACTAAATAATCTGTCCAGGTGATTAAAAATAAAAAAATAAAAAATTTTACATTATACCGACAACAGTCTGTTGCGATCAAAGACACAAACATTTAGCAAGTTGAACCAACTGGTAAAACTGGTTACAACTTTGTTTTGTGTGTGGGGGGAGGGAGGAAGACTTGCAAATGCACTCAGTTGGGTAAGGCAAGGGTTGACCCTGGCTCATGATGAGAAGCGGCACATGACAGGGAAGATCTATGTAAAAGCCCCATGTGAGGCTTTCCAAGTAAAATAACATCCAGCACTTTTCAAGTAAACTGAATCAACAACTTTTCTTGTCATCGATTACCATTTTGGGTATACTGTTCAGCTCTCGTGGCTTCTATTAATTTAGACAATATTTTACTTTCAAGATTGTTATTACTTTATTGCGCTTCGCAGTTATTGCACTTTAAAAAAAATTATTCATTTTTATTTATTAGAACAATAGATTGTTTCTTCTTCCAATAGATTTTGATTTTCCACAAGCAAAATAATTACGATTGGCTGAAGGCTCAGTTGATGAAGATTTTTTTAGCAATAACGTATTTTTAACTTTACAAAACATTTTTTTTAAGACCTAGCGCTATTGCGCACTTAATAGACATAGTGTAAACGTGATTTTAGGCTTTTATATGCACTGGGAAGCCAAAAAATGGGTATGACCCGCTTTGTTGCGATATTAGCTTTATTGCGGTGGTGTGGAACCGAACCCGCAATATCTCCGAGCTATACCTGTATGCACTAGTTAGCTGAAAATACAAAGAGAAAAAAACTAATATAACGAGACTAAAAGCAGAAAACGATAACAAGATTGTACTGAAAGAAACACCACTACTAGATGTAGAATCACACCTATACATTAGCAACAAAATAGACACATTAAGAGGGACAAACAATGATACCAAAACAAGAATACAAAAGGCTAGAGGAGCTTTCATTCCATTGAGAAATATATGTAGATGAAAATAAATCAGATCCAACACGAAAATCAGAATTTTCAATTCAAATGTCAAGTCAGTCCAGTTGTATGGCTCTGAAGCATGGGAACAAGAAAAAACATCAACCAAAAAGCTACAGATATTCACAAATGAATGCTTGCGTAGAATAGAAGGGTTGAAGCGGTATGAAAAGATCACTAATGTGAATTTAATTACAACAACTACAGAAGCGCCAGTGGAACACGAAATGAAATGAAGATGATACAGATGGAAAGGACACGCACAGAGAAACCTGACGATAGCAATGCCCGACTATCCATGATCTGGAATCCCCATGATGAGGGAGGCAGAGAAGACTAGGGGACACGTAGGGAAGGGAACCGGGAATGAACATGAAGGGGGTGTAGAAGACATGGAAAGACTTTGAGCTGATGGCACAGGACTGGAAGATTTGGCATAAGTTTGTTGAAAGCGTATAATCCACATAGGGTTGAAAGGTGAAAGAAGAAAAATAAAGAGAAGAAAAAGAAGAAAATGTAGAAGATGAAGAAGTTAGTTATTTCACATTCGATTACAGTGGGAGACTGTTTGGCAAGGAAGAATATTCCAGCACCTCTGATTCATGCTATACAGAGCTTCTACAAGTCTTGCAGAAATTATGTGAGGACAGCAAACCATAAGTCAGAAGAGTTCAGGACCACCACGGGTGTAAGACAAGGTGATATCCTATCACCTTACCTCTTCATACTCCTTATGGACGATGTCATCAAGGCCTGTAAGGAGAGAACAAGAAAGTATTCAGTGGGGTACTGGAAGATGAGACAGGTCTATATTTCAGAGTTGGCATTTGCTGATGATGTTGCCCTGATTGCTAAATCAGAGGCACATCTTCAATCCAACCTGCAAGTCTGGAAGGAAGAGGTGGAGAAGAGAGGGATGGTCATAAGCAGCTCTAAAACAAAATCCATGGTGATATCACGAGAAGAAAGAAGACATCAGATTAAGCTGGGAGAACAGGTCCTGGAGCAGGTCGACCACTTTAAATACCTCGGAGCTATTATAGACCGAAAGGGAGGCATCAAAGAAGAGTTGGCCACTCGAAAAGCAGCAGCTGGGAGACTTTTTCAGGCCATAAATCGAAGATTCCTCAGCAAGAGAGAGGTTGGCAAGAAAACGAAGATGGCTGTATACCGCTCCACATATGTCCCAGTATTGACATATGGATGCGAGTCATGGGCAATGACTACAACCCATAAAAGCCAGATCCAAACCTCAGAAATGAGGTATCTGAGGAAGATGGTTGAAGTAACAAGAAGAGACATGGTACGCAACCAGACGATACGTCAAGGCCTTAAATCCTACCCCCTGCAGACCCAAGTAGAACAGTCCCAATTAAGATGGTTTGGCCATGTCTGCAGAATGGGAGAAGATCGGCTACCACGACAAGCATGGGAAACAAAGAGCCAAGGATCCAGACCCCGAGGACGACCCAAAGTCCGCTGGGAGGACAACATTAGACAATCTTTGAAGGACCGAGGACTAGAATGGAACAAGGCCAGGTGGAAGACAGCCGATAGGATAGTCTGGCGCTCTCTCTTCCAAACCTCTACACCTCACGGTAGAAGGGGAACGGCTAAGTAAGTAAGATTACAGTGGTTATTTTAAGCATTAAAATCGTTGGAGCATTTAAAAAAGGAGGGAGGAGTGTAACAGAATTATGACGTCACAATTGAAAAATGGAGGAAGGGTTGGTCTCTGAGTATGTGATGAAATGTGACAAGAAGGAAAGAGTGGTTAAAAGTGGCAAAAAATGCGTGACGTTATATGTAAGCGATACCTAAACTGATTATATCAATGTCGTGTTCATTGATTATATCAGTGTCGTGTTCGCTGATTATATCAGTGTCGTGTTCTCTGATTATATCAGTGTCGTGTTCTCTGATTATATCAGTGTTGTGTTCTCTGATTATATCAGTGTCGTATTCGCGGATTATATCAGTGTCGTGTTCACTGATTATATCAGTGTCGTGTTCGTCGATTATATCAGTGTCGTGTTCGCTAATTATATCATTGTCGTGTTCGCTGAACGACTGTCTAGCTGAAATATGGGTACAATACTGTTGTGAATCGTCCTTCCTGAAGTTAGTTTTCCTGCTTTCTATCCTGTCCCAGATCTGTGGGATGGCGCCTGAGACAATCAGCACCCATGTTCTGTTTTCCAGGGATATATTCAACAGCAAAGGAATAAAGCTGAATTAATAACGACAATCTTAGCAAACGACTTTTTGCATGAAGTGACGTTGCCAGAAATGCCATGGGTTGGTGATCACACTGAACAACAAATGGTTTGCCATTCAAATAGGGTTGAAACTTATTGATAGCCCACGTCAATGCTAGACATTCCCTGTCTATTGTAGAATAATTCCTTTCTGCAGAGTTCAGTTTGCGGCTTGTATACGCAACAGGAAAAAGTTTCCCAGGCTGTGCCTCTGACTTGTGCAATAAAGATGCACCAATTCCTATGTTGCTTTCATCAGTCCCTACTGAGTACTAATTTTGACGTTCATACGTCTCAGCATTGCTTTGGGTGGAACTACTTTCAGAGTGAGGTGAGTTGCTTCCGTTAGTGCTTGCAGCGACTTGAAATTCTAACTGCCTAAGCTTCAGCTCATTCTTTCTTTCAGTCTCCAAGCTCTTAGCTTCAGCCTCAGTCTCCAATCTCTTAGTTTCTCTATCAGCTTACGCTTACGATCTCTCTTCAGTCTCATCCTCCGATCTCTTAACTTGAGCCTCAGCTTCCAACCTTAGCCTCTTTTCTTCTCTTTCCCTATATTTATCACGCTCAGTCGTAACATACTGGATCAGAGCATCACCACTCATGCCCAATTACTTTCCCAACTGCAGCGTAGCAGACCTAAACTTGACCAAGTCAGCCATGATATATCTGCAGCTTAGTAGGGCAAGCTGTCGTATTCAAACTTAATTCAATATAATTAACTTAATTAAAAGTTAAGCTGAAGTCACCATATATGAAACACCTTTCTTATATGTACTCAATGATACTCAAAAAAAAAATGTATTTCCTACTCTATTATACTATTCTTTCCAAACAAATTTATACACAAAATTCCTATAGACAGCAGAAATAGAATTTTGGCTCTGGAATATCAAAGACATCCCGTGAACGAGACCCCAGTGTAACGAGAGGTTATTTTATATAGTTATAAAGATGATATACATGTGTATCAGATGATACAAGTATAGAAAGCCAAATAAAAGTTCTGGTCTTAAAAGCAATACCCCAGTCTTAGAAATAAGCACAGGTGTGTAGATGTCATAGGTATAGTCAGACTGTGAAAATCACTAGCCCAGACGGTAAGTAGTAGTACCAGGATTTAAAGTGTCTCCTCCCTACAACTATTCTATGATAAATTAAATGCTAGGGGATATATAAAGTGAACAAGAACTTTAACCACAATGGTAAAAAGTAAACAGGTCCTCGGGGACAATTAATGAATCATTTAATATTTAAAATAATTTACTTTTTCTGCTGCTTTGGAAAAGAGTAAGGAAAATATTCAACGAAATATATTCACACAATTAATGTTAAATATTATCTACAGTATTTTCATGAATATTCTTTCCTCTTGGAAAAATTGTAAATATTTTAAAAGTCACTTCGCAATTTTATCAATCTTCTTCTTTTCTTCTTCTTTGATCCTTAGCCGCCGACCGTCAAAGAAGTCAGTTGCTATCACGCCAAGTGGCGTCTTGTAGGGCAACAACAAATTGATTCCACTTTTCTCGGTCGGTGGCCATCCTTCGTACAGTGCCCCAACTCTGGTTCATTCTTTGCATCTCAGCCTCCACGGCAATTTTATCAATACTACTGTCCTTTTTAATTCTGGATCTGGAAAACTGTTCTCGTTGATTTTTTTTTTTTTTTTTTTTTTTTTTTTTTTTTTTTTCTTAACCAGCGGCACTTGGGCTTTCAGCCCTTCGGCCCAATGACATGTCATTGCGAGGCTGGGGAACCTGAGGACTTTCCTTCCAACCCGGTCAGGAGCTTCGCTCCTTCCCATCCACAGAGGGTTTATCACAGGAGCCGTTCAGGCTATTCAGTCAAATTTCCGGACGTAAACATTTCTTCAAACGCCGACGCCCGGGTTTGAACCATGAACACCTGGTCGCCAGTACAACGCCGAAGCCATTACACCAGCGCGGCTCCCGTTCTCGTTGATAGAAGAGTTAATGAACACTTGAATCACTGTTAATAGTACTAATATTCTTTTAGTCCTTTGACTTTAGCACAGTATGGTCATCATGTGACTTAATTCTGTAATTGTTGTGTTTCATATATTGATGCTGTCGGTCTCTTTATAGGAAACTTATCTTTGATCCGTGATTCTGATGACACCGAACTGTCACTGGAGTTCTATCCGTCTTGGCAGACCCAACAGTAGGGGTACCAAAAACCAGCTGTTGTTCACACGTTGGGTTCCTTCACTTATGTGGGATTATTACTGATGAAAATACACACGCTTCTGATAGTTGACATAATAGATCGAATGATCGAATGAGCCTGAAAGAATATAACGGTCCTGGCTAGTATCTGGCTAGATTTGTAGGTGATGGCACAGATGTCAGACCAGTCAGTCATCACATGTCGAGGTTATAAAGTCAGGGTAAGCTAGGACATCATTTCAGTGATATAGTACTAGCTTAAACATTTCTATTAGTTATATGTACTAACAATCATCTTGTTTTATCCACTCCTGTGCATCCTCAATTACTTTACAGCTTGATTCTTCCAAAAATTAATTACATGTCTTATAGTTTTCCTGAATATGTGTCACAGGAATAGTGACATATTGCTTTAGCATGACGTTAAAAGGGGTTAATTAGGCTTTCAATAAAAATATACTCTCATCGCTACATGCCGAGAGATAATAGTAAAAAGTTCTACGTCATAGAGACAGTTACATAAAAAGATTTTAACAGACGAGGCAAGAGAATTGAGAGAGACAAGATGGTCAAGGGAAGTAGAACAACTCAACAACATGATCGGACATATCATTTATAGGATTTTTGCCCACATTCCGTATTCAAAATTATGATCCTCTCAGTGACAACTGATACAGGAAAGATTCTACAAGGAAGCCATCAGCAATCATGCTTACATCTACTACAGAATCGTGGTAAAATGTAACGTTGTCGAAAAGGTTAAACAAGTATCGACGCCGTTACCATCGAGAACTTTATTACTCAAAGTTGCCTATTCTGCCTGTCACGAAGTGAATTTATCTTTATAGAGTTTGCCTGAATGAAAACAAGACCCTAGTATGAGAAAGTCTGAGAAGATAGAATTTAGATGAAAATTGACATGCCTGTGGACAGATGAGACTATAGGCTCAAGAGATAGAACCAGGATTTGACTCTCCCCTTGCCGCTTCGTGACTTCAGAAAAGCTATAGAATCACCCCCCTCTAACTACCTTTAAACACAAGGAGATAAGGTGTATAAAACGACCACAGACACCATTATACAGACAACATAGAGTAAGTATAGTAAAGTGTAGAAGCTGATCCAGTATACAGTAAATATATATTTATTTACATCATAAAGAAAAAATAAAACATTAAAATTCCATCATACATCAATCAAATAAATAGCGTGCACTGTTGCACGGCCTGAAAACAAAGTAACAATTAAATTGGTAGACACTAGAAAAACCCCAATTCCATTCACTCCTCCTGTCACCCTGCTGGGGAACAATAATATGATTAGTGTTTCAAACAACTCTAATCATGTGGGGCTGTCAACGTTAGCCTCCACTCTCTAACACAAATAATATTTCTGTGGTCTCAGTCCTGTTGACTCTTCCTCACCGAACGTCTACACAACTTCAACCTTGTTAGGCGATTTGCGCCGCTAACTAACACCACTGGAAATGCTACAATAATAGACTTGGCTTACACCGATGGCTCAGTGTCTATCCGTCAAAGGGATAATAAAACCAACCCTACTGGTCCTGTCTATTCTCTCCCTCCTTCTCTCTCTCTCTCTCTCCTGGTCTCAGTGTCTCTCTAACACTCGACTTCGGATGATGCGGCATCTTCGTTACGCTTTTCTCTAGTTACTTTCAGGACCCAGGTATGGTAACCCTGTCACCTGCTCCTGAATTAGGGGATGATGATGATGTTCGGGTATCAAGCATGAGGTACTTGATTCACTGTAGAAACTTCTCTGCTGCTGAATAGCTTCTATAACTTACCACTTTTAACCCGCTTCGGATTTAGAGGAAACCACAGCATTGATTTCTGGCTGTATACAATTACACCAGTCTCCCGGTCACGTGCCGTTGTCGGAGACTATGATAGCAAAGAGCTCTGGGTTTTTTTTTAATAAATAAACCCCGTTCCCGCTAAAGCATGGGCCCTTCACTGCAAGAGACCGTAGGTTATTTTTCTGTTGTTTCTGACGATAACTCGAGTCCTCTGACCCCTGAGATATGTCCTTTTGCCGTGCATAATTTGTGTTGGCAAATTATGCTCCCCCCACTGTTTGCCGTGACTCGCTGAAATTAAAGAAAATGCGTCTAATGTAGACCAACTCCAACATAACGCATCTCTAACACATATAGCTCCCATAATCTTTTCAACTCCCCTACTCAATACCTCACTCGTTGTGTACAAAAATACATACCTAAGACTACCCACGTGGCACTTAAATCTCACTCTCCTTCTACTCCTCCCTTCCCTTCGATAAATCAGGCAGGTAAGTAAACAAAACCTCCCGACCTGTCTGACGGGTTACGTGGCTGTTACGCATGGTTAACCACGTGTCCCAACATTTCAACTAGGGAACTCCTTTGTCCGAAATTCCGTGGTCTCCCTTTTAACATTACCCATGAGGTGTCCTACTTAAGCCCCAATTTAAATTAAACCTCGTGCTATAGGAATAATTTACTCCCCTAAGCCATATAATTCACTGATAACATATATCTGTACCCTCCGACTGCATTTCTCACATTTAAGGCCCAATAAAATTAACGTACACACAATGGAGTTCGCTATAAAATTACATAGGTAAATACACAGGAATAAATGGTGGTTTTACACAACATTCTACAACTATGAGCACACTTTTACATTCACATCATTCTACAAAGAAAGTAATGGATGGTGCTTTACGTTTTAAAACTATAAGTTAATGTCCCCGAAGAAATTTTACTTACGGGCCTAGACTCTTATCAAAGAACCCACTTATTAGTAAAACGATAATAAAATTCCTACATACCAATTACCGCTGTTTTTCCCCACAGTGGAGACGATAGTACGAAGTTGCACGGCAGGTAATTATTTTTCCATATTGACAGATCCGCTCTAAACGATTCTATATATACACAGGGAACCACTCCTGTTGATCGCCTACGCATCTGGTAAGTTATCCACTCGGGCCAATGGAAACGCTTAGAAAAATAAAATAACTAGCGACCTTCGCCAATCAGATTTGAAAACGCGCAGACCGCGTGTCCAAAAATGGCATGACGCTACGTGACGTTTCTGACGCGTCATACAGGCATGCACGAAAATAGAGATTTTCGTAAACAACGAAAATCTACGTGTTCGCGGAAAATCAGAAGAAAGTAAAAATGGCGGGAGTGAGAAATAACCCTACCATCATAAAACGAACCCATTTAAATCACCAACACAAAAATACCAAACACGATATATATTCAAATGAGCAGAAACATGGCAAACACATATAGTTACAATGAGAAGAAGAAATGATGAAAATTCAAAATAGAGAACAGAATCGGGCCTGTTGAAGGACAGAATTACAGTGCAGCATCACACTGCCAAGAAAATAAAAAGGTTAGTAATAACAACGTTTGACGATGCTGAGTAAAATCCTACGTTGGGGGCAGTATCCTACAGATTCCCCATAGAATTAAATAATAAGCAAAACTAATTTATCCCCGGAGAAAACCCCGTAATAGCTTCGTCTACATAATCATATGTCAACGATATTGCCCAAGAGAAAGAAAGAAAATAATACGAAACAGTAAAACATATCAAAATTGTACGGACGAGTTGTAAAGACCTACCATGTATCATCCACGCACCAAAATAATCTTCAGTATATGTTTGAAGTTGCCAGGCTATATCTTTGATTTATTATTGGAACCTTGTCAATATTACATCATTTAATTCGGGAAAGAGATGAAAGAATAACGAAGACAGAAAAGAAGATTTCGAGGGAAGAACCGAATAAAGATGACAGTCGTAATCTGTATTCATGGATTTCTTACAGTTGATCTTGTGAGTTGACATCGTTTCAATTTTACGTTTTGGTATTCAATGTTTTGACTACCTTGATCTGATGAAATTCGCTTCTAACGGTATAAAATAATGAAGAATAAATGAAAATTAACGCCTAGGTCCAAAATAAATAAACTATCATTTGCGGGGTCATGGAAGGACACTATCTGATCTGTCATGTAACTTTACCGAAGGATTACATTTGTATTTTTAGAGAATGAGATGGCCAGCATATTCTTTCCTGTAAGCTAACTGAGATTAAGTAGATAAATCACTTGTGTCTTGCCATTCATCACTGTTTGATTGTTTTGTTGTCATGTCCATCCCATGACAGTAAAAAAATATTTTTTGGCGGACTGGATTAATCCTGTAGTAAGCATTAGCTTACTAAAAAAATGAAGCCATTAAGGCTTCTTAGTTACTTATTGTAACTAAAATCCAGAGAATTGCTATATCAGTAACAAATGCAACAGAAGATCGAGGTGGAAGAGTCTTTCTGAGCTTAAGCACTGGTACACAACAAAAAGCTGGCAGTGGCAATGCAAAGACTTTTTAAAACTGCAGCAGAGTTTCTAATAACAGAGGAAAGCACCGAGAGACAAGTTGTTTTATTTCACAGATGCACTGTCAGTAATTGCAACACTGAAGAGCCAGAATAATGCAGATCTGGATCACCTGAGAGTAATACAATGTCAGCAATTCAAAAGAGTTCTAATATAATGGATACCATCTCATTGCAACACCTCCGGCAATAGAGGCTGAAAGTTTGGAAAATGAAGGTGGAAAGCTACTTCAGCCTGATACAAGCATAACTTTTAAAGAGTTGTTTCAGAAGCAGATCAGGAATAGTGGGATGCAGAGCATCTAGGCCACACACAAAAAATGATGCATATTACCAGCTCAGCAGAAGCGAACTAGTGGTCATCTTCAGACTCCGCAAGAGCCACAACAGATAGGGATACCAACAATTTAATAAGCTAAAGATAGGAACTACCGATATGTGTCACTATGGCACTGATAACATGACTGCTAAACATCTGCTGATCCAAAAACTGGGGGTGCAAAATTGGCTCAGCGTTCATTCACAATGACCTGTCACAGCAAGGCGATGTGGCCGTCTGGTTGGTCCTAGGTTCGATTCCTGGTAAGCCTATCACTTATATTTTCTTTTCTGTTGTCTAGTGCCTTCCTTTATGTCCAACGGGTACCTATTAACTACCTTTATTTATTTATTTACTTAGAAACATACTATAATTACGGAGTTTATAAACCCTTTCGACCTATCATATCAGAATTCCAAATAAACCATCCTTTCGATAACACTAGATTTAGATTCCTAAATATTGATACACTAAAACTTGGGTGGTGTTATGCATTGTCGTGAACAACCACGTGGTTCAAAGTGTGCTTAATTTATGTCATGATGGTAGTGCTTCGATGGCAGTATAACAATGAAATGAAATGATCGTTTTTGTCAGGAACTACTTATCGTGGAGAACACTCCACGGGTTACACTACTGCGGTGTGGATCTATAATAACAAATATAGGCTCGTTCTTCCAGAAGTATGACCACACAACAATGGCTGATATAAGTAATCAACTCCTTCAACAGGTACTTCCCTTTATTAATCAACACACACAATAAGGCCTCACACGGCCATCAAACGCATCAAATACAATAATGAAAAACCACAGTAAACTTGCCTTAGCAGTTCAAACTATCACCTTCATACATGAAGGTACAAATTACACCAAAGAAACACTGCTATGAATATCGCTCACCTGAGCAGCAAAACTATTACAATGACCCACTCAAATCATCGACATCTTATAAAACTATAGCCTGTAGATAATACGATCTAGGACACTACACTGCCTCTACCATTGTCGTTAATGCATTCTCCAACCAACCAAAAATACAACATGAGTATGAAGTAGGTTACCCAAGGTTCTGCCAGTCGTGAAAATATGACAACAACTGTCCACCCCTGGTCAACCATAACACAGTGCGCTGTATACTAATAGCAACTCTTACAAAAGCAAACATTACAGTTGATATCCAAATAGCACAAAAAATCTTTCGTAACAAGGTTTAAACATATACTAAATTGCTTTTATGGCACTAGAATACATGAAATTCATAAGCATAGCATTTAGCACACACATGATCTTAACATTTAAACTCCACCTCCTTAGTCACCCTCACCAAATTATAAAGGTGCATAGAAAAACTTATATTTTATCATAACAGTACTGGTGGCGTGGGTAACACTCTACAGTTCGGTTCGCGTTAACCGAAACACCCTAAATGAACGCGAACCCGATACCTCTCCCTTGCTTTTGCTGGACTATCAGCGGGTGTTTATGAAGCAACGACATGTGCTTCCACCTAACTGCATCACATGCAACCCATTTATTCGCGAATGTAACTAGCGCTATCTTTGTACTGTCTCGTAACGACAAGACCTCCTCGAACTTCACTGGTACGACCTCATTAAACACTCGTCTGCCAACTAGCACTCAGGGGGACATTGCGAACCCACACCTCGCGGTCACTCGCTGTCAGGACCTCAGATGAACATTCGTAGTTTCTTTCCCTGCGCCCTGGCACAGAACTCTGAGTACCACTAGATGCCGCGAACCCCGTTTAAGATGTACTTTCTTCTCAGGTAGTGATACCTCGACCACCTGATCATCCGCCTCGGGCCTTTGGTGTTGCTGAGCCCCTGCTCCAGCCCCTCCCGTGGTGTTATGCCCTCCTCGTACATTGCTGACGATCAAATCGCGACTGGGTTCTCGAGGACAAACGCGTTCACTCTACCTGATATGAACGGAGTGTCCACATTAATACACGCCTGGGGGTAAGACTCAACTTTGCCCCCAAACGTGGTACACTTTATAGTTTTGCCTGTGAGGTAGGATTCGTCCATGCACGAACGACGCACTCCGACTGTGGTACATCCAGTGTCCCTCAACACCGAGACTGGTTTCTTCTCCACACCACCTTCGTGGAGTACCACCTTGCCAGTCTCATGGACCGCCGACAGACATGGTACCGCATCTCCGCAGTGTAACACTATAATCTCGTTCGAATTGAATAGAGGTCGACACACCACACAGTCCTCGCTGTTGACTGTGTCCAATACAAACGCAGAATTCGCGTGTTCAATTGCGGTAGCACACACGTCTGCATTATGTCCCTTACCATTGCACGTGGAACATCGGCGTTTCCTTTTTGATTCGCCACGCGGACTCCTAATAGGACTGCTACCCGGTGACAATCGCGCTTCAGAGTCAGAAGATCGACTCTCTGAGGATCCACTCCTCTGCTTGACCTGTTTCTCTTTATAGTGCTTTTCTTCCTTTCGCGACTCATCAAAGTGCACTTGCTTACGCATTTGGCGCTCTTCTCAGTCACTATCGATACCAGAGTGTCGGTTGTTCCATCTCGGCTGGAACCTCTGACGCGTTCTGAAATTATCGTAGTTGCCTCTGAATGGCATATAGGGACGGGAGGGCCTACCGTGTTTCTGTTCTTCGACGCTATCTGACCGATTTTGCCACGGTTGCGCTGGACTTTGCCAACGCCTGCAACTAAGGCGGCTGACAGACCAGAACGATGGATGGGTTTGTCCGGATGGTCAAGGACATAATGGTGGCCCAACTGTGGCATGGAATCAATGTCCTTTAGCTGGCGCTCTTCGAAAAATGCTACCAACTCAGTAGAACAAGACGATAACACTTTGTCCCGTAGCATTAGATAAACCACGCCATTAAAGTCGTTTGTAATTCCTTCCGACTCGATCCATCTATTCAGCAGAAGCTCGATCTTCGAGATGAAGTCCTCGAAGTCCTGGTCTGCGCTTGGCATAGTGTTTCTAAACCACGTCCGGTACCCGTCAGCCGTCAAACGGAACTTCCGGAGCAACCGTTCCTTCGCCTTGTCGTAATCTGCCCGCTCTTCCAGCGGGAGGCTATAAAAAAGTCTCCATCGCAGGCCCCACTAACAATGTGGATAACAGAGATGGCCACTCGTCTCTGTTAGCCTACCAGGCCACGCATTCAGCCTTGAACCTCTCAAGGAAGAAGTCCAAGCTATCAATTTTGTCATTAAAATTCTGCAGACGCAGCCTAAAGGGACGATGAGACTCCCTCGGAGTTGAGTTCTGACCAATCGCACCCGCTTCTATTCTCTTTAATTATATTTCTTTATCAGCTTCCACCTACAATCTTTTTTTCCTCCAGAGCTAATCTCATTCTCTCCTTTTCTAATTCTAACTCTCTAACCTCTTTCATCTTCTTTTCTTGTAATTATTTATCTTTTTTCATCTTCTTTTGTTGCAGTTCGAATTCTCTCTGTTTCAAATCTTTTTCTTCTTTCATCTTCTTTTCTTGTAATTCGAATTCTCTTCTTTTGAGCTTTAACTTTTCAGCGTGAGCATCTCTTTCCTGCTTCTGCTTCTCAATATTTTTCTTCTCCAAAGCTTCTTGATTTTCCTGTGACTGGTATTCTGCCTTGGCAAAATCCATCAGTTCTTTCCCAGTGTACCCACGTTCTTTACCTATCCGAATGAAACCCTCTAAGTCCATGATGTACTCTCACGGTACTCAATACTATCTATAACTCTGCTCCTTTTGCTATAGATTCTCACTGTAAGCAAATCTAATTCAGTGTATCTCACTAGCTGATAATACCCTTTGGTACTTTACGACCTCACAACTGTAAGTGGCACCGACACGAAGATTGAACAATAAGTCAGCTTTTACACCACAGTATCGTATTAGCACCCACCCTGTTGCTGTACTCTGACAGTATTTCAGCTCTACTCACTATGTTTACAAATGGCAAAAATGAACCCTCCACAGATGAGAAGACACACCTAAACACCGCGATAACTACCAGTCACGAGGAATAAGATGACAGACAAGGTATGAGCAGAGATAGACTGATATATACAATGCGTGACTTACAACGAACGAAAACAAGGGATACCCGTTAACGTATTTACAAGATAGCAAGAAGGAACGAGAGATAACACAACTTAAACACAACAGTAGAATTACTGAATGTCCAGGACAACGTAAATACAAACCACACCAGTACACCTAACAAGTACCGAGATTGGTATGTTAAGTAGGGCAGTCGCATGAAACCCTTCTGCCTGACTCCACCACTAAACACACACAGCCACACCCTAGAAGAGATCAGTCTAATCCAATCTTTTCCCACAAGTAAGAAAAGAAAGAATTAAACTCGCCACCCGACCACCCTTGAACTCACAGATATAACATTAAACACAGCAGACTAGAACAACCACTACACTTAACAATGAAGTGCTGAGAGCTATCGCCCTAACTAGCTATTAACTGAATCATACCAATCAAAATAAAACTAACTAACATTTAAGCAATAATAACGGTGTAACATATAAATATATTCACCATGCATATAATACTGACCCAAGGAAAAAAGAAATCAGAGTAACAGATCCCACGTAACCAACTAACAACATATAAAGTCACAGACTAAGTCACTACAAAGAAAGCGAAAAAAAACAACAAATGGAAGGAAAAACAAACAAACAAATAAGAATTCCCCAAGTACCAAATGTAGAAACGGAAAAATGCTTATTGCTTTAAGCTAACCTAACACGACCCCAACAGAAATGTCTCACTAATCTAGAAAACCAGACTGTACGATAAATTGTACCAGATAGATAGACAGAAAAGGAAGACGGAATTGAAGGGGAAAAATACAAAAAATACAAAGATATTCACACAATAACTTAACTGACAATCCAGCGATGCATCTCCACGTAGCTCCTCAGACACAGATGATGGTAGATGAAAACAGCACAAACTAGTCTCCACAAACTTGTAAACATCCACACAGTAAACAATGTTCGTCTCGGTGTAATCCCAGCACTGTCCACAGTGAGAATAACGACCGTAAACGCAATAATGTCCTGGTAACAAGACTTCTTCACTGGACTATGTGCCAGATAATAACGAACAAGTCCTTTGGCACGGTGATGCGTACAATATAATCGCACACTTTAATACACTACGTCTCTTCTTAGGAGGAACCAGCAGTCTTCACTCTTCAGCAGAGTATATTCCAGGACCACTCATATCAGTAGGCTTCAGTAACTGGCATTCCATCAAGCGGTACTAGGACCCTAATCGAGGCATGGGTAGACTCCCCATAGAAAGGCTCATCGGTAAGGCATGTTGACGTCAGAACTTGGCAGGAACGCAGGACTTTAATGTTCCCTAGGTAGGTAGAGCAGTACGAACGATGACACTACTGCAGGTTGGCTACATGCACATCAATAATTGCGATGATCTAGAACATGATCTAGATAAGAGGAGTTGCACAAACCCTGAGATGCCGCCACCACTATTGACACTACCAATACCAACAAATACCGACGATCTAATCTCTTCTGCCGACACCACAGTCAGGCACCAGAGCCCAAATACTACCAACCTCACAAGAAATTCTGACCTCCTATGCCGACACCACAGTCAGGCACAGAAGCCCATATCCCTATAAAGACCAACTATATTGACACCTTGCACAACTGAACTCCGCTGCTCCGTCTGGATAACAAACTTCCTAGCACTAAGCTACAGAGTACACCTTGTAATATATCAAATTGTGATACTCGACGCCAGCTGCAAATTTACTCTATAACTTGTGACACTCCTTCTACCAATAATTGAACAATCTAGCACAAAAGTGAACTTTCCAAAACCACATCACCAGTTCGGCTAACCTCGGCCTTTCCGATTGGCTACTCGCCGAACCCAAGACATACCATGCACTGCGAAATACGCTGTGACAGTTTTAAATGTGTTTATGACAACTGACTTGACAGTTTAAACACTGTGTGACAGCTGACATATGAGGAAAGTTTAATCATTATATGATAACTGACATGAAGACAGTTTAAACAACTGACATATGAAGAAAGTTTAAACACTATATGACAACTGGCAACTGAGGAAAGTTTAAACACTATATGGCATGAGGAAAGTTTAAACATTATGACAAATGACATTTGAGGAAAGTTTAAACATTATGACAACTGACCAAAAAATGAACGTTTTAACACTATATGGCAACAGATATATAAGGAAAGTTTAACACTGTGTGACAACTGACATTTGAGGAAAGTTTAACCCTGTATGACAATATAAATACGAGTATAAGGAAAGTTTTAATACGATGTGACAAAAGACATAATTGGAAAGTTTAATCACTACATGACGACATCCATCAAACTTGCTAATATAGCTATAGATGTGATCTTAGTTTCTCACAATATCCATTCAAGGATACATAGGACAACAAACAGAGAATATGTTGTACAGTTTAACAACATACAAAGGTAAACTCAACAGGTAATAAACAGCACTATAGACATGAAGTTATTTATGTCTACACTTGATGACACGACACATTTTAAGTTTCTTTTTAGTAATCAGCTCCCATTAAAAAGCTACCATCATTGTTTGGAGAGAGTGCCGACTACAATCCTTTCTACAGTTACACGATCTCATTTAATGGCCCGGTTAGCCAGAACTGAGTGTTCATGTTGGTGTCCTTTAGTTATATCTAGCCTGATAAGGCAACACTAGTATCAAGAAAAAAAAAAACTAAAATATTGAAATGTTCTATGAACATCTACAGTATTGTTTAAATATAGACAGGTGATGTAATATGAGTTACAGTATATTGTCTGTTGTCATGGTCTCATCTTATTTCTTAATACTGTGAACTAGATTATACCTAAAGCACATTTATCAGGTGCCCAGAAATAACTGAGAGAAACATGAAACCTGTTAAATAGTAAATTTAAACCTTCGCATACTGTAAACCTGCTACTGCCATTCTGAATCATTTATATTATTTTTACGATTTACTAGACGCAGTTTTACTGTGGTTGTCTTGTAAAAGTTTGGCCTATACTGGTGAAAAGGAAATTCATGAAAGTGATTGTCTCCATAAAAAGTCAGATTTATTTCCAGGTCCAGTATTTCAACATTGTGTGTAGGGTCATGATAACGACCAGAGTCAACAATGTACTATATTTAGAGAACTAAGTTGGTCTTGTGTCTAGTTACAATTCACAACTGCAGCAAGGTGATGGCACTGTTCAGATGTTCTCGGGTATCACTAGTGTTTTCCTTCAGTCTATTTGATAAGTGCCTGCTTTATACCTATTTTTGTTTATTATTTATTAAGTGTCCCAGAAGCATAGTATCTGTGTTATCACAAATGTTATCTTCTTTATAACAAGAAATGTAGTGTTAATATAATTTAAAGCATGGTATTCATGTCAGTGGAAACTAACTTCTTAGAACGGAAATGTTATGTTCCTGTTTTTGAATAAATTATCTCCTTACAACAAAAGATGCAACATTAATACTAATTAAAACCATGATGATCATGTCAGTGGAAACTAACTTCTTAGAACGGAAATGTTATGTTCCTGTTTTTGAATAAATTATCTCCTTACAACTAAAGATGCAACATTAATACTAATTAAAACCATGATGATCATGTTAAGGAAATTGTATCTTCTAATGTCAGAAATTTGTTGCTGTCTTCAGAACTTCATCCTCTTCATTGTTATCGTAAGTTCTTTCCATTCCATGTTGGAGGTAGGATCACATTTGTTTCTAACCCTGGATTTATATTTTTGGCCATCTTTCCTTCTGCTCCCGAGGTTCTAGCTGCTTTAACTTCTGTAATTTTTTTTCTTCACGCTCTCACTAGCATTCTCGTTCTTTTCATCACCTGTTGGTCCCAGGCAAGAACAGTTCTGGTTTTACTGGATTTTTCAATTCGCTAGCAAGCAATGCATTAACACCATGCGTTTACTCATTTTAATCCACGCCTCTTTTCCTCGATGAGATGTAAACAAACAGACATTACCACCTCCCGCGACCTGCCAAGTAACAGGGAGCGATCTCTGATTTGTTTACCTAAGTTTCTCACGCGAGCTGATCTGTCAATCATCGGACAAGACCGCACGTGGGATATACACTTAACCCTATGATGTTCGTACTCAGCGAGAGATAACGTTTCATCTCGAGACGCGAACGATTTTGAAAGAAACCCCGTTATCGTAACGAGGGCCTTTTATGTTGGTCAAACAACGCTCGACGAGATAAACAGTGGTCGGCTCAGAGGACTTTTCATCTGGTCCACAGTTTTTTCATTCTTATAGTTCGCACTTGAATGCGAAATTAACACCATTAGGGATCAGAGAGCCAATGAATATATATAAACAGTGATTCCTTAAATTCAATAATCAGTTGTCGCTCAGAATTTTGGATAATCTAAGCACGTTATTCTAGAACCATTGTGGGAGTGTGTTAATAGCATCTCGTGGGGATTGTTCCATTTCTGATTTGTGGTAATAGAAATGAGCATTTACGTGATTTAATGGGTTAAGTTTACCATTGTAACTTCTTGTGATTTTCTAGCGTTAAAACTAGTGAAATAAATAACGCGTAGCTATTTTTCTTTGCCAGAGAAGCAGTGAAAATATAATTTTTACACCCGCTTCTCACACCAGAAGATACGGTTTAGTTGACTGATTAAGTGTTAAGTGCGACTATAGTGACCGAATTGGATTCACGTGTATTTCATTTTGTGTTTTATAGTAAGTGATTCTTGTTTATACCTTATGACTAAACTACAGGCGCCGACAATAAAATAACTATTAACGACAGACGATATTTGTAAGTGCGCGTAGGGGTAATTAAACAAAAGTTGACAATGTGAGCTGATCGTTAACGCGCGCGCAGAGGGCGGTAAGTGCATACCTTGGTCCGAACCTGAAAGTGCAGCGCAGGCGAAAAGCTGACCGTATTATTGTAAATAAAGTCACCGTATGCCTTTTAACTATAAGCAGGACTGCCAGAGAGGGAAAAAGATCGTCTTGTCCCCGTCCGTGTACATATAGAATAGTTGCTTTTCTTTTTCATAATGTCTTGTTTATTTCTCGCAGACCTGACAGGGCGGCCAGCGGTTTTTCTTCATTATTGTCTCCAGTTACTGATTAGATTTATGTTGTTTTCTTCGTGGTTTACGAGTCCCCAAGTGCAGTTGTGAACAGGACTGGCTAAAAGACAAATAAACATTTAACTATTAAGTTAACCAGATAATTTTTCCAATTTATCATCCACGGGAGTGGTATTTGAAATAATATCAATATCTGAATTTTGACAGACGCAGCATCGGATTTATTCAGAAAGTTGTGCTGTTTAAAAATCGGCACTCACCACAGAGCCAGCCGATAGGATTTACCAATCAATCAATTACCATCATCAGAAAAAATGTTTAACACCTAGCTGTGTCCAAATACTAGATATATTTTTTCAATTTTTTGCTGTGAACACAAGATCTCGGTTTTTTTCTACCATTTAACTATTCGAGGTGACATTATTGATCCAGGAGTACACCACCAAACTTGGCGTCCACCTTATAAAGTTATCGTCAAGGCTGGACTGGGGCCAAATTTAGCCCTGAACACTGACATTATCAATATCGATAAATATATTCAGGATAACTGTATATCCCAGGAAATTTCACCAAGATTAGGTAAGGAGCGAGAGCGTGGCTACGTATGACAGAGAGAGAGAGAGATTGAATATTTTCTTGTTACGGCAGCACTACATACCTCCTGGCAAATAGGTACAGTGACACTACCATTCAGAAAGGAAGTATCCCAGGTACATCAGGATTTCTAGAGCATGTCACAATGATCAAGGAAGCAATCCAAAAGGCAAAGTCTGACAGAACAAACCTCCATGTAATCTGGTTGTATCTAGCAGATGCTTATGGATCCGTTCCACACCAGATGTTGTGGCAGGCCCTAGAAATGTATCAGGTTCCACGAGAGATTGCTGCAATGCTGAAGCTGTATTTCGCAGGGTTTTCTGTCAGATTTTCAACCAGAGAGTACACAACGAAGTGGATTGGCCTTGAAGTTGGAATTGCGATGGGATGTACCATCTGTCCCATACTATTCGTGATGGCTATGCAGGTAATCCTCAATGCGGCTGAAGGAATGGCTATAGGTCCAAAGCTCGGTGGAATGTGGCACATGCCACCGCTCAAAGCATTCATAGATGACACAACAATTATGACATCAGATGAACATCAGGCCCGGAGGATGTTAGCACGCCTGGATGAACTAGTCAGCCTGTGCAGAATGAGCTTCAAACCCAAGAAGTCGAGAAGTCTATCAGTCAGGAAAGGGAAGATAGCAGAGGTCATATTCATGGTTCTCAACCAAAGAATCCCTACTGTCATCCAGGAACCTGTTAAAAGTCTTGGCACTGTGTACGATGCCTCTTTAAAAGACTCGAAGGCAGTGCAACATACAATAGAAATGGCAGTCAGAAAACTACAGATCATAGACCTGTGATGGGGCCGTAAAGACACCCCAGCTTCCCCCTTTCATTGTTCAGGGCATATTTATCGCCCATATATTTTCGATGTGCGCACAGCATGCTGGGATTTGAAAAGTCTGATGAAATAGAAAATATATTACTAGGCCATAATAAAGCCTAAAAATTAGTTATATTTGATAGTGGTATGTTATATTAAATAGCTGTAGATTTTATTTGTGTTTTCGCTAGTTCTAGAGCAATAATCGCGTGTGTTATTTGCGTGGCGCAATTAATACATGCAGCGGATTAAGTTGAGTGATTAGCCTAGAGCCTATATAAAGAGATAGCGGCCGGCGAACGGGCCTATTCTGCAAGAGTCGTCAAGAGGAAACGAAGATACGAGGCGCCCTGTGTGGGTAGGACAGAGACATGACACGTGAGTTTGATTTAAAAGCAGATTAGCTTATTTCCTAGTGAAATTACCATTATTTCCCTGTAGCTTTAGAATTATATTGAGCGTGTCTGTTTTAATGGTTAATGAAATAAATAGATTGATGTGTTTCCAGGACCTGATAATTTATTCTTGAAATATAAATGAGTGAAAATAATATGCGTGGATCGATTCTAATAGTGTAAGTCCAAATCACAGATGTGAGAGTTTTAGTAGCAATTATTTCATCCATCAGACCAGGCAAATACAGTATGAAAGTATTTCACACATGAAACCAGGAAGAGAAGCGATTTATTACTTGAATTTAGATGATATTAACTGTTATCAAGATGGCGGCCACGTGGTGATGACTTTAGTTCTAGTTGTTAAATTAAGAATAATTATATTTTATTACTTGATGCGACAGTAATTAAGTGTATTTTACGATTATTGATTATTCTACTGTATATCTTTAGTGGGTTACTTTGAGTGAGGTGAGAATATATATTTAGACTTCTGGAGAGCGCGAGGCACTCCTTGGTGCGTAAGGCACGTTGAGTCAGGTGTTTCTTTGGTTGCTGCTTGTGGAGCATGGAAACACCAATGCAGCTGGTGTCCATCACAAGCCGACAAGAAGTATTTTTATGCTATTGTAGTGGTTGTTTCGGTAACGATGTGTTTCATGTGATGAGATTCCCAGGCTCATCAGTGGTCATATACGACACGCTTGTTGCCAGGCGCACCAGTCGTCACATACGACATGCTTCAGAGTGCAGAACGAATATTGAGATGGATCAGTACCGAGGTGGTGGTTTATTCTCATTATTGAGAGTATTTGTTGTACATATAGTTGAATATTATTTTATGTCCATGTTATTATTATTTAATAATGGTTATGTGAAGAATGGTTTGTGAGAGCACGTGGGCTCACTTGGAGATATATATTTCTCTTCTCCGCTCCTGAGGGAGCATGGGGCCACTAGTGTGGTTTGCCTCCGCATGAAGTAATCATATGCTCGGGCAGTAGTGGTTTTGGTAGCAATCTGTGTTACGTGGTGAGGTTGCAAGCCTCATGCACAAAACCATACTAGTCTCATTGGACGACACGCAAGAGTGTGTGCGTGTGTGATAGTTGAGGGTGTCAGGTGGCGTGGAAGGACTGTTTGGCAGGTGAGAGTATCATTATTTAACTATGATTTTAACTATTCGTTGCTTTGTTTGCTTCTTCAGATTAGCAATCGAGCACTGTTGGGTGTTTGTTTGGTGTTTAATGTTTGTTTCAGTGTGCTGTTAGTCACTGAATGGTTCTTGACTGTGCAAACGACTGGGAGATGGCGGTAGACCTACCTGGACGAGGGGCATATCCAGAGAGTATCAGAAAATCGCGGAGACGGCCGGATATAGTGCTTCATTCTTCAGCAGCGCTTCAGGTTATACTGATTAAACTGACCGTGTCATTTGAATCCAGATTGGACGAGCAACATTCGGTCAAAGTGGTCAAGTATAATGATCTGGCCGCGGATCTGAGACAAGATGGGTTCACCGCAAGGGTCATGGCTGTTGAGGTGGGCGCAAGAGGACTCGTGGCTGCATCAGTGTAGGATTTGCTGAAACTGTTGGGGCTGAGGGGACAGTCGAGAACAAGGGCACTGAAGAGGCTTAGTGAAACTGCCGAAAAGGCATCATGCTGGCTGTGGAACAACCGCAATGGGAATCGTGACATTAAACTCTGCGGTACAGAAAACACCAGGAATTTTTCTAAGTCCACAATACGTTGAGTTTTTCGGTGTACTAGTGGAAGGGCTGTGACTGCGGGGCAACAGGTGGCGTATATTATAAGAGGTGTTAGGCACAGAACTTCAGTTACTAGCGCGCAGTGGCTAGCCTCGTTGGCTTTGCGCAGGCGTGTCAGTATGTGTCCTTAGTGGTGATGTGCGACGGAACAAACGGAATAATTTGTCTTCTCTTTGTTACTTTCACAATTGCCTCCACGGCTGGCGGAGTTGTGGATTTTAAAGCTGCTACCAAAGTGAAATGGGTTCATTTTCGATGCAAGACAACAGGAGGCTGAGACACTTGGGAGTCATGACCCAAGTGGGCCCCCCTAGAGTGTAAAGGAGTATACTGGGCCGAAACACTTGTCGGACGGGGGGCCCCTTCTGATGATCAGATTGGCTCCTGTTGTATCGCTCTGTAAAGAGTTTCCTATCATACCAAACTGGTTTTTTAGCTTTTAAAATTGTTTACTTACGGAGTAGCACTTATTAGGAACTTTGTTTTCTCTACTGTCCATGCTATAACCTAGTGCTAAACTTTGTAACCTTTGGGGTTATTAATTTGTTGGGTTCTTATCTTCTCAATGAGGGGAGGGCACAGGTATTCTGTTATTTTTCTATATATGTAATTCTGATGTATTTGATATTTCTTCCAGATATTCGATGTTGTAAAGTTTAATGATAATAAACAACAAAAGAAATAAACTTTGTGTGTTGGTCAGACCCATACCCAATTTAACCACAGTTTTTCACGTCTGTGTGTCTTGTTGTCACATAGTTGTGTGTGTGCGTGTGTAGTTAAACGTATAATTAGATATATGGAGAGAAAGATTGTCTTATACTATAATTTAGTCGTATAGATAGGCTGGACTAGAGAAAATTCTCATTCCAGAGACAGATCTTCTTCTTAAACTATCCACTCGTGAAAATCTATTTTCTTACACCTTTACTTCTCACGTATTATCACCATCCCCTGTACACATGGGGGATCATAAATAACTTTAAAACCTATCTAAACGCGACACCACTAAAGGGGAGGAGCTACACCGAAATGCTATTTTCGTTATTAATTGCTGGATTTCAATGAAAATGCACAGACTTAACCTATATCAATACTAGATACGCAAAATGAAGAGTTTTGTAGCACTGCACCACTGGTTGCCATAGAAACGGCGGCCATATTGGATTCTATTTTTCTAGTTCAATTTGCTAAGGCTTTTTTTATTTATTAAGCTATGAGTACCAAATTTGAACACACCGTTTATCATTACATTTTAACACTTTTTATATGATGGATTTTTGATAACTTTAATACAAAAAACATTGTAGAACTTTGAATATAGCATCTAAAAATAGTAACAAATTTTGCTAAAATTTACATTCCTTTTTGCAATAAATCAGAATTTTGATCATATAATAAAAATCCATCACACAAAAAGGTTTAAAAGATTATTGGCAACATATGTGCCTATTCTCGTGTCAATTAATACATAAGTGTGGAAGTTACAAGAAAATTAGGATGAGGAAAATAGATTTTAAGAAAATCGCATTTTTCTCCATAAATAGACTACAATTAAATAAATCTGTAATATTGCCCCTGAAAAAATTGTTTACTTACACTGACAAACAACATTTTTCTTTCTTATATAAGAATAAGTGTTCTTAGGTCAGTTTCTTGCGCTGATTTCAAATTTGAAATCCGTTTATCTCTATCACGTCGGGTTCTTAAGATATTTGTAAATAAATATTTTTGGGAAACCGTTATTTGCTCCGTTTCATTTTTACTATATAACTTTTTAAAAATTAATAAAATGCAAAATAATTCTACTTTTTATACTGCTAAAAGATGCATGACATATGTTACGTTATATTTCAAATAGTTACTGTATTTTGAAATAATTCCGAATGAAATATGGCTTCTAGAAGTTGTAGAAATTCGGCTGATCTGTTCTGTTACGTGTGCGGATATTTTACAGATCGTGTTCACCAGAAAAACTTTACACCATTGCTAAAGAAAGCATATGAACTTTATTTCGATTCGAAAGTTGATGATGCAAATAAATCTTGGAAGCCAAATGCAGTTTGTTCGACTTGTGAAAATACATTGGCAGGTTGGTTACGAAAATCGCCGAGGCATAAGTCGATGCCTTTTGGAGTGCCAGTAATATGGCGTGAACCGACAAATCACGCTACTGATTGTTACTTCTGCTTGACAAATATCTATGGTTTCACTTTTAAAACTAGAAAGTCTGTGGTTTATCCAAATATTGAATTGGTTTCGAAACCAGTGCCTCATGATCCAATCACGTGTCCGATCCCAGTTCCACCAGAACAATATCCGTTGGACGTGAATGAAACATCAGAAAGTGATAGTTTACCTGCTTTAGAAACTAATTCTGACTCGGATTATATACCGGTGAATGATGGTGTTCACTTAATTAACCATTCAAAACTTTCAGATCTAATACGTGATCTCGCTCTCACCAAAGGACAAGCGGAATTACTCGGTTCGCGCCCAATACTCCGATATCTAAATTTCGTCATAGACACAGAGAACGTGTTCAATACTTTGAGATGGATGATGATATTTGCTATTGCAAAGATGTAAAAGGTCTAATGGTGCACCTCGGTCATGAGCACATAGTCAACGAATGGCGACTTTTCATCGACTCTTCCAAGACTAGTCTAAAAGCCGTGTTATTGCATAATGGAAATTTATTTTCATCAATTCCAGTAGCCTACTCTGTTCATATGAAAGAAACTTATGACAATATGGCTATACTTTTGGCAAAAATAAAGTACAATGACTACCAATGGCGGATTTGTGGAGACTTAAAGGTCATTGCAATTCTCACAGGCATGCAGACTGGGTATACTAAATTTTGTTGCTTCCTATGTGAATGGGACAGCTGCAACAGACAGGAACATTATGCAAGAAAGGTGTGGCCTATCAGGGATCATATGCAGCTCGGGCATAAAAATGTAATACACGAGCCATTAGTTAACAAAGACAGCATCATTTTACCACCGTTACATATAAAGTTGGGGCTCATGAAGTGTTTCGTAAAAGCGTTAGTGAAAACGAGCAAAGCTTTCACTTATCTTCGAGAAAAGTTTCCGCAAATTAGCGATGCAAAGATAAAGGAAGGTATCTTTGTAGGACCTCAGATTAGGAAAGTTATTGCAGACAAACAATTCGAGAACTTGTTACATGGTAGTGAACTTCGCGCATTGATGGCATTCAAATCGATCGTCGATAACTTTCTGGGAAATCACAAATCTGTCGACTATGTGCATATTGTTAAGCAGTGCATAGATGCATACAGAATTATGGGCTGTAACATGTCCCTCAAAATCCATTTGCTCGATTCGCATCTTGACTTTTCCCCCTGACAACCTTGGCGAAGTCAGCGATGAACATGGAGAACGATTCCATCAAGATATCGCCGTAATGGAGTCACGTTATCATGGACGGTGGAGTGTGACCATGCTTGCCGATTATTGTTGGATGCTTCATCGCGATGTACCACATGCCATTCACCGACGAAAGTCGACTGCAAAGAAATTCAAGCCTACATAACTGTTATACTTCTTGTACAAATGATGTTGTAATACTGTATGCGTTGTTAAAAAACTTCAATTGCGTATTTCTAGAGATCCCGACCTGATAGAGAAAAACGGTTTGCAGATTTAAAAACAGCGCATTAAAATTGACCAGAAAAACATAGAAATGTTAGAGAAAGAAAAAAAAAAGTTTTTTTTTTGTTAGTCAGTGTTATCATTTAGAACATACTGGCAGCATAGCCAGCTTCCTATCTGGCTTTGTTGAGATTTGTGCCTAATTTCCTTCCTTATCTTAGTGCAGTTTTCTGCCGTTTTAGAGCTGAGCAATATTGAATTCATTGTTCTATTTCAATTTGCTAAGGCTTCTTTTATTTATTAAGCTATGAGTACCAAGTTTGATAAGATACTTAAAATCCGTCATTAAAAATGTTGTAAAAGATTATGGGCAATATATGTGCCAATTTTCACGTCAATTAATACATAAGTGTGGAAGTTATTAGAAAATTAGTATGAAAAAAATAGATTTCTATAAAATCACATTTTTCGATATAATTAGAATATAATTAAATTGTAATATGTAATTGTGTATGTAATACTACAGCAAAAAAAAACTTACTTGTCATTCAGAACATACCGGCCATATATCCAGCTTCCTCTGCAGCTTCTTGTCTGGCTAGAGCTGAGCACGAGACGTTAACGCTTTCTTGCTCTTGCCAGTCTACAAGCCTCTTTTCCACTGTTCAGCCCCAGGACTTTCTTGAAAAATATAGCAGCCTCAGGTCTTTCATTAAATTCAGCAACTGCATTTAGAAGGCAGAATTCCACGCGCTTTCGTGAATGGAAGATATGCTTTGGCACTTTACTCCAAATAACTGAATGAATGACCTCATTAGAGTTTTGGGTAGCCTTTCTTTCATAGCGAGTCAGCAGTTTCAGATTTGTCAGCCTGTCATACACTGGTGTCAAATGTCTGTTCAACAGCTTTAAAGTCCAGGGGCGTATGTATACGTTTTTCATGCCCAAAAGCATACTCATTACTAGATAAGGCTGCTTTATAGAAACACCAAGAGTCTTGGCCAGTAGGACAAAACTGATCCTGGGGATAATCATCAGTTGAATAGCAATGATGTAGGCTAGCCATAATAGCATTCTTCATATCAGCTGCAGTAACATGTTGCCTGATAGCCCTGGAATAATAAATGTCAAGCTTTCGGATGGCTGCATCTGTCAGACGGCCACGGCCACGTCGTCCAAGCGTAACGTTTTTCTTGCGGCAATCAGCAACTAAATTACGAAGAGTTGTATGCATTCTTTTTCCTACATGATTGATACACTCTTCTTTGATGATTTTAACCTTAGGGTCATATGGTTTAATTGCCATGATCTTGTTGAATGCTTTGCTCTCACCATCACTTTATAATATAGAAACAAATGTAGTACAATGGAAGCAAAGCAAACACATATAAGTAATAAATTTTGTTACTAAAACTGATACTTATGGAGAAATTAAAATTACATCTTTTTAAACATTTTGGCCAAGTAGAAGGAGAAACCAAAAATAAGATTCAGAAGTAAATACCTTCAAAATTTATATCCCATTCTTGCTTCACATGCTCCTCATTCCATTTGCTGAAGTTTCCCGGGGCTTCCTTCTGGTACCAAGAACCAGTTGTAGCACATGTCTGACAGTATTTTGGAAGCACATGGGCATCTATAACAAGACCTGTCAAGATCTCCACAACACAACCAATACCAATTTTTGAACTGTGGCCCCTTGTGAGCCAGCTGCTGTCAAAACTGACTCCAATATGCATAATATATTCATGAAATGGTTGATTGCTGCTCTGAGCACAGTTTACGCTGTGTGCTAGCTTAGCAGCATGATCAAATTATAATTTTGCGAGTTCTGGTGTTTGCAAATAAAATGTTTGTGCAATTGTGTTGACAGTTTTTTTTATGCAAGCCAGGCGTATCCATGTTCTGTGCAAAGTAGTTAAATTTATAGGGTCCCATTCCTGATAACAACGCTGATAGAACTGCAACTTTGTTCACACTGAATGAATTATGTTCATCAACCGATGATGTGCACGTTGATGCAACGGTTTTGTTGCAAACACAACAATTCACTTTGATGTGTTGAACAAGACCTCTCTTGGCCTTATTATTAATTTCTGCAGACAGCTTCCCATAGCATTCTGGACATGCAAGCTGACTAACAAGGTTAAATATCTCAGACATATCAACTATAGTTCTGGAGACAGTATTGTTAGGTGTTGAAGCTTCTTGCACCGATGAGGCACTTAGTTCCAGCTTTTTTACAGAACCGTGGCGTGGTGTGGGATAAAGAGGTAGAAGTTGTAGAGGAGCTTATGCTGGCTCCCTCATTTACAGCTGAAGCTGACAGTATAACCCCAGGCAGACCAGGCTCACTAGGGGGACCATATGGTTCTGAAAAAAGTACATAAGAAATAATCACAGCTCAAGAACCATATGTCACATGCTTATAAATACAATGATAATTTATCGTATAATGTGGAATCATGTTATTTTGTCAAACCAGAAAAATGTGATCACTCTTTACGGCCAATGCGTTTACTTGTAGTTTACAAATATATAAATTTAAAAAAAAGCCTTTTCACATGTATCTTTTTTTTAAAAGTATATCGTTGAACCCTTTATGGGTTATAATTAGGACATATTGTGTATTAATTCAAGAAAATAAAGTCAGATTTCCAATTTCCAAATATAGTACCTTCTTCCCCCTCCACTCAGTCTTAACAGATTAAATCAAAACCAAATATGTGTAAATGTTTTTGTGTGTGACCTCACCACATGTGACTGCCTGGCTTTCTACAGTGATTCATTTTGTACCATTACCATAACAAAATTAGCTACTTTTACCTGCACTATCTTGGTTTCATCGCTTCGCTCTGGCCTTTTCCAGTTTTAGATGACGAAAGCTATACTTTTTTCGAGGCCTTTTTCACACAACAAGTTCCGAAATATTATACTAACTAAATGTGTATACAGAATTTATGAATCCGACGCCGTAATGTAAACGAATAAGTAAATAAATAAATAAAGGTAATTAACAGGTACTCGTTGGACATAAAGCATGGTACTAGACCACAGAAAAGAAAATATAAGTGATAGGCTTACCGGGAATCGAACCTAGGACCAACCAGACGGCGCCATCGCCTTGCTGTGACACTACATCGTGAATGGATGCTGAGCCAATTTTGCACCCCGAAAAAAGTGCATTATTGGCTGAGCTCATTCGCATGACACTCACACAACTATGGTATAGGACCCGTGGACGACCCAGACAGTTTTAAAGACGCAATCACTAATATAACTTTCCGATCAGCAAGTATAGACCAAATAAATTGACATGAACTAAACAAGTGCCAGTGGGAACAAGAGGTGAGAAGAAGACGATGGCGATGAATAGAACACACACTGAGGAAACTTGTTGATAGCATTACAAGGCATTCCTTGTTCTGGAACCCCCAGGGCAAGAGAGGCAGAGGTAGACCAAGAAGCACACGGAGAAGAGAGCTGGAAACAGAGGTGAAAATGATGAGGAGAACATGGAAAGCACTTGAGATGATGGCACGTGACAGGAGGACTTGGCATGTGTTTGTTGAATCCTATGCTCCTTTGGGAGTGGAGGGTTATGAATGAATGAATGAATGATTGCATTAATTGGATCTTTTGTTTTCAGAGTTATAATTTTAGGTCTGCAGATAGATTCAGTGTGGATTGTTAGTACTACATGTTGTCAGTGTGGATTGTAAGTGCTACTTGTTGTCACTAGATTGTTAGTACTACATGTTGCAACTGTAGATTGTTAGTGCTACTTGTTGTCAGTGTGGATTGTTAGTGCTACTTGTTTTAAGAGTGGATAGAATTTAAATTGTTTGTACTACCCGTGTCCTCAGTTATAAGGTTTTAGTGCCTACAAATCTTTCAGCTGCTATACAGTTAAATGTTACATGTTGTTCAACTGGGGCTACTGAGGTTGTCACTCTTTTGCAGCCAGTGCCAGGTTGAAGAATGTGCATGTGTTCTGTAGTTGTTGTGTGGTGCTGTATAGAGTGTTTATAATTGCTGGGGAGTTTGGTAGTAGCTTTCTTCTTTCTGTGTAGAGTCCCGGAGGTGAGCAGCAAATGCTGAACTTCTGAAGGGTAATGAATTAGTGAGTCTACAAGGAGAACAAGACTCCACCAACTTAGCTTGTTCTATTGCATTTCTCAAATTACTTACCTTGAGGAGTTTGTCTTCAATGAATATTTCTAATCTTAAGTGGTATTTTCTTTCAGAAACATTTTTCATCTTGGGTGGCCCTCTAGAAATGCCATGGTCATTTGACCGTCTGTTCAAGTATGATCTCAATGACGTGTTTGCCGTGCTCCAACTGCTTCCTAACTCGGAGTACTACTTTGTGGACAACATCACTGCTGTTAATGGAACTGTACTGGACAGTCATCTGATCAAACCACCCAGTGTCAGATTTGTACCTGGAGTCAGAAGTGAGTGCTGTAACTGGAACATAAGGGTATCACATCTCAGACAAAGCACAGTCTAATACTTTCTTCGTCTCAGTAACTGCAACATAAGTGTATCACATCTCAGACAAAGCACAGTCTAATACTTTTCTCGTCTCAGTAACTGGAACATAAGTGTATCACATCTCAGACAAAGCACAGTCTAATACTTTCCTCGTCTCAGTAACTGCAACATAAGGGTATCACATCTCAGACAAAGCACAGTCTAATACTTTCCTCGTCTCAGTAACTGGAACACAAGGGTATCACATCTCAGTCAAAGCACTGTCTAATACTTTCCTCGTCTCAGTAACTGGAACATAGGGGTATCATATCTCAGACACAAGCACAGTCTAATACTTTCCTCGTCTCAGTAACTGGAACATAAGGGTATCACGTCTCAGACAAATCACAGTCTAATACTTTCCTCGTCTTAGTAACTGGAACATAAGGTATCACGTCTCAGACAAAGTACAGTCTAATACTTTCCTCGTTTCAGTAACTGGAATATAAGGGTATCACGTCTCAGACAAAGCAC
The DNA here is from genome assembly GCA_024509875.1 of Oreohelix idahoensis. NCBI lineage: Eukaryota > Metazoa > Mollusca > Gastropoda > Stylommatophora > Oreohelicidae > Oreohelix > Oreohelix idahoensis. The sequence continues at coordinate 163,244 of JAMPIV010010432.1, read as the reverse complement.
AGTTTAAAACTTTCCTCTTCTCAGTAACCGGAACATAAGGGTATACTATCTCAGACAAAGCACCGTCTAATAATTTCCTCGTCTCTCAGTAACTGGAACATAAGTGTATCACATCTCAGACAAAGCACAGTCTAATACTTTCCTCGTCTCAGTAACTGGAACATAAGGGTATCACATCTCAGACACAAGCACATTCTAATACTTTCCTCGTCTCAGTAACTGGAACATAAGGGTATCACATCTCAGACAAAGCACAGTCTAAAACTTTCCTCGTCTCAGTAACTGGAACATATGCGTATCACATCTCAGACAAAGCACAGCCTAATACTTTCCTCCTCTCAGTAACTGGAACATAAGGGTATCACATCTCAGACAAAGCACAGTCTAATACTTTCCTCGTCTCAGTAACTGGAACATAAGGGTATCACATCTCAGACAAAGCACAGTCTAATACTTTCCTCGTCTCAGTAACTAGAACATATGGGTATCACATCTCAGGCAAAGCACAGTCTAAAACTTTCCTCGTCTCAGTAGCTGGAACATAATGGTATCACATCTCAGACAAAGCACAGTCTAAAACTTTCCTCGTCTCAGTAACTCTTATTATTTCAGTTAGAGGAATAGAGTTTTTCTTTGTTAATGTTACTGTTATTTTGAACAGAATCGACATCATTGCACTCCAGGCAAACCCATAGGTGCTCACTCACCCTCAGTATATGTCTAATAGTGTAAATGCTAACTTTTCCTGTAGCTTACTAGTTATATACATGACAGATGCATCCTCTCATTTGCTGTTTCTGCTAGCTTTACGTTTGATGTCAAATTCCAAAAGTCTTAACCTTGATGATTTATCTACTGCAGTTTCATTCTCTAACAGGCGATCATTAATTGTTTTCAGTATCTCTCCCTTATCCATATCCAGTGTCCCCACTGTGGGTGCTCTTGATGCTAGTCTGTCAGCAATTACCACGTACTCCTGCATGACCAGGACAGTAGATCCACACCAGCTCCTGCAGATTCAAAGCTTCTATGAATGTTTTCCATTCATGCCTTAGCCAAACATTTTGAACCTTTCAAAGCATGGACTGAGAGTCTAACACAATGACTGCCTTAGTTTCAGTTAGCCACCTTAAGGCTGTAGTTGCTCCCTCTACCCCCTTCTCATGCTGGAAGCTGTTATCCTGTAAGCACCATTATGTTCCTCAACAATTCTGCCATTTTCCCTAGCAGAGAATCTCCAACCTAATTTCTCACCATGGATCACAGACCCCCTTATACACAATGGTACTTGAATGTGATGGAATACATTGATACAGCGATAAAATCCTCCATTTATAAAGATAAAAGTTAAAATAAAATGTAGGGATAAAATATAGTTAAGATACACTGCTACTTCTTCGCCCACGCCACAGGCGCGTTGATGTTGGTAGACCGTACCATCGTTTTCTAGTGTCATTGAGAAAAAACTAATTATAACATGGGAACGCGAAGGGCCTATTCGTTCAGATGGGGTAAGAAACGGAGAAAAGAAAAAAAAAATGATGCTGTCTGCAAGCGTTTGAACCTAAGCTAGCATACGCGCGAACTTGTAGCTAGTGGTTTGAAATACGATGTAAAAAGTAAGAACATATAGTCAATTGGTCACGAAAACAGGTTTAGCTCTTGTTTAGAATGACGTAATTCCCACATTTTACGAGAGACTCTCGTATTAAACTTGAAAGTACTGCAAAAAGACATGAATAGGTTGAATATTATAGAAAAAATATGGAATTTCTTATTAATAGGTTTAGAATCACAAAAGTTAGCTAGTTTGATAGCCTATCTTTTCCTGACAAATAATATGCTTTCAAATAAAAGGACGAACAGATAAATCGGAAGTTATTGACAAAAGACTGAGTTGTTCGATGCAGACTCGCAAACACATGTTAATTTTGCATTCACTAAAGTTACATTTGACGCGTCCTTGAGACGAAGGCAGAAGAAAAAAAAATTCATGTAAACAAGGGGAGACAAGGTGGATAGAATCTAAAAATATCTTCGCAGTAGAAAGCTAAGAAGTGAATGAGAGAAAATTTGGATAGTATTGGTAGTTGGGCTCCAAAAACCAAGTGCAATTTTGGGAAAACCCAAGTTCGGACCGACCGACAGACAGAAATACACTACACACTAGACCGAAACCGGACCCAAATTGGACATTTATGTTTGAAATTTTAAACTGTAGAGGGGAAGTACTCTCATTGGACGAAATAGTTAATGTTATTGAAAAAGTTTGCCGGCAAGTTGCCATTGTGTTGAAGACTGTCCATACAAGCAGATCGTTGAGGCTAAAAAGTTTGTCGTCCATTGAATATATATGTTAATAGTAGTGGGACGCCCTAATCTAGCCAGCAGCTAATTCAACGTTTCTGTGTATTTCATTGAATTTTGTGGTAAGATTGAACTTATTAACCTTTTATTTAACATTTTAAATTTTAAGGGAGAGATACTGCCATATAATGAAAAATGATTACGACAAGTAAGTACATATTCTAGGTCCCCAGCCAAGTCTACAGGGCCTAGAGGCGGATGAATAATATGGAAAAAAAAATATCCAAAAAATGTAGAATACAGATCTTTATTTCAGGAGATCAGTAGGAACATATCACCCACCTTATTGTATAGAAGAAAGAGATTAATGATAATATTTCAGATGCGGTGCAGCCCTTGGAGGAGAGGAATGGGAACTAGTGTTACCTGTTATATCATTGATGTAGATGTTCTGGATTGGTCAGAGAGATCTGACTCATGTCTTTATTTCATGCCATTGTTGTTTATAATTACGGTGGAATAGGTATTCTGCTGAGACTAGCTTAATTATGTGGTTGCAGGGGTTCTTGTCTGGTACTGAGCTGGTGCCAGGTCTCCCAAGTGGTCAACACTGTTTGTAGAACTGCCTGCCTTTTGTAACTCTGAGCCAAGGTGGAGAGAGCTGGAGTTTCATCTATCGTCCCCAGGCTAGATAAGTGATTTTGGCCTGGCTTGCGTGGATTCATCAATCTAGTGTATAATTAAATAACCACATTGTGAACAAGCAAAATATTCCACCTATAAACTGTACAACAACACCAATAAACTTGATAGGTGGGGACATGAGGATGATGTAAATACCCGACCAGACATCGAGAACTATAGAAGAAAGACTCTAGATTTAAAATCAGTATTAGTGAATTTTAAAGTATATGTATAACCATTGCTTCTGTTGTTAATTGATTACTTGTAAATATAATATCATTGATTGTTTTGAGTTGAAAGTCCTGGCTAGAAAATTCTAGGTCAGGACAAAATAAATTTTGGAAAAATTTTTATAATACTACACTTTACACAGAGTGTTAGTCAATTTAATCATAGAAAGTAATATTTGTGTTTGCGGTTGTGTTAGTGTGATAAATTGCCTACACACCATACTTTCATTACCCTAGATATTAGACGTAGCTATCAGACATACTAGTCAAGAATAAGCCTGATTGAGGTCGTAGGTGGTAGTAGCAAGGTACTCTGTAAACTCACCAAAACTGTTATCCTCAGGGACCTTCACAACTGACCTCATTCAGTACACTAAGTCCCCATATAACATCAAAACCCACCACATATATTGGGGTCTCCTGTTCCGGGATTAGAACTATTAAATTATAAATTTGTATAAATTCAACATTGTCCATAAAATAAAAATAAAAATATTCATAATAAAATATTTAAAGTGGAGAGTAAGAGTTGATGAGTCCTCGCAGCCAGAGTTAATTAAGTAATTAGAGTATTACCTTGTTAATTAGAAGTTGTCAATTGTCTTAGACCTTGTTAGAATTTGTGTGAAATAGAATGGCTGACCTAGCCAAATTCAGATCGGCTGCTGTGCTGACTGCGAAAGAAATGAACATGGAAGGGCAGGTTTTGATTCAATATGTAACGTCAGAATGTGACAAGTATATTGAAAGGGAAGATAGGAAGTTAGCAGAAGAAAGAAAATTACAGTTACAAATTGAGGCTGACAAAGAACTTAAGAGGCTGCAGATTGAGGCTGACAAAGAGGCTAGGGCATTGGAGGCAGATAGGGAGGCGGAGATTAAGCGGCTCCAATTGGAAGAGAAGAAATTAGAAGCAGAGGAAAGAAGATTAGCAACAGAAAGAAAAGAAAAGAGACAGGCAGAAGAAAGAGAAGAAAAGAGACAGGCAGCAGAAAGAGAAGAAAAGAGACAGGCTGCTGAAAGGGAAGCAGAAAAGGAGGAGACGCGATTATAAAGGGAGCACGAGTTACGACTAAGGGAGTTGGAATTTCAAGGCCATGCTCCTGAAAATGGTGCCAGCCCCTTTACCTCCGATGCCACTCCTAGTCAGGGAGCCTCAACCTCAGCTATGGGTTTTCATTTAGACCATTTTGTTGAGAAAGACGATGACATAGAAGGGTATTTAAGTAGGTTTGAACTTTTGGCTACCACGTATGGGTTAGAGAGAGAGAGAGGTGGAGCCTCAAGTTGTCCCAGTGGCTTAGGGGTACATCTTATGAAGTTTTTGCCAAAATGAATAGAGACGACCAAGACAATTATGACATGCTACAGCAGGCTCTGTTATTAAGATATGAAAAGAATGGTGAATTTTATCGTAAGAAGTTTAGAAATGCCAAGCTTTTGTCTGGGGAGACATACCACCAATTCTCTGCCAGACTGGAAACCTATTTGGAGAAATGGACTGCTCTGGGGAAGACCCAAGATCTTAAAGAAATGATCATGATAGAGCAATTAAGAGAGTCCATGGCTCCAGACCTGAGAAAGTTTCTCATGGAACAAGGTGCAGAGAGGTTATGTGAGGTATTGAATGTCGCTGAGAGGTATCAAGCAGCCCAGGCAGAGGTAGCTGGCACTAAAAAGAAACATATAGAGAATTTTAAGGCCACACAGAACTTTAATAAATTTTAAGAAACAAGGTAACAAAGGTAAGGCAAATTTTGATAGGCCACGTAATGATTATCGTGATAGAACCCCACAGTTCAATGACAAAAATATAATGAAAGAAACCCTTTTAACCAAGGAAAGAGGTGGTGTAAATGGTGTAAGAAGGACAACCATAACACCGAAGTTTGTAAAAGGAAACCTCCTAACTTTGCTGCAATGAAATCGGGGAACCAGAGATTAAAGGTTAAACCTATTGGACAGCAGGAACCTTATCACCCCCCAGTTTGTGAGGATGTTGTTTGTAACGGAGTCACCATAAGGTGCTTGTACGATACAGGTTTGGATTTGGATTCAGTTGTGAGGGCTAGCCTAGTGAACCCAGGTCAGTATACCACAGAAACAGTGGAGATACAAGGGGCGACTAAGGATATACCACTCATGACACTTCCCATCGCTAGGATAACTGTAAAAACTCGCTATGTGAAAGGAGAAATCAGAGCAGCAGTGATAGATGAACCAATCTACTCTCTGATATTGAAGTGTAGATATGTCTTCTTGGGGAATCCCAAGAGTCCTGTGATCATGGCGACAGTGCAGACCAGGTCACAGTCAAAGGAAGAAGGAGGTGATCCTATAAATGCTCATCCAGAGGAGATGAGGAAGGCGCAGGCTGAGGATAGGACACTCAAGCCATGTTTAAAAAAATTGCCCAAATGTCACACACCTCCAAGCAAGGGAGATTATTATATGAAAAACAAATTGTTATACAGGAAGACAGGAACTGGATCCAATGGTCACGGACAGTTGATACTTCCCAAGGCATATAGGGCAAATTTAATAAGGAGCTTACATGTTGGAAAAGATGGTGACCATGAGAAAATAGGTACCATCTGCCAAAAAGTTTCTAAAAAATACTATTGGCCCGACGTAAATGTCGATATTGAGAACTTTCTAGAAGCATGTGGCGTATTTCATGAGGGAACACCCACAAAGGGAAAAAATGTGCAGGACCTAGAAACGCCACGGGGCAAACTTAGGCCTGGAAGGAAAAATAATTATAATAAAGTAGACAAAGTGGAATGGGAGCCCCCTTTTCACACACAGTCTTCCCTTGCATGTATTAACATGGCCACTATGCGACGAGTACAAAGAGATGTTTTACCCCAGAATAAGCCGACAATCCCTAGGTCGGAATTATGTGAACTGGGTGAAGATAAAAGAGAGAGAAGATCTCTCACTAGGAATTTAAAGTGGGGAGACAACCCCAAGAAAAGAATTGGAAGTGGAAGATTCTTATGTGATGACAAGAGGAAGAAACGTCCTCAAAACAAGGCTTCCAATATTATGAAAAGTATATCAGAAAAATTAAAAGTCCATATGTAACCTTGTTGAGGACCTGGACAGATGAGAAGGCAGAAGAGACTGTTACCTCATCATATCAATATGTGAACGAGCTGACCACTCGTCTGAAAGCTGGATGGAAACTGGCAAATGATAATTTGAGACAAGCCAGGAAGAAACATGCAGCTTATTTTAATAGGAAAGCAAAGGACAGAGAATTAGCTGTGGGAGAGAAAGTACTTCTTCTACTACCCGGCAGCAATAATAAGTTGCAAATTGGATGGCAAGGTCCATATACGGTTCTAGAGCAGGTGTCTAGAACAAATTATAAAATTGACAAAAAAGGGAAGGAGAAAATATATCATGTGAACCTTTTAAAGAAGTATCTGGACAGACAAATCCAGGAAGGCACCCCTTTACTGACCTTGGCTATCGCAACCGAAATGAAAAAGGAACCACTCACCTCACATGAATACCCATTACACCCCTGTGAGACAGCCGCACAGGTAAAAGTCAGTAAGCACCTGACTAAAAATCAGAGGGAGAGAGTTCAACAGGTTCTGGAGGAACATACAGATGTGTTAACAGACAAACCGGGGCATACTAATTTGCTAGAGTAAGATATGAAGCTGGTAGACTCAACACCAATCTGTATGAGAGCCTATTCTGTTCCGTTCGCTAAGGAGAAAGCATTGAAAGAGGAGATAGATTATTTGTTGAAAGAAGGGATTATTTCTCACAGTGAATCTTCTTTTAGCTCCAGTGTTGTTTTGTCGAAGAAACCGTCAGGGGAACATAGACTGTGCATAAATTACAAGAAACTGAATGCTGTCACTGAAGGTCAGGTAGATCCATTACCGGACATAAAACAGTTATTTGCCAGACTGAACAAGGCAAAATATTTCTTGAAGGTGGATCTTAGCAAAGGCTATTACCAGATTCCAGTGAAGCCTGAGGTTCGACCTTATTTAGCTTTTAGCACATCGGAAGGGCATTATGAATTCAACATGTTGCCATTCGGATTGAAAAATGCTCCGAGTGTGTTTTCTAGAATGATGCGCAAATTGTTGGATCCCTTGAATAATCCATGTATCACGAATTTCATGGATGAAATCCTCATCGCTACAGAAACATTTGAAGAACACGTTAACTCTCTGAATATGCTATTTGATAGGCTCAGAGAAGCGAACTTGACTGCTAGACCAACAAAATGTTGTATTGGATGCAAAGAGTTGGAATTCTTGGGACATACTGTATATCAGGGTAACATGACCTCTTATCCCAAGAACTTGGAAAAACTGCAGAGAGCACCTAGACCTCAAACAAAGAAAGACGTGCGATCATTCGTGTCGTTATGTGGGTTTTACCAAAAATATATCAAAAATTTTAACTCTATATGTGCTCCTCTGACTGACTTGACTCGCAAGGGAAATCCAGATAAAATTGTTTGGTCAGCGCAGTGTGAATTGGCATTCCAAGAGTTAAAGGAAAAACTCACTAGCAAGCCTATTCTCAAATTGCCTGATTTGACTCAGGATTTTGTGGTGAGAACGGACGCAAGCAATGTAGGCCTGGGGGCTACTTTGTTGCAAAGGTCCTCTTCACCCAATGGGGAACTGAACCCAGTCGCTTATGCTAGCCGCAAGTTGAACAAAGCGGAACAAGGCTATTCACAAGCGAAAAGGAGTGTTTATCGTTAATCTGGGCGATAAAAAAGTTCCAAATCTATCTGTATGGTAGGACTTTTGTGGTCCAAACAGATCACCAGTCGCTCGTATTCTTATCACAGGCCAAGCATGAAAATGCAAGATTATTACGTTGGTCTTTACTATTACAGCCATATCAATTTAACATTGAATATATTCCGGGGTCACAGAACGTCGGTGCAGATTTCCTCAGTAGGCACCCCTGTGATCAAATTTAGAGTATTCAGCAGGCGTAAGGAGTTAATTTTATCTATGTGTATCACTGGTTTTGGAACTTGCATTGGTGCATATTCTCAAGTGGGGAGATGTGTGTTGGAATACATTGATACAGCGATAAAATCCTCCATTTATAAAGATAAAAGTTAAAATAAAATGTAGGGATAAAATATAGTTAAGATACACTGCTACTTCTTCGCCCACGCCACAGGCGCGTTGATGTTGGTAGACCGTACCATCGTTTTCTAGTGTCATTGAGAAAAAACTAATTATAACATGGGAACGCGAAGGGCCTATTCGTTCAGTCGGGGTAAGAAACGGAGAAAAGAAAAAAAATGATGCTGTCTGCAAGCGTTTGAACCTAAGCTAGCATACGCGCGAACTTGTAGCTAGTGGTTTGAAATACGATGTAAAAAGTAAGAACATGTAGTCAATTGGTCACGAAAACAGGTTTAGCTCTTGTTTAGAATGACGTAATTCCCACATTTTACGAGAGACTCTCGTATTAAACTTGAAAGTACTGCAAAAAGACATGAATAGGTTGAATATTATAGAAAAAATATGGAATTTCTTATTAATAGGTTTAGAATCACAAAAGTTAGCTAGTTTGATAGCCTATCTTTTCCTGACAAATAATATGCTTTCAAATAAAAGGACGAACAGATAAATCGGAAGTTATTGACAAAAGACTGAGTTGTTCGATGCAGACTCGCAAACACATGTTAATTTTGCATTCACTAAAGTTACATTTGACGCGTCCTTGAGACGAAGGCAGAAGAAAAAAAATTTCATGTAAACAAGGGGAGACAAGGTGGATAGAATCTAAAAATATCTTCGCAGTAGAAAGCTAAGAAGTGAATGAGAGAAAATTTGGATAGTATTGGTAGTTGGGCTCCAAAAACCAAGTGCAATTTTGGGAAAACCCAAGTTCGGACCGACCGACAGACAGAAATACACTACACACTAGACCGAAACTGGACCCAAATTGGACATTTATGTTTGAAATTTTAAACTGTAGAGGGGAAGTACTCTCATTGGACGAAATAGTTAATGTTATTGAAAAAGTTTGCCGGCAAGTTGCCATTGTGTTGAAGACTGTCCATACAAGCAGATCGTTGAGGCTAAGAAGTTTGTCGTCCATTGAATATATATGTTAATAGTAGTGGGACGCCCTAATCTAGCCAGCAGCTAATTCAACGTTTCTGTGTATTTCATTGAATTTTGTGGTAAGATTGAACTTATTAACCTTTTATTTAACATTTTAAATTTTAAGGGAGAGATACTGCCATATAATGAAAAATGATTACGACAAGTAAGTACATATTCTAGGTCCCCAGCCAAGTCTACAGGGCCTAGAGGCGGATGAATAATATGAAAAAAAAATATCCAAAAAATGTAGAATACAGATCTTTATTTCAGGAGATCAGTAGGAACATATCACCCACCTTATTGTATAGAAGAAAGAGATTAATGATAATATTTCAGATGCAGTGCAGCCCTTGGAGGAGATGAATGGGAACTAGTGTTACCTGTTATATCATTGATGTAGATGTTCTGGATTGGTCAGAGAGATCTGACTCATGTCTTTATTTCATGCCATTGTTGTTTATAATTACGGTGGAATAGGTATTCTGCTGAGACTAGCTTAATTATGTGGTTGCAGGGGTTCTTGTCTGGTACTGAGCTGGTGCCAGGTCTCCCAAGTGGTCAACACTGTTTGTAGAACTGCCTGCCTTTTGTAACTCTGAGCCAAGGTGGAGAGAGCTGGAGTTTCATCTATCGTCCCCAGGCTAGATAAGAGATTTTGGCCTTGCTTGCGTGGATTCATCAATCTAGTGTATAATTAAATAACCACATTGTGAACAAGCAAAATATTCCACCTATAAACTGTACAACAACACCAATAAACTTGATAGGTGGGGACATGAGGATGATGTAAATACCCGACCAGACATCGAGAACTATAGAAGAAAGACTCTAGATTTAAAATCAGTATTAGTGAATTTTAAAGTATATTTATAACCATTGCTTCTGTTGTTAATTGATTAATTGTAAATATAATATCATTGATTGTTTTGAGTTGAAAGTCCTGGCTAGAAAATTCTAGGTCAGGACAAAATAAATTTTGGAAAAAATTTTATAATACTACACTTTACACAGAGTGTTAGTCAATTTAATCATAGGAAGTAATATTTGTGTTTGTGGTTGTGTTAGTGTGATAAATTGCCTACACACCATACTTTCATTACCCTAGACATTAGACGTAGCTATCAGACATACTAGTCAAGAATAAGCCTGATTGAGGTCGTAGGTGGTAGTAGCAAGGTACTCTGTAAACTCACCAAAACTGTTATCCTCAGGGACCTTCACAACTGACCTCATTCAGTACACTAAGTCCCCATATAACATCAAACCCACCACATTGAAGAAGAACTTAAGATTTGATGACAAAGTTGGCGTAAAGTAAAATAAAAGAAAAATACTCATTGCAGACTTTTATTTATTGTGTAGTCATTATATGAGTATAAGAGATAATCTAAACTGTGACAAATAAAAAAGTTTTTTTTTTTAAACTTACAGTTTATAACTGTCACAGTGTATTTCGCAGTACATCTTATGTATTGTGGTCGGCGAGAGGTCACTCGGAAAGGCCGAGGTTAGCCGAAATGGTGGGTCATGTGACAACCGGAAGTCGGGGGAAACAGGCGCAAAATTCGGGAGTGAGAAACTAGCCTTCGTCCAAGGAGGACGTATATTTTCCCTTTTGCCAGCGAGATCATTGTTTGTTTGATATTGTCCACTGTAAACTGGGTGTTTGCCATATTCTCTTACCTTAGAGATAATTACGTTGTAATTCTAGAGCAGGGTAGTGTCTAGATTGAATTATCTTCAGGCCGTAGTGTGATAAAAGATCGATGATTTTTGAATGTGTCATTTTCATAGTTTGCCGCTGAGGTGAGCGATATTCATTGCAGTGCTTTTGTATAACTCGTACCTTCATTTATGAGGTCGATAGTTTAAGCTACTAAGGCATGTTTTCAGTGGTTTTCACATTGTTGTATCTGATGCGTTTGTTGGCCGTGTGAGGCCTTACTGTGTGTATAGAGTAATAAAGGGAAGTACCTGTTGAAGGTGTTCATTTCTTATGTCAGCCATTGCTGTGTGGTATACTCCTAGAGTGTCAGCGAGTGTAGATGGACGGGGAAGGGCATAAAATATATTTCAGAAGAAAAAAAGCAAATTATATACTCTGGTAGTAATGATAATCGTCACACAGAGGGAGTAGCCATCTTAATGACACAGAAAGCAGCAGCATCGCTTATCAGCTGGGTACCTATCAATGAGAGGCTAATATTAGCTAGATTTCAGACACGATTTTTCTTTCAAGCTCTCAATTGTACAATGTTATGCACCAACTAACGACGCTCTTGATACCACAAAAGATGACTTCTATGAAGCACTTCTAAGTACCATCAACACAATACCCAAGCATGACATAATAGCAGTCATGGGTGATTTTAACGCCAAAGTAGGTGACAACAACGATGGAGTACAAAGATATCTCGGTACTCATGGCATAGGCTGTATGAATCAAAATGGCGAAAGACTTCTAGAACTTTGTGAAATATCAAACCTCGTTGTGGCAGACACCATCTTTCCACATAAGAATATCCACAAGCTAACATGGAATTCACCTGATGGCAGAACTAAGAACTTCTGCATAAGCGCTAAATTTCGCTCATCAGTTCAAGACGTCAGAGCATACAGAGGTGCAGAGATCGGAAGTGATCATAACCTCTGCATAGCTAAACTGAGAATTAAACTGAAGAAGTTATACCAACAGAATAAAAATAGAAGAATAGATGTACACAGACTGCAATCAAATGATATAAAGGAGGAATATAATGTCAAAATGAACAACTATTTCGATGCTTTAGGCAAAATTGACAACGATATCACTGTTGCTGAGCTGAGTTATTTGCCGGTTGAAGATCATGTGCTGAGTATAGTTATTTTAGTGATTTCTTGTTCATCGTGCTTGTTTTATCATTACGCGAATTAGGGTGAAGCGTTCATACAACTCAGTAGCATGGTATGAAGAAGTAACATGTAATACTTGAACTCAGCAACATTAATGAAGTAATTAATGCCTTCAGGTTGAGTCCATAATATTTAACATGTACACACAGGATGATCATTTCAAAATATGAGCAGAACATAAGTCCGTATAAGTCATGCATAAATTAATCAATAACGTAGACTGCTGGTTTACGTGTCAATGTCCGTTTAAGGATACAATGCAGTATTGTCGTCAGAATATCACAGCTATATGCACGCGCAGATAGACATGGCTACCTGCCGACAGTGAGACTGCGAGTCTGAATATTTCATACGAATTGGACGATTATTCTCCTCCTTCTGAGGATTCTAGTTAAACACTAACCTCCATAAGTTTCCTCTCATATAGAGTTCTAGGACTGACCCTGGTCCATCATAAATGCACATATAAATGGCTATATCATGCCATTGAATTGGAAGGTTAGAAAAACGCAGCTATTCAGCTTGGCGGTCAAGTAACAAAGGGTCGCGTCTCCTAGTTACCGACTGTGACCCAAACAACGCTAGACACGTCATAATCGATCGTGTATGGAGCGTTCAATAATTGAAAACATCTATCGCAATATATTAAATGTCTTAACCTTTACAATTGCACGTCTGCTAACCTTTAGCAGACGGCGTTAATAACATATACCGTAACAATTCCCTGTACACCGGGGAAAAAAAATCGATAGATTTTTTTTCAAGATCTATCCGACTTAACAATTTTTCAAAAAAAATTTAACACAATTGTGACATATGGCCGACGATGTTCTGAGTAGAGCCGTGTCGCGGTCATGTCAACTAACTATTTGTCATAGTCATCTAACATTAATCATATTATATATCAATATGGGAGCCGCGCTGGCGTAGTGGTTACAACACCGCTCTGGCGACCGGGTGATACAGGATCAAACCCGGGCGACGGCATTTGAGAATTTTTCGTCGACCGGGATTTGGACTGGATTAACTCGAGACCTGGCGAGGACATTTGAAGGAGTGTCGTCGACCAGGGACTGGCGGCTCCTGAGCCGACCCAGCTGCAATGGGTACCTCCGAAATCGGCGAGTATTTGCCTGAATGGCGAGGGACACCTGTCTCTGTACAAGAAATAAAGGGATACTCACGTAAAATCAATGTCAGGTTAGACATAAAATAATAACCTGAGATTTCGCCTCGAGTATTAGCGGGCGAACGCAAAAAAAAAAAAAAAAAAAAAATATATATATATATCAATATTATGCATATTATTATATCAACTAAATAAAGTGTCTAATGTCAATAGTGAATGATAGAATTAAATTAAAGTAAGGTCTGTCGTATTAGTATGTCATATAGGAATTAATTTGACTAATTACAATTAAATTAATTAATTAAACTAAGAGTTAAATTATTAAGATTCTAATGTAACGCGATGTTATGAGAGAAGAAAAGACAAAATAAGTGAGAAGAAATAGAAAGAAATTCGAATATAAGTTTAACTTAATTGTGTGTGTTAAGTGTTAGTGAATAATAACTATCTAATTGAACTAACTAAATAACGTATAGGTACATTAAAAAAAAATATTAATCTAATACTTGTGTGAGATTTATTTTCTCTTTTCATGATTTCTTCTTTTCATATTTCGTTCTTTTTTTTTTTTTTCATTTTTTCTCACATTTCATTTTATTGATATTAATTCAATTAAGAAGTTAAGTTAATTAATTAATTAGTATAGGATATGATGATCCATCCGTAGTCCTGATCCTGATGAATTCTTTTAGACAAAATGTTGAAGCATTTACGTCGGACAGAAATGTCAATTATCCTAGGATCCAAGAATTAAGTGCACATAGGATAATAAGTTCGACTTGTCGTCAGATATTGTTCCATGATTGTTCAACGAATATTCATATATTGTGTATGGACGTTAGACGAAGTTTCAATGTCAATATGTATACCTTGATTGTCTTTAGTTCAATTCTGTGATGCATATAGTGTTTATAATTATTAAATTGAAGTCAAGGTTAGTTCCCTTATAGTTGATACTTCGTTCTATCCAATGTAGTGATGATTGACGTATTTTAGGAATGTCAATGTTGATTATTCGTCGTCAATAGGATTACGTGACAAAGCATCCGCCACAATGTTTTCAGTGCCAGGAATATGTTCAATGGAGAATTCAAATGGCTGCAGGATGATCGCGTATCTGGCGAGTTTTGGACTTTTGTGGTTTGATCTACGCAAAGATGCTACAGCACGTTGGTCAGTCTGTATGGTGAATGGAGCACCAAGCAAGAACTTTTCTAGTTTCGTGATTGCCCATATAACTGATAAAAGTTCCTTGTCCACTGTGGAATACTTTGTTTCTGCCGGCTTTAGCTTTCTTGAAATATATAAGGTAGGATGTAGAACGCCATCATGGTTCTGGAGCAGGCATGCACCAATGCCGTAGTTACTAGCATCTGTTCGTAAGAAAAATCTTTTGGAAGCATCGGGAAGTCTTAAAATTGGTTCATGCGAAAACAAATTTATAATTTTGTTGAAAGTTTCATTGCATATACCAGTCCATGTCACCTTCACCGGCATGTCTTTTTTTAACAATGAAGACAATACAGCCGTGATGGATGACAAGTTTGGTATGAATCTACTGTAATATTGAACAAGTCCTAACAAACTCCTGACCTGTTTCTTCGTCTGAGGAACTGCTATGTTTAGAATTTTGGAGACTGTACTAGGTAACGTTCGGATATATCCCGATCCAATGATATGTCCCAAAAAGGTTATCTCATTACACGCGATCTGCACCTTTGTAGGTTTAGCAGTTAGATGATAATTCCTTAGAGTGTCGAAAACATATCTAAGTCCCGAAACATGTTCCTCAAACGACGAACTAAACAAGCATATGTCGTCAATATATGTAATAACGTCTGGTCTACCTGATAAAATTTGTCGCATCAGGCGAATGAAGGTAGCTGGCGCATTAACAAGCCCAAAAGGCATCACATTCCACTGGTATAGACCTTGTGGAGTGGAAAATGCGGTGTAGTACTTAGCCTTTTCGGTCAGTGGTATCTGCCAATAACCTTTAGTTAAGTCTATCTTACTAAATATAGTTGCGTTGGATAGACGTGGCAGTAAGTCGTCGATAAGTGGATGTGGTTCGCTGTCAACTATAGTCTTAGCATTTAATTTTCTATAATCAACACATAGTCTGATGTTATTGTCCTTCTTCCGGACAATCACTAATGGAGAAGAGAATGGCGAATTACTAGTCTCAATGATTCCCAGAGACAACATCTGTTCAAGTTCCTTAGTAGTTTTAGCAAGGAAATGTAAAGGAACCGAATAGGGATGTACACGAATAGGTGTATCGTCATTGAGAGTAATGTCATGACTGATAGCCGATGTGCGACCCGGGACGTCGGTCAACACATCTGGATAAGATTGTAATAGATTAGCAATCTGTAGACGCTGTTGCGGTGTAACCGTTGAAGAGATGGTTACATCCCGCCAAGATTCAGTAGGTTGAACTACTGGTACCGGTAACGGTAACTGTACCTCAGGAAAAGAAGATTCTTCTTCCTGGATGACGGATAAGTTAGAATAATAACAAGTAGATACTGTGTTGTCATCTAGTTCATGAAAAATTGACTGTAAGTGTTCAGGACGTGTATGAAATTGCTTGAGCATGTTAATATGAAATATCTTTTTGTGTCCCTTGATATCTAAGACGTAATCAACGTCGGAAATTTTATCAATGACTTTGTAAGGACCATTCCAAGATATCAATAATTTATTGTTATTGTGAGGAAGTAACACATAAGCCTCATCGCCTGGGAATAATTGGCGTAATCGTCGAGACCTATTTTGTAGAGATCGAGCCTTAGCTTTTGCAGCCTCAGAAGAAGCTGTTGCCAACTGGCAAGACTCAATAATGTTCTTCCGAAGATTAATCACATACTCGTAAGATGACTGAGTGTCCTGAGTCATCTCCGCGTCAATTAATAAGTCTTTTATTAGTCCCATAGGACCTCTTGGGGGAGCACCAAAAACTAATTCAAAGGGAGAGAAGCCAGTTTGTTCATGCGGTACCTCCCGATAAGCAAATAGAACAGCTGGGAGTGCTCTGTCCCAGTCATGAGGGTGCTTAACAGTAACCTTATGTAGTAGTTGTTTAAGTGTACGGTTAAGTCTTTCAACCGCACCATTACTCATAGGATGATAAATACTACTTAAATTCCTATCAATGTTCCAAGTTTTCATGACTTCCTTCATGGTGTCAGATATGAACTGTGACCCATGGTCTGATAAAAGTTTTCTAGGAAACCCTATTCTAGAAAAGATGAGATGTAGTGCATCAGCTACATCTGTGGTAGTGGTGGTCTTTAATGGGATAGCTTCTGGCCATCGTGTGCACAAATCAATGCACGTAAGGACGAATCTATGTCCTCTGGCCGATGGTAGCAATGGACCAATAATATCTATGGCCATCTTGTCAAACGGTCTTACTGAGATATCGCAAGCCTGAATAGGCGCCGTGTGAAAAGCTCCACGTGCTTTCACTTCTTGGCATGTAGTACAGGAACGTACATACTGCGAAATATCTCTTGACACTCCTGGCCAAAAGAATGAAGACAGTACTCGAGATCGTGTTCGAGTATATCCCATATGTCCAGCACAATGTGAGTCATGTGCATGTTGAAGAATGTACCGTCTAAAAGTATACGGGACCATAACTTGTTGTTTCATTTGTGATTTGTCATTAAAACATCTAATCAATATGTCATTTTTAATAACAAACCAATGTTTGTTATTATTACCTGAGGATAGATTGTCAACTTTATCAACCAGCTTAAAAATTTTTTTAAAGATTTATCCTCTTTTTGTTTGGTTGCAAATGTTTCCCTGTCAATAGGTGAATTGACTACAAATTCCTCTTGGTTGTCTGCATCCATTTTATTATCACCAACTTTCTCCATGAGTTGAGTCTGCGCTCTAGTCGTCACGGCGTTTCCAGTGCATAGGTTATGTTTCTCCCATTCTATGATCTCATCTGGAGTACAATCTTTACTGCCGTGTATACGACCAACCATCAGATCAGCTATAGGCTTTTTTTAGCATACATACTTTTACATTCCCTGTGAAAAAGGGTGTTCTAATATGAACAATAGCTGTGGGGTAAAACTCAATAGTTCCACCAAATGTCATGCAGCGTACATATTCTTCGGTCGCACAGCTAGGATGTACCAGCGACTCACTTATTCCAATCGTTGTGGATCCTGAATCCCTCAGCACTGAGACGACGGATCCATTAACTATTCCCCTGTTAAAAATTAGTGAGCCTGTTCCATCGTTGACTGCAAGACCTACCTCTGGTGTAATATGTCCGCAGTTAAGCACTGTTTCTTTCGCCTTCTGAAAAATAAGATTGCATTGTTGGCAACTATTTGCCACATTATAATTAATAGCAAAACATGCAGCAGAAGACTGTGTTGTATTATTGTCAAGTGGGACCTGAGCTATAGGGGTAGTATTATTTGTAACTGCCGCCCCTGTGTTATGGTTGTAATGAGATGATCCCCGAGAATGAGATCGATTCCGAGTATAATTGTTAGAATTATCTCGTCGTCCTCTATAGTAACTATTATCTCGATGTCTCGAGCCATGATTATTACCATTCCAGTTATTGTTATTATTGGGGTATGTGATCGATTATAATTAGTGTTATGTTGACCATTGTGGTAGTTTGTTTGAGGTGAATAATTTCTATCTCGTGATCTACCTCTGTTGAACTCATTTTTATTGTTGAAATCATTATTATGTCCCTTCTGAAAGTTAACATTGTGATTTCTTTGGAACCTACTTCTGTCTACACTGTGATGTCTTTGTTTGTTATTATGATTGTAGGCCATATTAGACGCCACAGGTAGAGGTTCTCTTAATGAGGAGTTAGAAATGGTTGCATTCGGATGTGCCGAACAGTAGTTTAAAGAAATTTTTTCAACTCGTCAATAGTACCTGGTTTACGCTCCTGCAAATATGCAAAGAATGGCTGGCTAACCGAAGATAATACCTTATCCCGTAGTAGTAAATCAACTAATTTGTCGTATGATTTGTTGACTTCTGCCAGTTCAACCCATCTATTAAATGTATTGCGTATGTTCGCAATGAATCCTGCAAAATCTTTTGGAGATTCAGGTAAAATTCCCTTAAATTTCAACCTACAGTGTTCCTCGTCCAGGTGAAACCTTCGTAAAAGCAAGGACTTAATAGCACCGTAGTTATTTGCTATTGATGGGTCAGCATTTTGAGAAGCCGTCAATGGTTCTCCAACCAAGAATTCATTTAACTTGAGTACCCATGACTCTTCAGGCAAATGATTTGTTTTGCAAGTCTGTTCAAAACGTGACAGGAACGATGAAAGGTCGTCCACGTTTAAGTTGAAAGTGGGTAATTTAAAGTTGTAGAAATGTTTAGTTTGGCTGGATGACGATCCATTTTGTGCGTTATTATTCTGGTTTGCATCAGCACTTTGTGCTTGTAATCTTGCTGTCTCCAATTTAATACGCGCCAATTCCATTTCTTGTTGTAAAATAATTTCCTCTCGTTTCAATTTATTCTCTTCTTCCTGTCTGGCAATTGCTCTTTGCTCTTCTCTTTCACGTTGAGCAATCTCTCTTAATCTATTTTCCTTGGCAATTTGCTTCATCTCACGTTCTGCTTCCTTTCTTTCACGTTCCTCCTCCTCTTTCTTTAATGCAGCCTTTTGTTCCTCTTCCTCTTTCTTTAATGCAGCCTTTTTCTCTGCTTCTTTTCTTTCACGTTCCTCCATTTCTGCTTTATGTTTTTCCAGTTCTGCCTCAGCAAACTGACGAAGTTCTTGAGATTTATAACCATATTCTTTACCAATTTTAACGAAATGGTCTATAGTAAGCATTTTGACTTTTATCTGGTAAGTAATTATTGATAATTACTGATTAAAATAGTCAATAGTAGCTTCAGAGTAATTATTATACTTACTCAACTTAGGAATATTCAATATAAATAATCACAATAGTACTGAACTCTTATGTCTAAGTTCAACTAATAGACAATATTTTGTAACAATATTGTATCTAAATACTAACTATATCATAAATAGTTATGATATCTGTTAACTATAATGTAATTACATCACACAATTAATCTTAATATCCAATAATGTTGGGTATGATTCCTAGTAATTATATTGTTCAATGTACTAAGTCACTCTCTTAGTACCAGAAAAGTATATTAAATAATATACAATGGGTCTGTTACCTCAAAGGTAGACTATAAGATTATTTTATTTGGTCAATATATATATTATATTATTATGCCCTAGGCATCTCTTATAAATTGTAGTGCTAATTTCTTGGACTATCACTGCATAATTATGCAATGTCCCATATTAACCTTAAATGTCAGAAAAAATTAATTAAATTAAATTACAAGTGTATTATTGAATATAATATCATATTATTAATGTAGTATTTAATATATATCATGAGGACAAACAAAACAATGATGCAACTAAAGGGTACAAACAATGTCAAGACGCAAACAAGACATTTTCACAATTAAAAATGAATTTATGAACTAAATAAAACAAGCGGAAGTGTCACAAGCCAAATGAAGGGTCAAGGACTGACCCGAGGTCAACTTAATATACAAAGTACACAAAAAAAAAAATGCAAAAATGATGACATCACAGGACTCATAACGGACAAACATTTAACAATTATAAAATAAATTGATAGAAAGAGTAGACTGGACGAAATAGTTAACGAACATGATACAAAACTGAATAAAAATGTGAACTTAGTACAAATAAAATACGCCAGTTATCTACGGAACGGCACAGCTAACACAAACCGTCGAACGATAGCAGATCTGGACAGGCAGTCCACCGGCAAACCTCAATGGGGCTTCCAAAAGTGCAATCGTTTAACTGCCCTAAGACCGACTGAAATCTAGGTGGTCAGCTGTTCGCGACATTCCCCAGAGATTTCAGTTCCCTCCAACCGGCCCGCTAATTAACAACACATTAAAACAACCAAAAAAAATACATGAAACACATTCAGAAAAAACATGCCTATGCAGGCAAAAGGCATGGACTCAGTATTACTGTTTGCAATGACGACAGTTAAACAACTAGACTTATCTTTTCCGTTGCTTAGATCAATGCTAGAGGTCGTCAACAGCTAGGCTAATGCCCCTGACTGTCTGCTCCTGTAGTCCATATCGTGTGTTTGCTTCAATGGCTCATGTTTCCCCTGGTTAGACTTAGAAAACGGCTTTGGTTTCTCCGACAGTTCACCTACACGACTTTCGGTGACTTCACGTTGTTAGGCATTATAATGAGTACGACGTCATCTTCGACTGGATCATGTGATCGAAACTTGATCGTAAATATTGTGGTTAACATGTGCGTAAGGAACAGAAGTTTGTTTCCTTTTTCTGTCGTTCCCCACATTCGGCCGCCACTTTGTTGCTGAGTTATTTGCCGGTTGAAGATCATGTGCTGAGTATAGTTATTTTAGTGATTTCTTGTTCATCGTGCTTGTTTTATCATTACGCGAATTAGGGTGAAGCGTTCATACAACTCAGTAGCATGGTATGAAGAAGTAACATGTAATACTTGAACTCAGCAACATTAATGAAGTAATTAATGCCTTCAGGTTGAGTCCGTAATATTTAATCACATGTACACACAGGATGATCATTTCAAAATATGAGCAGAACATAAGTCCGTATAAGTCATGCATAAATTAATCAATAACGTAGACTGCTGGTTTACGTGTCAATGTCCGTTTAAGGATACAATGCAGTATTGTCGTCAGAACATCACAGCTATATGCACGCGCAGATAGACATGGCTACCTGCCGACAGTGAGACTGCGAGTCTGAATATTTCATACGAATTGGACGATTATTCTCCTCCTTCTGAGGATTCTAGTTAAACACTAACCTCCATAAGTTTCCTCTCATATAGAGTTCTAGGACTGACCCTGGTCCATCATAAATGCACATATAAATGGCTATATCATGCCATTGAATTGGAAGGTTAGAAAAACGCAGCTATTCAGCTTGGCGGTCAAGTAACAAAGGGTCGCGTCTCCTAGTTACCGACTGTGACCCAAACAACGCTAGACACGTCATAATCGATCGTGTATGGAGCGTTCAATAATTGAAAACATCTATCGCAATATATTAAATGTCTTAACCTTTACAATTGCACGTCTGCTAACCTTTAGCAGACGGCGTTAATAACATATACCGTAACAATCACCACCAAGACAATCGATACTAAATGGGAACAACTGAGAACAGCAATGACAGAAGCAGCAGTAGCGACCACCGGATACCTAGTACATAAAAAGAAAAAATGGATGAGAGAAGATACTTGGGATAAAATACAAGAAAGGAAAACAGCAAAACTTAAACTACTAGCGGCAAGTACATATAATGCAGTTGAATCTTGCAAACTAACTTATAACTTGTTAAATAAAGAAGTGAAGACAAAAACTCGAAGAGATAAAAGACATTTCATCAATGAACTGGCCGTAGAAGCTGAAAATGCTGCAAGAACTGGTAATAGTAGGTGCCTTTATCAAATTACTAAACAACTATGTCACCAGCCTACTGCTATGGAAACACCTGTTAAAGGTAAATTAGGGAATTCAATACCAACAGAAAAAGAACAAATGAAGAGATGGGCTGAGCACTTCATGGAGGTGCTAAACAGACCACCACCAACGGTAACACCTGATTTTAATAATGAAACACCCACAACCACCTTGCCAATAACTTGCAATGAATTCACGCTGGACGAGATCAAACAAGCCGTTAAAAGATTAAAAAATTTTAAAGCTGCTGGAGTTGACGAAATTTCAGGGGAAATGATTAAAGCAGTTAATGACAACAACCTCTTGAGAATTTTAGATATTATAAATGAAGTATGGAGAGAAGAACAACCACCACAACAATGGAAAGACAGTATTATTGTAAAGTTACCGAAGAAAGGTGATCTATCAGACTGTAATAACTGGCGTGGTATATCTCTATTATCAGTACCTGGAAAATTATTATGTTGCATGATGTTAGAAAGACTTAAATTGCATGCTGACGAAAAGATCAGAGAAGAACAAGCGGGTTTCAGGCCGAAACGATCATGTATTGATCAAATATTCACACTAAGAACAATTATAGAAGAATCAGTGGAAAGGCAATCGCCACTTATTATCACCTTTGTCGATTTTCAAAAAGCCTTTGATAGTCTACACCGCCCATCATTGTGGAAGATACTTACAATCTATGGTTTTCCAACAAAATATGTGAATATAATCAAAGCGCTATATGACAATGCAAGATGTTGTGTTAGAACAAATAAAGGGAATACAGAATGGTTTACAGTAGAAACAGGGGTGAAACAAGGCTGTATTTTGTCACCACTACTTTTTGGAATAGCTATTGATTGGGTTATGAGAAACTATACCCACAATGAACAATTGGGTATAAAATGGACAAATGGAAAATTCCTGGGGGATCTGTATTTCGCAGATGATGTAGCATTCTTAAGTTCAACACCAAGACAATCCCAAGAAGCAATAAATAATTTGTGTCATCTCTCGGTTAAAATAGGTCTCCAAATAAATGCCTCTAAAACTAAAGCTATGAACTTTTCTAACGAGACCTTTGATATCATCTTGAACGGGGAAAAACTACAGAAAGTTGAAAGTTTCAATTATTTAGGCAGTAAAAGAAATCCATACTAGAATTGCTTTGGCAGCTAGCGCCTTCAATAGATTATCTAACTTTTGGAAATTACGATCATTGAATATACATACCAAGCTTCGTCTGTTTAATTCAAATGTTATCTCAGTGTTAACATACGGCTATGAGAGTTGGAAAATAACAAAATCATTGGAGAACAAGCTGAATACATTCGAGAACAAATGTCTTAGAAAACTCATGAACATCAGTTGGAAAAAATTCAAGACTAATCGACAAATAAGAGAAGACTCTAGGCAGAAATATGACTCCGACTATATAAGGAAAAGACGATGGTCATATATCGGTCATGTCCTACGAATGCAAAACAACAGAATACCACTACAGGCGCTCACTTGGGTTCCTGAGGGTAAGAGGAAAAAAGGAAGACCAAAAGAAACACTCAGAAGAACAATAATAAGAGAAGGAAGAACGTTGGGCCTAAATAATGTGCAAGAGCTAAGAGGAGTGGCGTCACAACGAACAACCTGGAGAGCACTGGTTTCTGCCTTATGCGCCGTGTTTGGTGCTTAAAGAATTTATTATTATTATTATTATTATACTCCTAAAACTGAGAATCATAAAGTGTTATATATATTCTGCATTTCTGTATGGTGTAGAAACATGGACGATGAATAAGCATTTGGAAGAAAGAATTGAGGCTCTTGAAATGTGGATATATAGAAGAATGGGGCGTATCTCATGGAAAGAGATGAAAACAAATAAGGAGGTCCTAGAAAATCTAGGTATGAAAAGAGAACTAATGAGAGAGGTCAAAGTTCGGCAGCTAAAATACTTTGGCCACATAAAAAGGCATAACACCTTGCAGAAGACCATAACAGAAGGGAGAGTTGAAGGTAAACGTGCAAGGGGAAGACAGCGCTATAAGTGGGAAGATAACATCAAGAGATGGACGGGAAAGAGTCTATCAGAGTGTACCACCAAGACAAGAGACAGAAGACGTTGGAGATCCATTACAGCCAACCTCCGTTGTGGAGATGGCAACTGATGATGATGATGATACTCCTAGGAGAACGAGCCTATATTTTTAAATATAAATCCACACTACAGTGGTGTAACCAGTGGAGTGTTCTCCACGGTAAGTGGTTCCTGACAATAACGATCTTTAAGTCTTCAGGTCCACTTTGCTACAGTGAGGGACACCCTAACCCCCCAGATCCACTTTCCTGCAGTGTGGGACACCCTGAAGTATTCTTTGTATTTCTAGCTTTCTGCAAGTCTAATGTTCAGCTAAATGTACGGTTCTGTTGAGTTCATATGGTGTTACAGTAAAACTTACTGTCGACAGCAGTTATAGACATAATTGTTGGTGAAACATTTCAGTTAGTTGGAGTTAGTGTGGTGTTACAGTCGAACTTACTGTCAACAGCAGTCATAGACATACTTGTTATTGAAACATTTCTGTTAGAGTTAATATGGTGTTACAGTCAAACTTACTGTCAACAGCAGTCATAGACATAATTGTTGGTGAAACTTTTCTGTTAGTTGGAGTTAGTGTGGTGTTACAGACAAACATACTGTCAACAGCAGTCAAAGACATACTTGTTATTGAAACATTTCTGTTAGAGTTAATATGGTGTTACAGTCAAACTTACTGTCAACAGCAGTCATAGACATAATTGTTGGTGAAACTTTTCTGTTAGTTGGAGTTAGTGTGGTGTTACAGACAAACGTACTGTCAACAGCAGTCATAGACATAATTGTTGGTGAAACATTTCTGTTAGAATTAAAATGGTGTTACACTCAAACTTACTGTCAACAGCAGTCATAGACATAATTGTTGGTGAAACATTTCTGTTAGTGGGATATTGATACTCTCATATGAGAGATCTTGGGATATCCATATTAGTTTATGGATGCAAAATACCATTGTTTACGTGACAGATGTATATTTCCTGAAGTAGCAGTTCATAGGTAGATCTTTTGTCTCAAATAGAATAAACAGGAAATTTGGTAAAACGTACCTGGTTATGATATATTCAATATTTATTCTTCTTCTTCTTCTTTGATCCTTAGCCGCCGACCGTCAAATCAGTCAATGGCCATCACGCCTAGTAACGTCTTGTAGGGCAAATACAAATTGATTCCACTTTGCTCGGCCGGTGCCATCCTTCGTACAGTGCTCCAACTCTGGTTCATTCTTTGCATCTCAGCCTCCACAGTCCTCCGCCAAGTGGTTTTTGGTCGGCCTCTCTTTCGTTTTCCTTCAGGGGTCCATAGCATAGCTGTTTTTGTGATGGCATCGGGGTCTCTTCTGAGGACATGGCCAACCCAGCTCCAGTATCTGCCAGCTATGATGGTGTGCATGTCATCTTGCTTGCTCCGAGTAAGCAGATCTTGGTTGGTGGTGGTATTCGGCCAAAAGATTCGGTGAATTTTTCTTAGGCATGATGTGTGAAAAGAGGACAATTTCGACATTTCCCTCTCTGTAACTCTCCATCATTCCGCACCATAGGGAAGCAAAGAAAGCACACAGCTCTGATATAATCTTAATTTTGTGCTTGTGCTGCACTGAGAGGACTTCCAGATGTCGTTTAGACTTAAAATGGCTGTTCTTTCTTTGTTCATTCTGTTGTTGATGTCTTTGCTTGCTCCGCCGTCTAGTATTACTTTGCATCCTAAGTATGTGAAGGTGTCTGTCTGTTCCAGTTGCTGATTCCTTACTGATATGGGCTCAGGGTTGCTCACATTGAGCGTCATGACCTCTGACGTCTTTAAATTGATGTTCAAGCCCACCTGCTGGCTATACTTATTAAGTCTATCCGTTTTTTCCTGGATGTGTTGATGTGAATGTGCTAGTATTGCAATATCATCTGCATATTCCAGATTTTCCAATGTAGAAAATGTAGTTCATCGTATTCCTCCTGGACTGCCTTCTGTTGTCTGGCGCATCACCCAGTCTGTAACTGTTAAAAATAGAGTGGTTGATAAAGGGAATCCCTGTCGTACTCCTGTCTTCACCTCAAAGGTTAGGTTGCTCTGCCCAACGCTGCACGTAAAGTTGGCATAGAGGCCTTTTATGATTGACACTATGCAGCTTGGAATTCCGTAAGCCGTCAGTATTTTCCATAAACTGTCCCTATTTTCAAAATCAACGAAATTAATGTACAGCTGTCTTTGCCATTCTGAGCACTGCTCTATAATGTTCCTAAGGGTAAATATATGATCTACTCATCTTCTGTTCTTTCTAATTCCTGCTTGTTCTTTCCTCAGTGTATGGTCTACTGCTTTTGAGATTCTCTGTATAATTATCCTGCCTAGTATTTTGCTGGGAACTGAGAGAAGAGTGATTCCTTTCCAATTATTGCAGTCTGCAAGATCTCCCTTCTTGGGCGATTTGACAATTATTCCTTTGTTCCACTCTGTTGGTGTTGTCCCTGTTTTCCAGACTTGTGCAAATAGTGGTTCTAATAGTTCTGCTGCTAGCTCAGGGTCTGTCTTAAATAGCTCTGCATTTAAGTTATCATGGCCAGGAGCTTTTCCGTTCTTTAACCCTTTGATTGCTGTGATGATTTCTTCTTTTCGTGGAATGTCTGTATTAAGATCTAGATCATTTTCAGCCTCAGGAACATTCAATTGTATCTCTGGTGGTTCCTTGTTAAGAGTTTCTCTGAAATGCCCTGCCCATCTTGTTTCATGTCCCTCTGCTGTCGTGATGAGATTTCCTTGCTTATCTCTTACTAATGTAATATTGTTTGCACCTCGTTTTCCGCTGATGAATTTAGTTATTTTGTATACTGTGTTTTGTTCATTTCTCAGTGCTGCCTCTTCTGCCTGTCTTGCAAGATCGGCTAGGAAATTCTTTTTGTTGGCTCGGGTTTGGCGTTTAACTTCTTTGTCCAGCTGACTGTACTGTTCGCTATATAGTTGCTTTAACCTGGGGGACTTAGCTTCTGTTTTCTTTCTTTTCATTTCCAATCTCATCGTTATGGTGTTTAATGTTTCTGGTGTTATCCAGTCTTGCTTCTTCCTTTCCTGGAATCCCAAGCATGATTTGCTGCTTTCCTTATATATTGTTGAAATGGTGTTGAAATTCTGGTCTACATCATCAGTCAATGTCTTTTCCTGACTTTTGACAAATTGATATCGTTTCTTTATGTCAGCCGCAAAAGCTTTTCTGGTAAGGTGGTCCTTTAATTTGCTGATGTCAAACCTTTTCTGTGTAGTTACAGTTGGTCCAGCCATTCTTAATTTCACTTTCAGTTTTGCTACTACTAAATGGTGATCACTTCCCACATCTGCACCTCTTCTTACCTTCACATCTTGTAATGCATGTCTCCATCTACCATTAATCTTGATGTGGTCTATTTGGTTTCTGTCCCGACCATTTAGTGATTCCCATGTTAATTTGTGAATTTCGTTTGCTGTTCCGCTGCCGCATTTCCCCATTACTTTTTCATTATATGTATTGTGTGTTCCAACTTTCGCATTGAGGTCTCCCATTACTATGATAAGATCATATCTAGGTGTGTCTTCCATTTCTTTCTGCAGTTATTGATAGAATTCATCCTTGACCTCATCATCGCTGTCATTCGTTGGTGCGTAGCATTGTTTTAATGTAGTGTTGGTGAATCTCCCTCTCAATCTTATTCTTATCAGTCTGTTGTTGATGGGTTTCCATTCCATTAATGTCCTTTCTATTCCTTTCTATAGAATAATGGCTACACCTTCGTTGTGCTATCCATCCTCTCTTCCAGGGTAAAGTACTGTTTCTCCTGTAGCTGTTTTAACTTTTCCTGCTCCTGTCCATCTGCTCTCGCTTATCCCTAGAATGTGTAATCTATAGTTTCTCATTTCTGGTGTGACCTGTTTTAGTTTACCCGTCTCGTTCATTGTCCTGACATTCCAAAATCCTATTCTTATTTCACGTTTTGCAGTTAGGACGTCCGTTTTCGTGTCAGTGGTTTCCTTTCGGCTTTCACCACTGACAGTCATACGAGCCTCAGACTCAGGATGTCCGTCCCGCAGCAAAGTTTCTTCATTTATTGTCGTTTCCGTAACTTCATTTCTTTTTACATAGACAAGTGTGACTACCCTATGCTAAAACCCCCAACCTGGAGGACCAGGGTGTCTGCTTTAGTCTGACCCCTGCCCGCGCAAACCTGTCCAGCTTGGTAGAACATTCCAGTAGTAAAACTTCCTCTGGCATAGCTCTAGGGGTAATCAGGGTTTGCCAATATTTATTAGCTATTTATTAATATGTTTTAATACTGTAAAGTGTTTTATGCAGTTTTTCTGGTAGAAATTTAGGTCATGCACATAAATACAGGAATGATTTAATCTTAATAGTTTATATAGACTCTTATAACCCATACACTAACAACAAGCACACATAATGTATTGAACATTTCTTGCAGTAAAACATCATATGAGTTACAATGAAGCTTATTTTGTTTTATGGTAGTGAATCATGGACAATTAATAAAGAAGTAGGAACATACCGGGAGACATCACAGGTTTGATTTTATTGAGGAATGCTAATAATACCATTGAAGATAGATGAGATAGGATGTCCTGACAGAGGCCACTGTAAACGAAAGTTTATTACACACATCGAGAAGCTGTTGCCAACATTTGTTCTGGCATATTATGAAAGTTTAATCACTGTATTCCAATTGACATATGAGGAAAGTTTAAACACTATATGACAACTGACATATGAGGAAAGTTTAAACATTATGACAACTGACAAATGAGGAACGTTTTAACACTATATGACAACTGACATGAAGAAAGTTTAAACATTATGACTACTGACATGAGGAAAGTTTAAACATTATGACAACTGACATGAAAGTTTAAACACTTTATGACAACTGACATGAAGAAAGTTTAAACACTATGTGACAACTGACATATGAGGAAAGTGTAATCACTATATGACAATTGACATAAGGACAGTTTAAACACTATGTGACAGTTGACATATGAGGAAAGTTTCAACACTATATGACAACTGACATGAGGAAAGTTTAAACATTATGACTACTGACATATGAGGAAAGTGTAAACATTATGACAACTGACAAAAAAGGAACGTTTTAACACTATATGGCAACAGACATATAAGGAAAGTTTAATACTGTGTGACACCTGACATATGAGGAAAGTTTAAACCTTTATGACAATAGAAATACAAGGAAAGTTTTAACACGATGTGACAACAGACATATAAGGAACGTTTAATCCCTATATGACAACAGGCATCAAACTTGCTAATGTAGCTATAGATGTGATCTTTGTTTCTCACAATATCCTTTCAACGAAATAGAGGACAACAAATAGAGAATATATTGTATAGTTGTAGGACTTTGAAAATAGTGTCTAAAAATAGTAACAAATTTTACTAAATTTTATATTACTTTTTGCAATAAATCAAAAGTTTCATAAGATACTTAAAATCCGTCATACAAAAAGTTGTAAAAGATTACGGGCAATATATTTGCCAATTCTTATGTCATTCATTCACCCCCCCCCCCCCCCCCCACTCCCAAAGGAGCATAGGCCTTCAACAAACACATGCCAAGTCCTCTTGTCACGTGCCATCATCTCAAGTTCTTTCCACGTTCTCATCATTTTCACCTCTGTTTCCAGCTCTCTTCTTCATGTGCTTCTTGGTCTACCTCTGCCTCTCTTGCCCTGGGGGTTCCAGAACAAAGACTGCCGTGTAATGCTATCAACAGGTTTCCTCAGTGTGTGTCCTATCCATCGCCATCGTCTTCTTCTTATCTCTTGTTCCACTGGCACTTGTCTAGTTCTTGTCATCAGTTCCACGTTGGTAACCTTGTATTACCATTTTAATCCCTCTATTCGACATATCAAACAGATGGGCAGAATACGTAAAAGAATTATTCGAGGACAACAGAGGTAAAAAACCATCACCAGATTCTAATGAAGGCCCAAACATTCTCAGATCAGAAGTAGAGAATGCTATTCATATGATACAAAAAGGAAAATCAGCAGGCATGGATAACATAAAAATTGAAATGATAGAAGCTCTGGAGAGCTTTGGTATAGATACAATCACAGAAATATGCAACGATGTATACAATACAGGATATATACCACACGACATGAAGACATCAGTTTTTATAACATTGCCCAAAAAAACCAAATGCAACAGAATGTTCAGACTTCAGAACAATCAGCCTGATGAGTCATGCAATTAAGATACTGCTCAAAATCATACAGGAAAGAATAAAAAGTAAAGTAGACAGCGAAATCCAGGAAGAACAGTTTGGTTTTAGACGGAACAGTGGAACAAGAGAGGCAATATTTTGCCTAAGAATATTAGCAGAAAAATATACAGAGGTCCAAAAAAGTATGTATATGTGCTTCATTGACTATAATAAGGCTTTTGACAGAGTCCATCATGAGAAAATAATTGAATGCCTCGAAGACATAGGTATTGATGGAAAAGATATAAGAATACTCAGTAACCTTTATTGGGAGCAAACTGCCACAGTAAGATCTGGAAGGAATTATTCACCATACATAGACATAAAAAGAGGTGTCAGACAAGGTTGTGTGCTGTCCCCCTGCCTATTTAATTTATACACCGAAAAAATTTTCAAACAGATACAGGAAATACCAGGACTGAACATCAGTGGAAGGTCAATAAACAACCTTAGATATGCAGATGATACCGTGTTGTTAGCTGAAAGCGAACAGGAGTTACAAGAACTAGTGAAGCAAGTGAACAGTATAAGTCATGAATATGGACTCGACATTAATATTGAGAAAACAAAAACTATGATAATTAGCAAAACAGACGATAAACCCACATTAAAGATAAGCGTAAATGGGGAAATCCTGGAACAAGTCAAGAGCTACGTATATCTCGGTCATATAATAACAGAAGATGGCAGATGTGAAACAGAAATCAAGAAGAGAATAGGAATGGCCAAAGCTACATTCAACAACATGAAACATATACTGACATCCAAACAGTTATCTCACAAATTAAAACTGAGAATCATAAAGTGTTATATATATTCTGCATTTCTGTATGGCGCAGAAACATGGACGATGAATACGCAGTTGGAAGAAAGAATTGAGGCTCTTGAAATGTGGATATATAGAAGAATGGGGCGTATCTCATGGAAAGAGATGAAAACAAATAAGGAGGTCCTAGAAAATCTAGGTATGAAAAGAGAACTAATGAGGGAGGTCAAAGTTCGACAGCTAAAATACTTTGGCCACATAAAAAGGCATAACACCTTGCAGAAGACCATAACAGAAGGGAGAGTTGAAGGCAAACGTGCAAGGGGAAGACAGCGCTATAAGTGGGAAGACAACATCAAGAGATGGACAGGAAAGAGTCTATCAGAGTGCACCATCAAGACAAGAGACAGAAGACGTTGGAGATCCATTACAGCCAACCTTCGTTGTGGAGATGGCAACTGATGATGATTCTACTCAAGCACCCATTTATGAAAGTCTGTAGCCGTTTAGTTGTTGTCTTTGTTGTTCTCCATGTCTCAGAGCCATACAATAGGACTGACTTCACATTTGAGTTGAAGATTCTTATTTTCGTGTTGGATCCGATTTCTCTAGATCTCCATATATTTCCCAATGCAATGAAAGCCCCTCTTGCTTTTTGTATTCTTAGTTTAACATCACTGTCTGTCCCTCCAACTTTGTCTATATTGCTGCCAAGATATGTGTATGATTCTACATCTTGTATTGGTGTTCCTGCAAGTTCAACCCTGTTATCATTAACTGCATTTATTCTCATTAATTGTGTCTTTTCCCTGTGTATTTTAGGACCAAATTGCTGTGACCTCTCATCGAATGTTTCCGGTTATGGGACAGAAGAGCCAAGTCATCAGCAAAATCCAGATCATCCAACTGCTTAGTCAGAGTCCACTGGATTCCATTTATATTGTGTGATATCGATGATCTCATAACCTAGTCTATTGCTAGTAAGAAAAGAAATGGAGACAAGAGGCATCCCTGTCGCACTCCCGTTCTTATCTCAAACGGTTCTGTAAGCTGTCCTTCGTGAAGAACTCTGCATGTCATGTCTTCATATGTTTTCTTTATTCAATTAATGATCTTCAGGGGAACTCCATAATGCCTCATCAATTTCCAAAGTGATTCTCGGTCTACACTGTCAAATGCCTTTTCGTAGTCCACAAATCCGATGTATAGTGGTGAATTCCATTCCAGACTTTGTTCAACTATTATTCTCAAAGTGGCTATCTGGTCTGTTCATGATCTGTTTTGTCGAAAATCTGCTTGCTCATCTCTCAGTTTCTTGTCTATGGACTCTTTTAATCTCTCAAGAATAATCCTGTTTAATACTTTTCCTGGCACTGATAGTAACATTATTCCTCTATAATTTGTGCACTCTTGTAAATTTCCCTTCTTAGGCAACTTAACCAGATATCCTTCTTTCCATTCTGCTGGTATCTCTTCCTTTTCCCAGACTTTACCAAGTAATTTATATAACATCTCTGTAGCCGTGTCGATATATGCTTTGATGGCCTCTGCTGGAATGCCATCAGGTCCAGACGCTTTTCCATCTCTTAGAAGCTTTATGGCTTTCTTTATTTCTTCCTTCGTTGGTCTTTCACCGTTAATTTGTAGCTCTTCTTCTGCTGGCTGATGTCTGGGGGGTTTTGTGGAGCTGGTCTATTGAGAAAGTCCTCAAAATATTCTGTCCACCTCTTCATTTGCTCTTGTATATTGCTGAGCAGTTTTCCATTCTTGTCTTTTATGGGGCAACTTGTTTGCTTGTATTTCCCTGTCAGCTTCTTTGTGCTGCTATACAGTTTTCTCATATTTCCTTTGGCTGCAGCATCTTCTGCCTCTCTTGTCAACTCTTCAATATACTTCTTCTTGTATATTTTGATACTTCTTTTTACTTCTTTGTTTGCTTCTGTGTACACTTCTTGAGCCTTGGCTTTGGAACTTCTGGTTTTGCTTGTATTTAAATCTGCTTTTTTTTCTGTCTTTTATCTTATTGATGGTTTATGTTGATATCCATGCTTTTTGTTGTCGTTCCCTTCTCCCCAGTATTTCTTCACACGTCTCATTCCATACAGTTTTGATTTGCTGTCAATAGTCTTCTGTATTCTCTTTATCTTCCAGCTGTTGGAGCACTTGGAATTTGTTGGATATTGCAACCGCAAATTTGTCTCTTTTGTGTTTGATTTCTTAGATGTCCTACATTAAATTGTTGTCTATAATTTTGCATTGTTGCATATCTCTTGAGTTTCATTTTTACTTTGGCTATCAGAAGGTGGTGATTTGATGCCACATCTGCTCCTCTATATACGTGACCTGGGCGTAGTTCTATAATTCGCTAGCAAGCAATGCATTAACATCCTGCGTTTACTCATTTTAATCCACGCCTCTTTTACTTGAGATGTAAACAAACAGACATATTACCAACTCCCGCGACCTGCCAGGTAACAGGGAGCGAACTCTGATTTGTTTACCTAAGTTTCTCACGCGAGCTGATCTGTCAATCATCGGACAGACCGCACGTGGGATACACACTAATCCTTCGATGTTCGTTCTCGGGGAGAGATAACGTTTCATCTCGAGACGCGAGCGATTTTGAAAGGAACCCTTTTATCGTAACGAGGGCCTTTTTATGTTGGTCAAACAGAGCTCGACGAGAGAAACGGTGGTCGGCTCAGAGGACTTTTCATCTGGTCCACAGTTTCTCAATTCTTATAGTTCGCACGTTAATGCAAAATTAACACCATTAGGGATCAGACACTGGTTCCTTAAACTCACTGATCAGTTGTCGCTCAGAATTCTGGATAATCTAAGCACGTTATTCTAGAACCATTGTTGGAGTGTGTTAATAGCATCTCGTGGAGATTGTTCCATTTCTGATTTGTGGTAATAGTAATTAGCATTTATACGATTTAATGAGCTGAGTTTACCATTATAATTCACTGTGATTTTCTAACGTTAAAACTAGTGAAATAAATAACGCGTAGCTATTTTTCTTTGCCAGAGATGCAGTTAAAATATAATTTTAACACCCGCTTCTCACATTAGAAGATACGCTTTAGTTGACTGATTAAGTTAAGCGTGACTATAGTGACCGAATAAGATTCACGTGTATTTCATTTTGTGTTTTATAGTAAGTGATTATTGTTTATACCTTATGACTAAACTAACAGGCGCCGCCAATAAAATAATTATTAACGACAGACGATATTTGTAAGTGCGCGAAGGGGTAATTAAACAATAGTTGACAATGTGAGCCGATCGTTAACGTGCGTGCAGAGGGGCGGGAAGGTACATACCTTGGTCCGAACCTGAAAGTGCAGCGCAGGCGAAAAGCTGACCGTATAGTTGTAAATAAAGTCACCGTGTGCCTTTTAACTTTAAGCAGGATTGCCAGAGAGGGAAAGAGACCGTCTTGTCCCCGACCGTGTACATATAGAATAGTTGCTTTTCTTTTTCATAATGTCTTGTTTATTTCTCGCAGACCTGACAGGGCGGCCAGCAGTTTTTCTTCATTATTGTCTCCAGTTACTGATTAGATTTATGTTGTCGTCTTCGTGGCTTACGAGTCCCCAAGTGCAGTTGAGAACAGGACTGGATAAAAGACAAGTAAACATTTAACTATTAAGTTAACTGGACTATCAATACCCAGATAATTTCTTCCAATTTATCAGCCATGGGAGTGGTATATGAAATAATATCAATATCTGATTTTTGACAGACGCAGCACCGGATTTATTCAGAAAGTTGCGCTGTTTCAAAATCGGCACTCACCACAGAGCCAGCCGATAGAATCTACCAATCAATCAATTACCATCATCAGTAACATTTTTTAGAAACTAGCTGTGTCCAAATACTAGAGGTATTTTTTAAATTCTTTGCTGTGAACACAAAATCTCGGTTTTTTCTACCATTTAACTATTCGAGGTGACATTATTGATCCAGGAGTACACCACCAAACTTGGCGTCCACTTTATAAAGTTATCGTCAAGGCTGGACTGGGGCCAAATTTGGCACTGAACACTGACATTATTAATATCGATAAATATATTCAGGATTACTGTATATCCCAGGAAATATCACCAAGATTAGGTAAGGAGCGAGAGCGTGGCCACGTATGACAGAGAGAGAGAGATTGAATATTTTCTTGTTACGGTAGCTTGTACCAAACTGGTTATTTAGCTTTTAAAATTGTTTACTTACGGAGTAGCACTTATTAGGAACTTTGTTTTCTTTACTGTCTATGCTATAACCTAGTGCTAAACTTTTTAACCTTTGGGGTTATTAACTTGTTAGGTTCTTATCTTCTCAATGAGGGGAGGGCACAGGTATTCTGTTATTTTTCTATATATATAATTCTGATGTATTTGATCTTTCTTCTAGATATTCGATGTTGTAAAGTTTAATGAAAATGAACAACAAAAGAACTAAACTTTGTGTGTTGGTCAGACCCATACCCAATTTAACCACAGTTTTTTTCACGTCTGT
This sequence comes from Oreohelix idahoensis, assembly GCA_024509875.1. Taxonomy (NCBI): domain Eukaryota; kingdom Metazoa; phylum Mollusca; class Gastropoda; order Stylommatophora; family Oreohelicidae; genus Oreohelix; species Oreohelix idahoensis. The sequence goes on along the minus strand of JAMPIV010010432.1, from coordinate 127,704 downwards.
GTCTTGTTGTCACATAGTTGTGTGTGTGTGTGTGTGTGCGTGTGTAGTTAAACTATTAATTAGATATACGGAGAGAAAGATTGTCTTATACTAAAATATAGTCGTATAGATAAGCTGGACTAGAGAAAATACTCATTCCAGAGACAGATCTTCTTAAACTTTCCACTCGTGAAAATCTTTTTTCTTACACCTTTACTTCTCACGTATTATCACCATCCCCTATACTCAGGCGGGATCATAAATAACTTTAAAACCTATCTAAATGCGGCACCACTAAAGGGGAGGAGCTGCACTGAAATGTTATTTTCGTTATTAATTGCTGGATTTCAATGAACATGCACAGACTTAACCTATATCAATACTAGATACGCAAAATGAAGAGTTTTGTAGCACTGCACCACTGGTTCACATAGAAACGGTGGCCATATTGTATTCGGTTGTTCTATTCAATTTGCTAAGGCTTTTTTATCATTACATTTTAAAACATTTTATGTAATGGATTTTTGATAACTTTAATACAACAAAAACATTTTAGAACTTTGAATATAGTGTCTAAAAATAGTAATAAATTTTACATTACTTTTTGCACTAAATCAAATGTTTGATCAGATAATAAAAATCCATCACATAAAAAGTTTTAAAAGATTATGGGCAACATATGTGCCAATTCTCATGTCAATTAATACATAAGTGTGGACGTTACAAGAAAATTAGGATGAGAAATATAGATTTTGAGAAAATTTCATTTTTCTCCATAAATAGACTACAATTAAAAAAGTATGTAACATTGCCCCTGAAAAAATTGTTTACTTATCATTTAGAACATGCTGGCAGAATAGCCAGCTTGCTCTGCAGCTTCCTATCTGGCTTTCTGTTGAGATTTGTGTCTAATTTCCTTTCATTTTCTTAATGCATTTTTCTGCAGTTTTAGAGCTGAGCAATACTGGATTCATTGTTCTATTTCAATTTGCTAAGGCTTTTTTATTTATTAAGCTATGAGTACCAAATTTGAACTCATCGTTTATCATTACATGTTAAAACTTTTAGTTTGATGGATTTTTGATAACTTTAATACAAAAAACATTGTAGAACTTTGAAAATAGTGTCTAAAAATAGTAACAAATTTTCCAAAATTTTATATTACTTTTTTGCAATAAAACAAATGATTGATAAGATACTTAAAATCCGTCATAAAAAAATTTGTAAAAGATTATGGGCAATATATGTGTTAATTCTTATGTCAATCAATACATAAGTGTGGAAGTTATACGAAAATTAGTATGAGAAAAAAAGATTTCTATAAAATCAAATTTTTTCGAAATAATTAGAATATAATTAATTAAGTATCTAATACTACAGCAAAAAAAAAATAACTTACTTGTCATTCAGAACATACCGGCCATATATCCAGCTTCCTCTGCAGCTTCTTGTCTGGCTTTCTGTTGAGATTTGTGCCAAATTTTCTTCCTTTTCTTAGTGCAGTTTTCTGCCGTTTTAGAGCTGAGCACGAGACGTTTACGCTTTCTTGCTCCTGCCAGTCGACAAGCCTCTTTTCCACTGTTCAGCCTCAGGACTTTCTTGAAAAATATAACAGCCTCAGGTGCTTCATTAAATTCAGCAACTGCACTTAGAAGGCAGAATTCCACGCGCTTTCGTGAATGGAAGATATGCTTTGGCACTTTACTCCAAATAACTGAATGAAGGACCTCATTGGAGTTTTGGGTAGCCTTTCTTTCACAGCGACTGAGCAGTTTCAGATTTGTCAGCCTGTCATACACTGGTGTCAAATGTCTGTTCAACGGCTTTAAAGTCCAGGGGCGTATGTATACTTTTTGATGCCCAAAAACATACTCATTCCTAGATAAGGCTGCTTTATAGAAACACCAAGAGCCTTGGCCAGTAGGACAAAACTGATGCTGGATATAATCATCATTTGAATAGCAATGATGTAGGCTAGCCATAATAGTAGTGTCAGGCGCAAAACGGTTTGCATTCAGGAGGCGCGACATGACTTTTATATAAGGAAATACTCCGGGTCGATTCTACAGGAGGCGCGTCAGGAGGAGGCGCGTGACTTTTTATATAGCAATATATATTAGACGGGGGGGGACTTCCTCTGACGATCAGATTGCTTCCTGTTGTATCGCTCTGTCCTAACATAGTTCGATAATGTGTTATGTGTTGTTTATGTTACAACAGTTATACATATTTTACAAAACATTTAGTTATACAATATATATATATATATATATATATATATATATATATATATATATATATATATATATATATATATATATATATATATATAATATATATATATATATATATATATATATATATATATATATATATATATATATATACAGTACTTTGCAAAAAAAATGGCAGTCATATTTTCGCAACGCAGCACACTCATAGAAGCAAATAATAATAAAAACTGTATGTCCAGAGGAAGATTGGTATCTCCCCTATCTATTAACAGTGGTTTCAGTACAATATAATGTTGCCTTCTCCAGCAAGGCAAGCCTGGATGCGGCGAGGCATACTTCCCACAAGTGTTTGTAGGTAATTGTGAGTCAGACTGTCCCAGTATTTTTCAGCTACCTTCTTCAATTGTTCAACGTCTCTAAGTCCACTCTTTTAAATGATTCTTGAGTAGTGCCCAAACGTTTTCAATTGGGTTTAGGTCGGGACTGTTGCTGGGCCACTTCAACACTATCACATTCTTCACTTGCAGCCATGCTTTGGTGGTATGAGCTGTATGCTTTGGGTCATTGTCATGTTGAAATGTGCACCCATCGGGGTACATGACCTGCATAAATGGCAGAAGGTGTCCCTCTAGTATGTCGATGTACCTTTCTTTCGTGAGAATTCCTGTGAAAACACACTGTGGGGTGGCACCTCTTGCTGACACCCCTCCCCAAAGATGGAATTTCTGGGTATGTTTCGGTCACTGGTACACAGGCGTTACAGAGTCTTTCGTCCAAATATTTATTTGAGCAGGATAAGACCAAACAGAACATTCATCTGAAAAAATCATATTGTCCCATAACAAATTTTGGTGTTCGTGGCACCAGTTCAAGCGCATCTGTTTGTGAGTCTCTTTGAGCAATGGTGACAAAATTACCCGCTTTTTGTGTAATTCATCCTGTGTAGCTTCTGGTTGACAGTAGCATTAGATACCTCTGGGCTTCCCAACTCGATCATGCGCTGCCGTATGTTTTCTATACTCTTCATTGGCCCAGCCCGAACGATTTGGGCGAGACGCCGATGGTCCTTTGTGTCCAAAATTCTTGGCCTCCCACTTCCTTCTTTTTGCTCGATTCCATTACCTGCTTTTAATTTACTCACAACTCTGTAGACAGTCCGCTCAGGAATGTTCAAGGTTTTAGAAATGTTGGAACATGTTTGATTTCCTTCATTCCAAAGCTGTGAAATTAACATACACTTTGACTTTGTATCCATTTTCTGCCACTAGCATTAGAAATTGTCGTCTGCTCTATTATCAAGGGACTTTACTCTACGCTAATTTTTTTTTACATTTGGTAGTGTTTGCTCACTTCAGTGGAGTGCAAATTTGGGGCAGAACATGCATATTTAATTAGATTTCAGCTTATTTAGCTGAGCAATATGACTGCCAATTTTTTTTGCAAAGTACTGTATATATATATATATATATATATATATATATATATATATATATATATATATATATATATATATATATATATATATATATATATATATATATATATATATATATATATATATATATATATATATATATATATATATATATATATATATATATATATATATATATATATATATATATATATATATATATATATATATATATATATATTACAAACATAAAGAAAAAAACACTAAATACATTTTATATATTTATTGACAAAGAAGCGTTAGCGGTCGGGGTGATGGTCTATGGTTGATGTAGGATGACATCTAACCTCACTACTACGGTCGTGCCGGCCATACGACTACAAGGTATAAGCGGTGTTGTGTGGGTGGTATTGCTTTTGGTTTGCTTGGTGTTGTGGGCTGTTGTATTTTGCCGGTAGTGTGTTGGTGTGTTTGTTTATACATATATACATACAATATATGTAAAAAATATAAAAAAATCGATAATGGCGGAAAATATAAAAAATCGATAATGGCGGCGTAGGTTACTAAGGGAGTTTTTTAAGGGAGAGGGTATTGACTTTTTGGCTGGTGGGGGTGACGACGCCTGGGGGTGTTGGGGTGAAGCGGGTGGGTGTGCGTATTTGTGTGGGTATTTTTGTGTATTGTTGTATTGTGATGGTAGTGTGTTGGTGTGTTTGTTTATACAATATTTTACAAACATTTATTTATACAACATAGATAACAAAGGTTATAAATAGAAGTATATATTTAATGAGCTCTTTTAAAAGAATACTTGAGTTAAAGAGGAAAATTTAAAAAATCGATAAAGGCGGCGTAGTTTACTAAGGGGGGTTTTTGAAGTGAGTGGAGCCTTTTTGTGTTGGCGGGGGCTGACGACGCATGTGTGTGTGTTGGTTAGGGGTGCGCTTTGTGTGCTGTTGTGTTGTGCCGGTGGTGTGTTGGTGTGTTTGTTTATACAATATTTTACAAACATTTATTTATACAACATAGATAACAAAGGTTTATAAATAGAAGTATATATTTAATGAGCTCTTTTAAAAGAATACTTGAGTTAAAGAGGAAAATTTAAAAAATCGATAATGGTGGCGTAGGTTACTAAGGGGGTTTTTTTAAGGGAGAGGGTATTGTTTTTGGCTGGCGGTGATGACTCGGGGGTGTGTTGGGGTGTAGCGTCGGAGTAAGACAAGGTATAAGCAGTGCGGTGTGGGTGGTATTGGTTTTGGTTTGTCTGGTGTGTTGTGTGTAGGTATTTTAATTGTTGTATTGTGCTGGTAGTGTATTGTTTCTTCATACAATATATACATATATACAACATGCATAAAAAATCAATAATGGCGGACAATATAAAAAATCGATAATAGCCGAAAATATAAAAAAGCGATAATGGTGGCGTAGGTTACTAAGGGGGGTTTTTAAGGGAGAGGGTATTGTTTTTGGCTGGCGATGAAGACTCATGGGTGTGTGTGTTGGGGTGTAGCGTCGAAGTAAGACAAGGTATAAGCGGTGTGGTGTAGGTATTTTAATTGTTGTATTGTGCTGGTAGTGTATTGTTTCTTCATACAATATATACATATATACATACAATATATACAACAGACATAAAAAATCGATAAAGAGGAAAATATAAAAAATCGATAAATTCGCTTAGTATGAGGTTTATAGAGAAATAGCGTGGTGTGGTGTTGGTTTTTTTTTTTTTTTGGTTTTGTGTTGTGTTGTGTGTAGTTAACCGGTTAGATGGAAAGAGGGGGGTTTCTACAATTTGGGGTGTAGCTGGCGGGTGTAGGTATTTTAATTGTTGAGTGTAGTTGTATTGCGTTGTTTCTTCATACAATATATACATATATACATACAATATATACAACAGACATAAAAAAATCGATAAAGAGGAAAATATTGAGATAAAGAGGAAAATATAAAAAATCGATAAATTTTATAGCGGAAGCTGATTAATGAGCATGGTCGGTGGGTTTTTAACGGAGAGTGTATTGGTTTTTGGCTGGTGGGGGTGATGACGCATGGTTGTAACTGGTGGATGTGGGTTTTTGTGTGCTTGTATTGTGTATGATTCGGCATTGTGTTGTGTTGTCTTTTTATACAACATGTATATACATATTTCACAACAGATAGGCAATATAAATACGCTAGTTATACACACAATATTTATACAGCATAGATAACAAAGATTTCTTAATTGTAATAAATATATTTAATGATCTGTCTTGTAAAAGAAGACGAAATATTAAGCTAAAGCGATAGTCTCAGCCGCTTCTTTGCCGTTTCGGTGGTGGTTGTAGATTAAAGACATCGTCCGGGTGCTTGTCTATGGTTGCTGCAGGAGGACAAGCGTTGATGTTAGGACACCAACTTGGTTCTGGGAATATTGGTTGATAACAAATGGAGTTGATGTACTGGTCAAACGTGTTACTGTTACAAACAGTAGGACAGGTATCTGTATTTGGTAACTGTAGTCGGTCAAATTCGGCGAGGATTTCGCCCTGTAAAGCCAACAAATGTTCAAACTCAGGGCGAGTCAACGTAATGCCGGTTTTGGTAGGAAACGTTAGATATGATTCACCAAAGTATTTTCGCACGTGTAGTAAAGGCTGGCCTCGGTAAAAACTTACAGACGCGGCCTTCAGACCACTATCCAACGGTTTAAGCATTTCATCACTTCTACGCATGTAGACCCAGTTTGTGGGAACAGTGGCAAGTGCAACCATCTTCAGTGCGTTGTGCTCGTGAGTGCCTGGGCGTTGGTCTCCCAAGTGTCTATTTATATGATGGAAAACTAGTTTAATCTGGTTTTTGAAACGTGTCCAGACTTGTTGCGTGCTAACAGAGGGTTGATTAGTCACAAAATAATCGATAGTTGACGCGTTGTCGATGTGAACATTGTTTGTGTGTGTGCTGGTATTGTAAGTGGAGATGATACAAATGTACGCAAAGTTAGGTAATTTATAAGCACAGATGCGCAATAAGTGTTTATATATAAAATTTTATAATATTATTATGAAGTGGGGACATTGGCGGTGTGTGCCTGTCTTGTGATGTAAAAATAGGACAGGGAATTTCCGTTGTTGGGTGAGTAAAGCTAAAAGACTAGCTTATTGTGATGTTTATTGAGACCATTAGTACATTTTTCCCGCCCCGCGTTTGTTGTGTAGTGAGAACCTCCAAAAAAGTGTGTTTGTCTGGTGGTTTGTTTGTAGGTATTGATGAGAATTACAACTAATTGGTGTTAGCTTTCTTGGTTTGATAGTCCTTTTCACAGTGTAAAATCACTATTGGTTATCTGTAGTGTTTTAAATAGTTTTGTTAAGCCATTATGTCTATAATATTTTGGGCCATCTTGACGCTGAATATACGCTAGATGTATATTTATCAGATCACCGAGGGCGGATGCACATGCGCACATAACTTCACACGTCAAAAAAAATCTTTACAGGAGCGATTATATGTTGATTTTTCACTGTCGCTGTTAAAGAGGCCATACCGCAGACTTGTGTAGATTAACCAATTATTGTGGAGGTAGTGTATTCTTAAGCAATAACAGGAGATTTTTGTATATTTCATGAAAGTTTAGGTATAGGTACACTGTCCAACAGTGATCTCATCAGAACGTTGTTATTAATGTGGATGTGTTGTAGTCTTGGTACAAACAACAAGCTGATTTAGACATAGCTTTAATATTTTTTATTCGAAGGAGTTGTGCTTTTACCCTTTTACATGAATATAACAACCGATTTGTTCCAAAACCTCCAGGCAACTATGTTGCTGCTTGACTTGAGAAGAAGGAATTTTTATAAGCACGCATTAAGTGAATTCCCTTTTTCCTGCCCGCTATAGAATAAAGAGGAAATATAAAAAAAAGGGATACATTTTATAGAGGAAGATGTAAGCGTGGTGTGGTGGTGTTGATGTTGGTTTTTGTGTCGTGTTGGCGTGCAGGTATTGAGAATATAGGGTGGTAAGAGGTGACGTTTTTTGTAATTATCGGAGGCAGCTATTCTTATGATGTAAAAATATGACAGGGAATTTCCGTTTGTTGGGAGAATGTAATTACATAATGATACGGGCTCTGGTCCACGGGGTAGTTTTTTTAATTATTTATATTATAGCATGAGTAATAAGTCTACCCACCCCAATGGCTAGCTAGTGGTATATAAGTGACCCCGCATACAGCCGCATTCTCCACATAAAAAATACTTGCAAAGGCCAGGCTGAACAATGCCCAATAGACAGTTTTATTGAACACAACAACGCTCCGTAGAGATATATGTCACAGGCAGACTAGATTATGGCGGCAACTAGACACGCCTTAGTGTTGCAGACTGCAACCGGAACAATGTCGAGGCTCTTTTCATTCATTTTTAATAAAGTTCAAACACGTGCTTTTACCCTCCCTAGTAAGAAACTCGGGTCGATGCAGACTTCACGACGAAATCATTGAGCGTTTATAAAATTCCGTTACCATGGACGGTGACGTCAGGGCTAAATATAGTTATCTAGAAAAGCGTAATAAAAATCTAACATGCAGAGTTTTGCGTATTGGTAGACGAAAAATCCTATCTGCGACGGGATTTACCTTTGTAAGACTAACATTTTACCTTTGTAAGACTAACCCTGCTGCTTATTTCTGTTCACGTCACAAGCTCAAAATACAAGCGATCAATAGTAGAAATTTATAAAAGAAACATTTCTTCGTTCGTGTGTTCAAACCCCCGCGACTTAAGGTTTCACTTTTTTCACACGGGCGACATCTGATGATATGTTTTATATTGTCTCCCAAGCGGTTCAAACATGCGGCAACCACGGAAATGTAGTACATTAAATAAATGTAACTAAGTATTTGTTCCAGTTATCAAACGGTTATCTACGTTTTTGTCCTGCAATTTTCAAACTTTAGTAAAAAAACTTTTCTTCCAATCAGCAAAGATGGTCCCAAAATGTTCTCCCAGGACTGCTCAAAGGTTCAAAACTGTAGGTAAATAGATCAGCTGTCAAATACTTCTTTAAATATTTCTTTAAATATTTCTTGCAGTTTTCCAAACCTTTTATTAAAGATTTTTTTCATTAAATATTTTTTCGTGTTGTCAGTACTTGACAATGCAAATAATTCTTGCAGCTGTCCAAAATTTTCTTCCACTTGTCAAATATTTATGCAAATATTTGTTTCCAGTTGCCAAATATTTCTTCAAATTTTTCCCACTTGGCAAATATTTTTTTCCAGCTGTCAAAAATTTCTTCCACTTGTCAAACATTTCTTACCGTTGTCAAAATATTTCTTCCACTTGGCAAAAAAATGTCTTCCACTTGTCAAAATATTTTTTCCACTTGACAAAAATTTCTTACACTTGTCAAATATTTATGCAAATATGTTTCCCACTTGGCAAATATTTCTTACAGTTGTCAAAATATTTTTTCCACTTGTCAAATATTTCTTCAAATATTGCTTCCACTTGTCAAATTTTTTCCCACTTGTCAATTTTTGTGTGTGCATGTTTCAAATATTTCTTCAAATTTCTTCCTGCTTGTCAAATATTTCTTCCAGTTGTCAAATATTCATGCAAATGTTTCTTGCATGTGTCAAATATTTCTGCAAATTTCTTCCCGCTTGTCAAATATTTCTTACAGTTGTCAAACGTTTCTGCCATGTGTTAAATGTTTCTTCAAACGGGTCTTCCATGTGTCAAATAGTTTTTGCCTTTGTCACATATTTCATCAAATGGCTAATCCGGTTCTCAATATAGCCAATTTTGCACCCCGAAAAAAGTACTTTATTGGCTGAGGTCATTCCCATGACACTCACACAACTATGGTATAGGACCCGTGGACGAACCAGATAGTTTTAAAGACGCAATCACTAATATAACTTTCCTATCAGCAAGTATAGACCAAATAAATTGACAGGAAGTAGACAAGTCCCAGTGGAACAAGAGATGAGAAGAAGACGATGGCGATGGATAGAACACACACTGAGGAAACCTGTTGATAGCATTACAAGGCAGTCCTTGTTCTGAAACCCCCAGGGCAAGAGAGGCAGAGGTAGACCAAGAAGCGCATGGAGAAGAGAGCTGGAAACATAGGTGACAATGATGAGGAGAACGTGGAAAGAACTTGAGATGATGGCACGTGACAGGAGGACTTGGCATGTGTTTGTTGAAGGCCTTTGCTCCTTTGGGAGTGGATGGTTACGAATGAATGAATGGTTGCATTAAATGGATCTTTTGTTTTCAGAGTTATAATTTTAGGTCTGCAGATAGATTCAGTGTTGATTGTTAGTGCTACTTGTTGTCAGTGTGGATTGTTAGTGCTACTTGTTGTCAGTGTGGATTGTAAGTGCTACTTGTTGTCACTAGATTGTTAGTACTACATGTTGTCAGTGTGGATTGTTAGTGCTACTTGTTGTCAGTGTGGATTGTAAGTGCTACTTGTTGTCACTAGATTGTTAGTACTACATGTTGTCAGTGTGGATTGTAAGTGCTACTTGTTGTCACTAGATTGTTAGTACTACATGTTGCAACTGTAGATTGTTAGTGCTACTTGTTGTCAGTGTGGATTGTTAGTACTACTTGTTTTAAGAGTAGATAGAATTTAAATTGTTTGTACTACCCGTGTCCTCAGTTATAAGGTTTTAGTGCCTACAAATCTTTCAGCTGCTATACAGTTAAATGTTACACGTTGTTCAACTGGGGCTACTGGGGTCTTTTGCAGCCAGTGCCAGGTTGAAGAATGTGCATGTGTTCTGTAGTTGTTGAGTGGTGCTGTATAGAGTGTTTATGATTGCTGGGGAGTTTGGTAGTAGCTTTATTCTTTCTGTGCAGAGTCCCGGGGGTAAGCAGCAAATGCTGAACTTCTGAAGGGTAATGAATTAGTGAGTCTACAAGGAGCACAAGACTCCACCAACTTAGCTTGTTGTATTGCATTTCTCAAATTACATACCTTGAGGGGTTTGCCTTCAATTAATATTTCTAATCTTAAGTGGTATTTTCTTTCAGGAACATTTTTCATCTTGGGTGGCCCTCTAGAAATGCCATGGTCATTTGACCGTCTGTTCAAGTATGATCTCAATGACGTGGTTGCCATCCTCCAACTGATTCCTGACTCGGAGTACTACTTTGTGGACAACATCACTGCTGTTAATGGAACTGTATTGGACAGTCATCTGATCAAACCACCTGTTAAGGGATAAAGAATTTGCCCGAATTCTAGCTCGGTCTAGGGTTAATTGTTGTTAATAAAGATGTGATAATTCATGTATTTTGACTTGGTTCTCCTTACTTTTGATTTGGTTTACAATGTCAAATATTATGGTAACCACTCCTCGTGTCTGAACCTTTCTCCTTTCAAATTATTCAAATATTGAATATCGTTGAGAAATGCTGGAACCAGCAGGTATTAACTGGAGAAACATCTTGGCTTAGACGATATTGCGAAACTTTAATAAACACTAGGTACATATTCTCAACGTCACAATTACGATAATGGCATGTATGCTCCACCTCCATATTTACAGTCTTGCTTTCTCTAAGTTCGACTTTCTTAAATTATATTATTCAGCTTCTCAATATACCTCTATATAGTTTCATTCATTATTTTCAATTATCATCGGGGTATTTCGCGTCCCGGCACAACAAAGGTTCACATATATTTCTTGGAACACATTTCCATTCTCATGGGAATTATCATCCCGCACTATATTCACTTTTAATCTTGGCACTTTATTCTGCCTATAATTTAAAGCATATATTGCTTACCAACCATATTCTCCAGCATATCCCTTTAATAAATACTGCAATGGCTGACATACAAGCCACATGGAGACACATCTAGACGCTATAGCGTCACACATACCACTCTTCTTTTTACGTTATTGCCTAGCTACTCATCTCATAGTAACTGCATTCTTGTCTCTCTTTCCTTTAGTTGAAGTACGACATGGTGTGACAAAAACCCGATGTTAATAATAATTTGCTGCGATACAAATCACACCAAGAAGTAACCTCAACACCACCCAGTGTCAGATTTGTACCTGGAGTCAGAAGTGAGTGCTGTAACTGGAACATACGGGTATCACGTCTCAGACAAAGCACAGTCTAATACTTTCCTCGTCTCAGTATCTCCTTTTATTTCAGTTAGAGGAATACAGTTTTTCTTTCTTATTGTTATTGTTGAACAGAATCGACATCATTGCACTCCAGGCAAACCCATAGGTGCTCAGTCTTCAACAATATATAAGGAAAGCAGCAAATCATGCTTGGGATTCCATGAAAGGAAGAAGCAAGACTTGATAACACCAGAAACATTAAACACCATAACACTGAGAAAGTAAATGAAAAAAAGAAAACAGAAACGAAGTCCCCCAGGTTAAAGCAACTATATAGCGAACAGTACAGTCAGCTATACAAGGAAGTTAAACGCCAAACCCGAGCCAACAAAAGGAATTTCCTAGACGATCTTGTAAGACAGGCAGAAGAGGCAGCACTGAGAAATGAACAAAGTACAGTATACAAAATAACTAAATTCATCAGCGGAAAACTAGGTGCAAACAATATTACATTAGTAAGAGATAAGCAAGGAAATCTCATCACGACAGCAGAGGGACAGGAAACAAGATGGGCAGAGCACTTCAGAGAAACTTTGAACAAGGAACCACCAGAGACATACATGAATGTTCCTGAGGCTGAAAACTATCTAGATGTAAATACAGACATTCCACAAAAAGAAGAAATCACAGCAATCAAGGGGTTACAGAACGGAAAAGCCCCTGGCCATGATAACTTAAATGCAGAGCTATTTAAGACAGACCCTGAGCTAGCAGCAGAACTATTAGAACCACTGTTTGCACAAGTCTGGAAAAAAGGGACAACACCATCAGAGTGGAACAAAGGAATAATTGTCAAATTGCCCAAGGAGGGAGATCTTTCAGACTGCAATAATTGGAGAGGAATCACTCTTCTCTCAGTTCCCAGCAAAATACTAGGCAGGATAATTATACAGAGAATTTCAAAAGCAGTAGACCATACACTGAGGAAAAAACAAGCAGGAATTAGAAAGAACAGAAGATGTGTAGATCATATATTCACTCTCAGGAACATTATAGAGCAGTGCTCAGAATGGCAAAGACAGCTGTACATTAATTTCGTTGATTTTGAAAAGGCTTTTGACAGCATACATAGGGACAGTTTATGGAAAATAGTGAGGGCTTATGGAATTCCAAGCTGCATAGTGTCAATCATAAAAAGCCTCTATGCCAACTTTACGTGTAGTGTTGGGCAGAGCAACCTAACCTTTGAGGTGAAGACAGGAGTACGACAGGGATGCCCCTTACCAACCACGCTATTTTTAACAGTCACAGACTGGGTGATGCGCCAGACAACAGAGGGCAGTCTTAGAGGAATAAGATGGACTACATTTTCTACATTAGAAGATCTGGAATATGCAGATGACATTGCACTACTAGCACATTCACATCAACACATACAGGAAAAAACGGATAGACTTAATAAGTGTAGCCAGTAGGTGGGCTTGAACATCAATTTAAAGACGTCAGAGGTCATGACGCTCAATGTGAGCAACCCTGAGCCCATATCAGTAAGGAATCATAGACTGGTACAGACAGACACCTTCTCATATTTAGGATGCATAGTAACACCAGACGGCGGGGCAGGCAAAGACATCAACATCAGAATGAATAAAGCAAGAACAGCCTTTTTTTAGCCTAAACAACATCTGGAAGTCCTCTCAATACAGCACAAGCACAAAATTAAAATTATATCAGAGCTGTGTGCTTTCTGTGCTTCTCTATGGTGCGGAATGCTGGAGAGTTACAGAGAAGGACATGTCGAAATTGTCATCTTTTCACACAACATGCCTAAGAAAAATTCACCGAATCTTTTGGCCGAATACCATCACCAACCAAGATCTGCTTACTTGGAGCAAGCAAGAGGACATGCACACCATCATAGTTGGCAGAAGCTGGAGCTGGGTTGGCCATGTCCTCAGAAGAGACCCTGATGCCATCACAAGAACAGCTATGCTTTGGACCCCTGAAGGAAAACGAAAGAGAGGCCGACCAAAAACAACCTGGCGGAGGACTGTGGAGGCTGAGCTGCAAAGAATGAACCAGAGTTGGGGAACTGTACGAAGGATGGCCACCGATCGAGCAAAGTTGAATCAATTTGTTGTTGCCCTACAAGACGCCACTAGGCGTGATGGCCACTGACTGCTTTGACGGTCAGCGGCTAAAGATCAAAGAAGAAGAAGATGTCTCAGACAAAGCACAGTCTAATACTTTCCTCGTCTCAGTAACTGAAACTTAAGGGTATCACATCTCAGACAAAGCACAGTCTAAAACTTTCCTCATCTCAGTAACTAGAACGTAAGGGTATCACGTCTCAGACAAAGTACAGTCTAAAACTTTCCTCGTCTCAGTATCTCCTTTTATTTCAGTTAGAGGAATAGAATTTTTCTTTGTTATTGTTGTTGTTAAACAGAATCGATATCATTGCGCTCCAGGCAAACCCAAAGGTGCTCAGTCTCCCTCAGAATAATTACATAACATCATATGTAGGTTTTAAAGTTAATTTTGTCCTGTTTAGTATAAATTATGATACGCATATGTAAATCTGTGTAACTGTTATTGTACTGTTACAATGTTGGGATTTTATTTTATTGTACTTTTTTGTTATTTTATTATTTAAGTAACATTTAGGATACGTATGAGAATAAATGGATTAACTATGGAAGAAGAGAGAAAGGAAGGGCAGAATGTTAGACGGGCCTGCGTGCCCAATTCTAAACCCTTTGAAAATAAAGTTCGTTCGTTCGTTCGTTCGTTCAGTATATGTCAAAGAGTGTTAATGCTAACTGTTCCTGTAGCTTACTGGTTATATACATGACGGATGCACCTCACATTTGCCTGTCTCTGCTAGCCTCACGTTTGATGTCAAATTCCAACAGTCTTAACCTTGATGATTCATCTACTGCAGTCTCATTCTCTTACAGGCAATCATTAATTGTTTTCAGTATCTCCCCCTTATCCATACCCAGTGTCCCCACTGTGGGAGCTCTTGATGCTAGTCTGTCAGCTTTTTCATTACCACGTACTCCTGCGTGACCAGGACAGTAGATCTACACCAGCTGCTGCAGATTCAAAGCTTCTATGAATGTTTTCCATTCATGCCTTAGCCAAACATTTTGAACCTTTCAAAGCAGGGACTGAGAGTCTGACACAATGACTGCCTTAGTTTCAGTTAGCCATCTTAAGGCTGCAGTAACTCATTCTACCTCCATTCTCATGCTGGAAGCTGTTATCTTATAAGCACCACTATATTCCTCAACAATTCTGCCCTTTACCCTAGCAGAGAATCTCCAACCTAATTTCTCACTGTCACGGCGCTATTTGGCAGTGCATCTTTTGTATTGTGTTCGGCGAACAGTCAGCCGGGCGACGCCGGGGCTAGCCGAACAGGTGGTTCATGTGACTACCGGAAGTCGGGAAATAAGGAGCAAGTTTTGACAGTCAGAATCTAGCCATTGTCCTGGTAGGACGCACATATTTCCATTTGCCAGCAAGTTAGCTGTGAAGTTCATGTTATGGACTATTTGTTCTGAGTGCTTGCCATATTTCGATCCTGGAGAATAATGGCGTGGATTCCTAGAGCTATGTAGTGTCTAGTGGGTATTTTCTACAGGCCGTAGATTTATAAGTTGCCAATGATTTGAGTGTGGCATTGTCACAGTTGTGCCGCTCATGTGAGCGATATTCATTGCAGTGTTTTCAGTGTAAGTCGTACTGTCGTGTATGATGCTGATAGATTAGGCGGTTAAGGCAAGTTACATTGGCATTTCATTATTGTATTTCATGCGTTTATTGACCGTGTGAGGCCTCATTGTATTGTGCATAGCATTAAAGGGAAGTTCCTGTTAAAGGCGTTATTTCGTATGTCAGCCATTGTGGTGTGGTTGTATCCTGGAAAGAACGAGCCTTTATTTATTATTATAAATCCACATTGCAGTGGTGGAACCAGTGAAGTGCTATCCACAGTAAAATTGGTTCTTGACAACTGGGGGCTGTATCCGGTCTTTTTTTGAGCGCGTAAAGGCCGTGGAGCCAATATTTACATTATAACGGCTAGAAGTGTCTATGCACACATATGAGAAGTTTATAGCTGCGTGTGTTCACGTCTTCATGTTTTCCAGTTTTTCGGCAGTGTGTTCTGGTTTTGTTGATAAACAGAAGCAGTAAACTGTTTACGTTTAGATGCTGACCCGCTCGCGGTATGTGACTTAGTTTGGATATAGGGCACAGTGAAAGGTTAGTGCTGTAAATACGGATTATATTTGTCAGTTATGGTGTTCGTTGTGGTTTTGGAAAGTTAATGTTGTGCTAGGGTGTTCAATTATTGATAGAAGGAGTGTCACAAGTTGTAGAGTAAAGGGCAGCTGGCGTTCAGGATCACAGTTTGATATATTACAAGACGCACTTTGTAGCTTAGTGCTAGGAATGTGGGGACCTAGACGGAGCAGCGGAGGTTAGTTTTGACAGGTGTCAATAGCGTTGTTGGCAGTAGTTGAGCTCTGGTGACTGATGTGGTGTCGTCAGAAGAGAATAGTCTGTCAATATTTGTTGGTATTGGTAGTTGGGCTCTGATAACTGACTGTGGTGTCTTCAGAAGAGAATAGTCTGTCAATATTTGTTGGTATTGGTAGTTGGGATCTGGTGACTGACTGTGGTATCTTCAGAAGAGAATAGTCTGTCAATATTTGTTGGCAGTAGTTGGGCTCTGGTGACTGACTGTGGTGTCGTCAGAGGAGAATAGTTTGTCAATATTTGTTGGTATTGGTAGTGTCAATAGGGTCGGGGGGGGGGGGGTGTGGCATCTCAGGGTGTGTGTAACTTCTCTTATCTGGATCATGGTCTAGATCAACTCAACCATTGTTGGGCACGTAGCCAACCTACCTACCCGAGGAACATTACATTCCTGCGTTCCTGTCAAGTCTGTCGTCATCATGCCTTACCAATGTGCCTTTCCAGTGGGAGCCTACCCATGCCTCTTTCGTGGCCCTAGTTACCGAAGGATGCCAGTTACCGAAGCCTGCTGATCTGACTGGTTCTGGAAGATAGGTGCTGAAGAGTGAAGACTGATGAGTTCCTGTCGTTCTTGAAGAGACGTAGTATCGAACTGTACGCATTTATTATACGCATCACTGTGCCAAAGGACATGGTTGTTAGTATCTGGCACATAGACTTGTGAAGAAGACATTATTGTGGATACGGTCGTTATTCTTGCTGTGGACAGTGCTGAGATAACACCGTGAAGAACATTGTTTTCTGTGGGATGTTTTCACGGTTGTGGAGACCTGTGTGTGCTGTTTTCATCTACCATCATCTGTATCTGAGGAGCTACATAGAGGTGCATCGCTGAGTCATCAGTTGAGTTATTGTTTGTATATTTGTGTATGATTTGTTGTATTTTTTTTCTTCCTTCAATTTTCCTTTTCTGTCTATCCGCCTGGTACAACTTATCGTACAGTCTGGTTGTAACAGTCTGTTTTGCCGACTGTTTATTACCAGATGTTAAAGTCCGTTTGCTCGTGTGAATTCTGGTATTTGTACCGTGTTGAAGTGTCGCTGAGTGGGCGTGTCGTTTATCACCTGGACAGTGTAACATGGACGTGAATCTAGGTCACCAGCGTGAGGCACTGCCAGGATGTAGTGCAGTCACACACACAAACAGCATACATGTTTTCTCAGGTGTGTAGAACAAAGGATAAGGTGTTGTAGTGAGTACTGGTGTGTGTATACAGCAGATCGAGAACACGAAGTCGTATAGGCTCTTATTTAGAAACACACAAACTCACTCCACCACACGTAGAAGTCATAGATGTGGTTAATGCAGATGACTTTCTCTTCAACATTTATTACAGCAATAGTTCGTTGACGGACAACACATTCATTAGAACAAGGAACATGGACATTTCATATGTAATAATGCATATAACCATCGAGCATAATCAATCCTGCATAGCTCGTATGTATGATGCTAGTAACGTTGGCTTGGTAATATATATATTCTCATACTGTAGCTCAGAGCCCCTGACTAAACGCGTCAGGTAGTCTTGTGACAAATATAGTTGCTTAATATCGAAGTCTGTGAACTTGGTAATAAAGTCAAGACTTCATCTGGCTTCTCCCGCCAGACACTTCTTCTTCTGCTCAAAGATATAGGCCGTAATGGCGGGCCTCATGATGATTGATGAACAACTGTGTATTTTCATAGGCAGGTATTATCTTCCGTGCCGAAACATACTGCCATAATGCGAGTTTCATATAAATATACGTTCATGGTGCTTCTGTAAAGTAATTCGATGAATAGACTTAGTTAACTACGTCAAGCACACATAATGGACTCTGGATCCAAAGAACTGTGAGCGCTATTCACAGGTTCATACTAAATGTTCTGCAATCTTGGCATAATAATAAAGTTTATTTTATCTTGGGCAGAATCCGAGAAATACACAAATAACCACTGTCGTCATTCTAGACGAACAGGATAACTCTGGGGAAAATCACTAAGATCACATTTACACTGAAGACTATCTTTCCCCCAGATAATGCAGAGAAGAAACAACGGACATCTTGTCCGGTCAGAAAAACAGCTCATCACCCCCAGACGGAAGTCTTCTCGGTTCGCGCTAAAAACTAGCACATGCGTAGACAGAACAGATTTGAGAACAGTTAACCGGCCCTCTCAAGACAGATCAACCACCAAGAATAAACACAGGGAAGATAACCCCAAATCAACCTGTCCCAGAGAGTTAACATACAGTTCTCTACCTTCGATCGTCAAAAGTATTAAATAGATTTACGTCTTATGAAACCGTCAACAAACGACAGCAACAGACTACCACCCCCTCCGGATTAAAAAAAAGAAACATTTTTTTTTAAATACATCAATGAGCGAGATGCAACAAGCTCATAACGCATGAATGATGCGCCGAAGAAAGGATCAATATAAATATAACGACATAATGTCAGACCCAATCAACGCACAACAGCGCGTCTAGTGAGAACAAAAATTCACCTCACAAAATAAGAGAAAATATTTTCTCCAAGTAAAAAATATCCGGAAGGTACCATGAAATAAACATCAGTTGCTGGCGATGCTAACAAAAATCACATACATATCAAAAAATGCAATGTTATAGTAATGCGAATGATAACGTATATGGAAAAGTCATACAAACATATAAATCTATTGAAGTTTTCTGTTATATAATGACTATCAACTAACGGAAGGACATACTGAAAATTTGTAAAGTCATTCTATATACATATGACAATACAAGTGTATAATCTAACAAATAGAAGATGGCATCCTTACTTACTTAATCGTTCCCCTTCTACCGTGAGGTGTAGAGGTTTGGAAGAGAGAGCGCCAGACTATTCTATCGGCTGTCTTCCTCCTGGCCTGGTTCCATTCTAGTCCTCGGTCCTTCAAAGATTGTCTAATGTTGTCCTCCCAGCGGACTCTGGGTCGTCCTCGGGGTCTGGATCCTTGGCTATTTGTTTCCCATGCTTGTCGTGGTAGCCGATCTTCTCCCATTCTGCAGACATGGCCAAACCATCTTAGTTGGGACTGTTCTACTTGGGTCTGTAGGAGGTGGCATTTTAGGCCATGACGTATCGTCTGGTTGCGTACCATGTCTCTTCTTGTTACTTCAACCACCTTCCTCAGATACCTCATTTCTGAGGTTTGGGTCTGGCTTTTATGGGTTGTAGTCATTGCCCATGACTCGCATCCATATGTCAAGACTGGGATATAGGTGGAGCGGTATACAGCCATCTTCGTTTTCTTACCAACCTCTCTCTTGCTGAGGAATCCTCGATTTATGGCCTGAAAAAGTCTCCCAGCTGCTGCTTTTCGAGTGGCCAACTCTTTTTTGATGCCTTCCTTTCGGTCTATAATAGCTCCGAGGTATTTAAAGTGGTCGATCTGCTCCAGGACCTGTTCTCCCAGCTTAATCTGATGTCTTCTTTCTTCTCGTGATATCACCATGGATTTTGTTTTAGAGCTGCTTATGACCATCCCTCTCTTCTCCAGCTCTTCCTTCCAGACTTGCAGGTTGGACTGGAGATGTGCCTCTGAAGATGGCATCCACATAGAATAAATCAATTCTGTATCTCGCAGATCATGAAAGCAGCATCCACGTAGTATGTAAGGAAGACATATCGCCACATCAAGGTTCTCAAAAGCACTCCGAAACCTGGTACTAGTTTGCACTGAGAACAATACAAATGACACAATTAGCAAGATGCTATAATGTACTATAATTACAAATACATGTTTAATTGTTAAATGTGGCCGCATTAATTTTTTTCGACCTTTATGTTATGTCAACTCAACCTTCCCTATTACACTAAAGATGGTAATAGAGAAAGCAAACAGTAATTTATCACTCTAGGGTGACAGCAAATGTGTTAATATATATTGTTATAGTGAAGAGACATATGTCTAGCAGTGTATCAGGAAAATCTAGGACACAAGACTTAAGTGGACTCATGTGGGTATCTAGACAATATGTCTGCCATCACATTATACAGACCACGGATAGCTCGCACCGTGAAATGAAAAGGTTGAAGAGCAATAGCATATCGAGTAGATCTCGAGCTCTTCAAATTCTTACACTGAATAGCTGTAAGAGCTTTTTGGTCTGTTTCCACAATGAAATGCGCACCAAGAAGGAATCTTTGTAACTTAAGAATGGACCAAACCATAGCCAACAATTCACGGTCTAAAACCGAGTAATTCATTTCTGCCGCATTCAGTTTCCTAGAAACATACATTACAGGATGCAGAGTTCCTGAATACTCCTGCATTAGTGCCGCTCCAATGCCAGTGGAAGAGGCATCACTACGAAGAACAAAAGTCTTATCAGCAATAGGTAGCCTTAAGATAGGTGGGGATGAGAACAAATTCTTAATCTGACCCAATGAAGCTTGACATTCTTGAGACCAGCGCACCATGTTAGGAGACCATTTTTTCAATAGGGTTGAGAGTGGTGCCATGATAGAGGATAGATTCTTAATGAATCTTCCGTAGAATTGTATCAATCCCAAGAGACTACGTACTTGTTTTTTTGTTTTAGGCACCGAGATATTTAATATCTTAGAAATGTTTTGGTCCTCTGTCTTCAATAGACCATGACCAACTCGATGACTCAGGAAAGAAATTTCACTAACCCAACATAGGCTTTAGAGGGTTTTGCAGTCAAATTATGCTCGCGTAGAGTTGACAGCAATTCATTTAAACCCAAATAGTGATCTTCCCAAGTATTACTGAAAAGACAGATGTCGTCTAAGTATGCAATGACATCTGAACGATATGAGAGAATTCGACGCATCATGCGTACGAAAGTGGCTGGGGCGTTCATAAGCCCGAAAGGCATACAATTCCACTGAAACAAACCCCTAGGTGTTGAGAAAGCAGTGAGAAGTTTGGCGTGTTCAGTTAACGGAACTTGCCAATATCCTTTTGACAAGTCAAGTTTAGTAAAGAATCAAGAGTTAGAAAGTCTAGTAAGTAGATCTTCTAATAAAGGCATAGGTTCAGCATCGAACTTCGTAACTTGGTTCAATTTGCGATAATCTACGCAAAGGCGTATGTTATTGTCTTTCCTTCGAACAATAACCATGGACGAAGAGTATGCTGAGGTGGATGGTTCAATTATCTTCAATTGTATCATCTCATCCAATTCTTTCTCGACTTGTGCTTGGAAATGAATAGGAATAGGATATGGTCTTACTCTGATCGGAGTATGATCAGTAAGTATAATGTCATGCTCAATGACATTTGTGTGTCCAAGAATGTCGGTAAGGACATCCTGAAATGCTTGTAGCGTAGAAGATATTTGTCGCTGTTCCTCAAAAGACAAATTAGTAGAAACAGTAACGTTTCTCCATGATTCCGTAGAAGTGGAATCACAGGAAGAGGTAGATTGACATCCGAAAAAGAAGTTTCCTCATCCTGTATAACTGACAGGGATGAGATATGACCTTGTTGGAATGGAGAGTCGTCCGATGCCTGGAAAATAGGCTGCAAATAGTCTGGTCGCTCATGATATTCCGTAAGCATATTTATATGGAAGGTTGTATGCCTTCCATCAATATCGACAACATAGTCGACATCGGAAATCTTCGAGACTATAGTGTATGGACCCTTCCAAGAAATGAGAAGTCTATTCTCTCTTGAGGGCAGTAAGACATATGCTTTGTCTCCAGGACAAAGTTGCCGTAGGCGTCTCTTCTTATTAGCAACTTGTTTTGCCTTTTCCTTAGCAAATTCGGATGATGAAGTTGCTAGCTTGCATGCTTCAATAATTTTTTTTCTGAGAGCAATGACATACTCATATGAAGATTGTATGTCATTGTCGATATTATCAGCAGTTATAAGATCATGCAGCAAAGACATAGGACCGCACGGTCGCGCGCCTAAGACAAGTTCAAAAGGAGAAAATCCTGTATGTTCGTTGGGGACCTTCCTATAGGCAAAGAGAGCCGCGGGTAGGACTCTGTCCCAATCCTGAGGATGATCCTCAGTTATCTTCCCCAGTAAGTTCTTGAGCGTTCTATTAAGACGCTCAACTAACCCATTAGACATTGGGTGATAAATACTACTCAGAGATCTCTTAATGTGCAGAGTAGACATTACCAGCGACATTGTCTCTGATATCAATTGTGTGCCATGGTCTGACAATATTTCCCCAGGAAAACCTAAACGAGAAAATATAAGCCAAAGAGCGTCTGCGATATCAGCAGTGGAAATGCTCTTAAGAGGAATAGCCTCTGGCCAACGCGTGCACATATCAACGCACGTAAGAATAAATTGATGTCCCCTGGCCGATTTAGTCTTAAAAGGGCCAATGATATCTATGGCCATTTTCTGAAACGGCCGAATAGGGATGTCTGCAGCCGGTATATGCACAGCATGCCGTGGACCTTTAGATTTCACCTCTTGACATATTTTGCAAGACCAGCAATAAATTCGTATGTCTTTATTGACAAATGGCCAAAAGAAAGACCCCAGAACTCTCGACTTAGTTCGGGAAAAACCCATGTGTCCAGCACACTGAGAATCGTGTGCATGTTGAAGAATTAAAGCTTTCATACTTTTGGGTACGAGAATTTGAGAATGCATAGTCGCGTCTGAGTGTTGTACCATACGCACTAGTATACCATTCTTCATAGTGATATATGATTTGCGATTCGTATTCTGATTCGGATCACTGTTTTTAGCGAGAAGAAAAAATTTCTTTAAAGACGGGTCTTTTTCTTGTAGTTTCACAAACGAGTCATGCGAAATCTCCAAGTTATCATCTTGGCTACCTACTTCATTAACTTCAGTAGATGAAGTTTGAGGAATAAGAGCTTGTGCTCTTGTTACCACTGCATTGGCTGTTTGCATATTACGTTCTTCCCAGGCGGCAATTTGCTGCGGGGTGCATTCCTTAACCCCGTGAATACGACCGATTATACGATCCGCAATAGGATTAGGTAGAAGACACGCGTGGACATCTCCCGTAAAGAAAGGAGTAGCAATGTGAATAATAGCAGTCGAGTAATTTTCTACTGTGCCACCAAATGTTACACATTTAGCTATTTTTCCCGTGGCACAGCGAGGATCTACAAGAGATTGCTTAACCCCAATAGCAGTGCACCCAGAATCAAATAGCACTGAAATTGGGTTACTATCCACGAGACCTTTATGCAAGACAAGCGATCCTCTCCCGTAATGCGCAATTGCAGCAGGGAGAGCGGGCAGAGCGTGACCACAACTTAAAGTAGTTACAGTGGACGGTTCAAATAATGTTGAGCATTGGGTGCATTTAGATGCTCTCCCAAAATCAAAAGCAGCACAAGTGACAGCATTAGAATTTTTATTATCGTTCACTTGATTATTGGCACCATGAGACTCTTGTTGTACAGAGTTTCCCTGGTGATATGATCTCTTTTTCTTGTATTGAGATCTACCACGATTACTATTCCCTCTGAAATTATCATAGTTTGATCTACCTTGACCACCGCTCTGGTTCGAATCCTAGATTCCATAATCACTATTGTCATTACCCCATTGATTATAGTGTTTACCTGTTTGGTTTCGATGCCCCAACGAAGGATAGCCTTGAAAGTGTCTATAGTGACTACCTCTTTGCAAGTTTCCATAATTATTGGACCCGAAATAACGAGGACTATCTGATCGCCTCCAGTTCTTTGAAGAAGACCCATTATATGATGGGTTACCCTGATTCTGATCGTAATTACGATTGCTCTTCTTATTGAAGTTGTGTTGAGCACCTTGGAATTTATTCATAAAGTTAGGGCCATATGGTGCTGCAGAAGCAACCGGCAATTCTTCTTTCACTTTAGCATTGCTAACAGTATCATGGGGATGTGCAGTGACGTACTGGCAACAGTATTCTTCCATGTCTTTTATGTCCTTTGTCCTTAGGTTTACGCTCATGAATAAAAGCAAGGAAAGACTCATTGACAGATGACATAACTTTATCTCGAAGTAATAAGTCCATAAGGGCTTCATATGTCTTTTCTGTTTTAGACAGCTCAATACAATGTGTGAATGTAAGACGAATCTTAGTAATAAAGTCATAGAACTCTACTCCAGTTTCTGGTAGCATTGTCTTAAAACGAAGACGATAATCTTCTTCTTTTAATTGATACCTTTTAAGTAATGTTGCCCTGACAACATCATAATTAGTTCTATCAGTTTCCTCTACTGCCATTACAGTACTTAATGGTTCACCTGAAAGTAACTCCATCAGTTGTCCGACATATTGTTCCTTATCTACCTTATGCGTTACCCATGTTAATTGAAACCTATCAAGGTAGAAGGTTATGTCGTCCTTTAGAGGGTTGAAAGGAGGTAACTTAACCTTATAAGTATTCTCCTTTATCTTACCCGAAGTTGATTGAGGAGCACTCATATTCATCACCTTTAATTTCTCCAACTCCAAAGCTAATAGTTTTTCCTCATGTTCCATTTGTGCTTTCCTTTCCTCAGCAGCAGCTTGACGTTTTCTCTCCTCAGCAGCAGCTTGAAGTTTTCTCTCCTCAGCAGCAGCTTAAAGTTTTCTCTCTTCAGCAGCAGCTTCAGCTTGAAGTTTTCTCTCTTCAGCAGCAGCTTCAGCTTGAAGTTTTCTTTCCTCAGCAGCAGCTTAAAGTTTTCTCTCTTCAGCAGCAGCAGCAGCTTCTCTGTCTAATCTTTTATTTTCAGCTTCAGCAGCAGCTTGAAATTTTCTCTATTCAGCTTCTCTTTGTTGCTGTATTCTTCTATCTTCAGCTTCTCTGTCCAACTGCATTTGCATCCTTTTCTCTTCAGCCTTCTGTGCCTTGGCATATTGAGCAAGTGCAAACTCTTCCAATTTCTCACCAGTTTTGCCAAGGGATTTCCCTTGCTCAATAAAGACATCTAATGTAGACATTCTGTCTAATAATATGAGATCAGACCCGAAAAATTGAATAAATTACCTTATCCGAACCTCAATGGGAGACAAGTCTGTAATACTTGACTTGTATACTCACTTCACTTTATCTATCCCAATCTCCGTGGGAGACAAGTCTTTTAATCAAAAACTTGTATAATCATCTTGTTTCTTTATAATAATATGATCATAAATAACCTCTATCTGAAAAATGCATCATATTAACAATAATAGTTCATGACCAAGTATATATATATATATATATATATAAACTGTGTATGATAAACATGCATACGATAACAATACAAAGACAAGAATATAGAACAACCGAAAACGTTCGCAGAAGTCAAATGATAAATAAAGCTTAACTAAATCTAATGTTGTAAAAAATTACAATGATAACTGCGAAAAATCAACACAAATGACAACACTGTTATAAACAAAAAGGTGTATAGAAATAAATGAAAGGAAGGAAGAGGGCAGACAATTACAAACAAAACAAATCAAAAAATGAAAAAAAATAACGAAAACGACACTAACACATTTCGTCACAGCTAGGAAAAAAATGAAAAGTAGCAACACACGTCGCTCGCAATTTCCGCTGTGGGAAATATGCACAGTCCCTACATAAAACGCTCTCAATAGAACCTCTGTCACGTGGTATATTCTAAAGGAGTCACCTTCCCAACCAACCCGCAAAACATACACACTAACACAATATGTAAACAAAGAACATGTGATATGTGAATACACAATAAAGAATGTTTGTAGAGGAAGGCTCAGTTGCACACAAAATAAAGGCACAGTTTACTACACAAACGGGCCACTTATCTTAAGCACAATCCTCAAACACCTGCAAAGATGCAGTACAATGCGGTACAACTGTAAACAACAATGGAAGACGATCCACCGTTGAATGTCACCGTAACTTGACAATAGGCAGTGGTCTCCAAAGTGTAGTATGTAAACATTAGTTTGACCTCCTGAGCTTTAACGTAAACAACGTGACTTGAAAATATATGTCCATAGACGACTGTCAAAATGTAGAAAGTTGTTTATCTCCAACGTACAGCGTAAATGAAGCTCCTAAGTAGCTGTGGTCCATGAAGCATTATAAAGCGTTGACCTGCTTAGCACTGTTCGCTGCGTATCTCTCAATCCACAATGTTATGTAGACACCCACGAATCTGGTCCAGCAGATGTAACATACTGGCCAGCAGATGTAACAGTCTGTTTGCCGACTGTTTATTACCAGATGTTAAAGTCCGTTTGCTCGTGTGAATTCTGGTATTTGTACCGTGTTGAAGTGTCGCTGAGTAAGCGTGTCGTTTATCACCTGGACAGTGTAACATGGACGTGAATCTAGGTCACCAGCGTGAGGCACTGCCAGGATGTAGTGCAGTCACACACACAAACAGCATACATGTTTTCTCAGGTGTGTAGAACAAAGGATAAGGTGTTGTAGTGAGTACTGGTGTGTGTATACAGCAGATCTAGAACACGAAGTCGTATAGGCTCTTATTTAGGAACACACAAACTCACTCCACCACACGTAGAAGTCATAGATGTGGTTAATGCAGATGACTTCCTCTTCAACATTTATTACAGCAATAGTACGTTGACGGTCAACACAGTCAGTAGAACAAGGAACATGGATATTTCATGTGTAGTAATGCATATAATAATCGAGCATAATCAACCCTGCATAGCTCGTATGTATGATGCTAGTAACGTTGGCTTGATAATATATATATTCTCATACTGTAGCTCAGAGCCCCTGACTAAACGCGTCAGGTAGTCTTGTGACAAATATAGTTGCTTAATATCGAAGTCTGTTAACTTGTTAATAAAGTCAAGACTTCATCTGGCTTCTCCCGCCAGACACTTCTTCTTCTGCTCAAAGATATAGGCCGTAATGGCGGGCCTCATGATGATTGATAAACAACTGTGTATTTTCATAGGCAGGCATTAAATTCCGTGCCGAAACATACCGCCATAATGCGGGTTTCATATAAATATACGTTCATGGTGCTTCTGTGAAGTAATTCGACGAATAGACTTAGTTAACTACGTCAAGCACACATAATGGACTCTGGATCCAAAGAACTGTGAGCGCTACTCACAGGTTCATACTAAATGTTCTGCAATCTTGGCATAATAATAAAGTTTATTTTACCTTGGACAGAATCCGAGAAATACACAAATAACCACTGTCGTCATTCTAGACGAACAGGATAACTCTGGGGAGAATCACTAAGATCACATTTACACTGAAGACTATCTTTCCCCCAGATAATGCAGAGAAGAAACAACGGACATCTTGTCCGGTCAGAAAAACAGCTCATCACCCCCAGACGGAAGTCTTCTCGGTTCGCGCTAAAAACTAGCGCATGCGTAGACAGAACAGATTTGAGAACAGTTAACCGGCCCTCTCAAGACAGATCAACCACCAAGAATAAACACAATGAAGATAACCCCAAATCAACCTGTCCCAGAGAGTTAACATACAGTTCTCTACCTTCGATCGTCAAAAGTATTAAATAGATTTACGTCTTATGAAACCGTCAACAAACGACAGCAACACTGGTCTTCCAGATTAGTGGGATCTTTCCGTTGGGGTCGTGCTAGGTTAGCATAAAGCAATAAGCTTTGTTCTGTTTCAACGTCTGTTTCTTGAGGTATTCTTATTGGTTTGTTGTTGTTTTTCTTTCCTTTTGTTTTGTTCTTTTCCTCGCTTTCTTTGTAGAAACTTAGTCTGTGTCTTTATATGGTGTTACGTGGGATCTGTCATTCTGATTTCCTTTCACTTGGAGTCATTATTATTAAATCCATAGTAAATCTATGTTATATTGAGATGTTATAGTGTTTAAATGTTATTTAGTTTATGTTCATTGGTATGATTTCGTTAGTGGCTAGTTAAGGAGATAGCTCTCAGCACTTCATTGTTACGTGTAGTTGTTGTTCTAGTCTGCTGTGGCTTATGTTATTGTTGCAATTTGTTTCATTGGACACAAACCTGTTGCATGTTCATTGTGTTGTATTGTAGTTACTGGTGCTGGTGGTATGGTCACCACTGTTGTAAGCGTAATAATGATTGTGTGCACTGTTGCAGGACTAAAGCAGTGAAGGCTCAGGAGGATGATCAATCAGCACAGGAATTGTTGCAAACTGTTCTTGTGCATATATTCTTCTCGTGGCATGAAGTGAAGATTAGAATTGGCCGACATGGCGTGTGTGTATAGATAAGGCAATATACGCGAATGTGTGTATGTTCTTGAGCAACTAATCACATTATACTCACCCTTCATACCACATGCAGAAGTCATGGAGCGTTGAAACGATATGTTGCATTTCCAACGATTTATTACGATAACATCACATTGACATCAAACAAACGTACTGTCATTAGGACAAGGTTTAAGCACATCAACATCATGTAGATAACATCAGTTCACTGCTTCTAGTACCACAGAGACTCTGGCAAAATTAGGCCACATAAATGTCCGGCTCCCAAATGTATAATATTCTCTGTGTTTCCTCTGACAAACAAGTCATATAATTCTTTGCCACTATAAGCCGCATAAGTGTCGGGCTTCCATATAATATTCTCTGTGTTTCCTCTGACAAATAAATCATGTAAATCTTTGGCAAGATAACAATATCAATATTCTCATAAACTCGCTTCCGCACCAGGAGAAAGTCATCTCAATGTCAGCCAACCATCTTGGGCTGGTAGCATCATAATACAAAGTTCTTGGCTACAAAAATAGTTTAAAGGGTATTTTACCTTCACTGTCATCCAAGAATAAAACACAAAAACGTACGCCATCCTTGGCTCTCAGAAATATGACAGAATTATAACAGGGGAAAAATCTCAAACATTTTTATCACACGGAGAACTTTGTTCCCCGTCCACACAGTCAGAGAAACATCACTGAACACCTTCTCAGCTCAGAACGGCCAGGCCGACTGTCACGAGATACAGTCTCCCGGTCCCGCCAAACCATCACGCATGCGCGGATAATCGCGTGACGTGAGTTTAGCTCACACGAGAACAATCTGCAACGTTCTCGTAAACTATTCTAGAAAAATCTTCGAACAGAAAATCTTAATAGAACAAATGGCAAGTCAAGGGAGATAACAACTAAATCAGACATGTACCAACAAGTATTACAACCTGTTAATTCCATTAGATCATAGTATATAAAAGTTTACATCCCTAGCTTAAAACAAACTGACTTTAACAGTCTACCGCACCCCCCGGGGAAAAAATGATAACACACATTTTTTTGTGAAAAAATGCATCGATTAAAAACAAATGAGGGCGGAAACATACAAATATCTACACTTAAGAATAGCCTGTCAAAAGACATAAATATAAGAGGAATGCAGATAGAACGCCAAGATATCATAAGAAAAAGTAGATCAGTGACGAATAAACAAAGACAAGATGGGATACGAAAGGAAAGAATAATGAAGAAGGGAAGCAATGCCCTAAGAAAGAAGAAGACAATATTATGACCTGGTAATCAAATGCAAATCATAAATGAATACCATAATAATATAGTAATGTACATGACCATCTAAATATACTTACAGCCCAAAAAATAATAATAATGAGCATGATAACCTAGATAACATGCTCATAACGCATAAATGATGCGCTGATGAAGGGCATCACAATATATATAACGCCATAATGTCAGGCTATATTGACGCACAATGGAGCGTCGAGTGAGAACAAAAAAAATTATCTCACAACGTTAGAGACACTATTTTCTCATAGTACTAACATTTTACCAAAAAAAGGTTGCCACAATCGCACAATAAAGTGCTGGCAACATTACAATGCTAGCAAAAAAAATTATATTCAAACGATCTCGACATGTCTCGCAATGATAAATTACAAAAATAGAGGTGTCATTACCATATTGTACTTTTAACATAGTAATCTACAGCAGTATAGTGACACCAACATATTATCATCAAAAGGTTATACCATATCATAATGTAATATCTTTTAACATAATGTCGTATACTAAAGTACAATAATGTTAACTATCTGGAGATGACTTCCGAAGTCACAGAACATTCTGTACTCAAGAGGGCACCACAGAATCTAAGTAGCATCAAATGCCAAATGGAAAACAGGGACGTCAAATCTTGAAATAACTGGTAAACTGTTGAGACTCTCCATATAACAGCACTGATTCGCTGTGAGAAAATACAAATGACAAGATTCTATTTGATAACCGTAGGATTTTATAATATACAATAGTTAATTCTACATTCCTAGTTATCAAATGTGGCCGTGCAAACTTCCGACCTCTATATTGTGATAATCAAACCTTTCTCCGTTACACCAAAGACGGTAACAGAGAAAGTAAATCAATCACTTTCCAATCATGAATTTGAATAAGGTCAAGGAAATGTACTAATAGAATGTTAATGTATGAGAGTGTCATTCTTCTTCTTCTTCCGTCCTTAGCCAACGACCGGCAAAGCAGTCAGTGGCCATTACGCCTAGTGGCGTCTTAAGGGCAACAGCGAATAGATTTTCTTTGCCGTTGTTCCCATCACGCCTAATGGCGTCTTTAGGCCAACGACAAATCAATCCGTTTGTCGTTGTTTCCGTAATCAAAGTGACTGGCAAACGGGTGATCAGCCCGTTGGGTGAGAGTGTCATGGGTATATAATAAACCTTGACATGTATAAGAAAATCTAGGACATAAGAGTCACGTAGAATCATGTGGGCATCGAGACAGTATGTCTGCCATCACATTGTCCGAACCACGGATAGCTCGTACTGAAAAGTGAAAAGGTTGAAGAGTAATAGCATATCGAGTTGATCTTGAGCTCTTCAAGTCCTTACTTTGAATAGCTGTGAGAGCTTTTTGGTCGGTTTCTACTATGAAATGCGCGCCAAGAAGGAATCTTTGAAGTTTAAGAATCGCACAGACCATAGCTAATAATTCTCGGTCTAGAACGGAGTAATTTTGTTCTGCCGCATTCAGCTTCCTAGAGACATACATCACCGGATGCAGAGTTTCAGAATACTATTGCATCAATGCGGCCCCGATCCCTGTAGATGAGGCGTCACTGAGAAGAACAAAAGTCTTGTTTGCAGTGGGTAGTCTTAAGATAGGGTGAGATGAAAATAGAGTCTTAATCTTATCCAATGCGGATTGGCATTCTTGGGACCAACGTACCATATTATGTGACCCTTTTTTTAATAGGGTTGAGAGAGGTGCTGTGATAGATGAAAGATTTGGAATAAATCTTCCATAGAATTGTATTAAGCCTAAGAGACTACGGACTTCCTTCTTCGTCTTAGGAGTAGTGATGTTGAGAATTTTAGAAGTATTGTTGTCCTCTGTCCGCAAGAGACCATGACCAACACGGTGACCTAGAAAAGAAATGTCGCTAAACCCAACATAGGCTTTAGACGGTTTGGCCGTCAAATTATGAGAGCATAGAGTAGACAAAAGGTCGACAAGACCTTGAAAGTGATCTTCCCAGGAATCACTAAAAAGACAAATATCGTCCAAGTACGCAATGATATCTGGACGATGTGAAAGGATACGACGCATCATGCGTACAAAATTAGCTGGGGCATTCATGAGGCCGAAAGGCACGAAGTTCCATTGGAACAAACCCCTAGGTGTTGAGAAAGCAGTAAGAGGTTTGGCGCGTTCAGTGAGAGGAACTTGCCAGTAACCTTTAGACAAATCGATTTTGGTAAAGAACCGTGAATGAGAAAGTTTAATAAGTAGATCTTCTAACAAGGGAATAGGTTCTGCCTCGAATTTTGTCACTTGGTTTAATTTGCGATAGTCGACGCACAGACGTATGTTATTGTTTGTCTTTCGGACAATAACCATAGACGAAGAGTATGCCGAAGTAGATGGTTCAATTATTTTTAATTGTATCATTTGATCCAATTACTTTTCGACCTGTGTTTGGAAATGTAATGGGATAGGATAAGGTCGGACTCTGATAGGGTTATAATCAGTGAGTATTATGTCATATTTAATTATTGATGTTTGTCCAGGAATGTCAGTAAGAACATCCTGAAAAGTTTGTAACAGAGAGGAGACTTGTCGCTGTTTCTCAGCAGATAACTCTGAAGAAACAGTCAAATTTTCCCATAATTCTGTTGAATGTAGTGGGATTACGGAGAGAGGAAGATTCACGTTTGAGAAAGTAGACTCTTCCTCTTGAATGACTGACAGAGATGTGTAATGACCATGCGGGACTAGCGAATCTTCCGTCGCTTCATAAATAGGTTGTAGGAAATGCGGTCGTTCATGAAATTCTGTCAGCAAATTGATATGAAAAGTTTTATGTTTTCTGTCCACATCGACGACATAGTCGACATCAGAAATTCTAGAGATGACAGTGTAAGGACCTTTCCATGAAATAAGAAGTCTATTGTCCCTACAAGGAAGTAATACAAGTACCTTGTCTCCAGGAAAGAGTTGACGTAGACATCTATTTTTATTTGTGAAATTCCTTGCCTTCTGCTTAGCAGACTCAGATGCAGAGGTAGCTAACCTACATGCTTCAATAATTTTCTGCCTTAAAGCAATTACATATTCGTAGGAGGATTGAGTTTCTTCGCTGATATCCTCAGCAGTTATTAGGTCATGCAGCAATGACATGGGACCGCGCGGTTGTGCACCAAAGACAAGCTGGAATGAGAAAATCGTGTGTGCTCATTAGGGACTTCTCTATACGCAAAAAGAGCAGCGGGTAAAACCCTGTCCCAATTCTGAGGATGGTCCTCAGTTATCTTTCCTAGTAAACTCTTGAGCGTTCTATTTAGACGTTCGACTAACCCGTTTAACATAGGATGATAGATACTGCTTAAAGACCTTTCAATACGGAGTGTAGACATCACCTGAGACATAGTGTCTGATACTAATTGTGTACCATAATCTGATAAGATTTCTTTGGGAAATCCTAGACATGAGAATATTAGCCAAAGAGCGTCTGCAATATCAGCAGTAGAAATGCTCTTGAGAGGTAAAGCCTCTGGCCAACGTGTACACATGTCAATGCATGTTAGGATAAATTGGTGTCCTCTGGCAGACTTGATTTTAAAAGGACCAATAATGTCTATTGCCATCTTCTGAAAAGGACGGATTAGAATATCCGCAGCCTGCATAGGTGCCGCGTGGCGTGGACCTCGTGACTTAACCTCCTGGCATATCTTGCAAGAGCGACAATAAATACGTATATCTTTATTTACGTGTGGCCAAAAGAAGGAAGCAAGAACCCTCGATTTAGTACGGGAAAATCCCATATGTCCTGCACATTGAGAGTCGTGAGCATGTTGTAGAATTGGAACTCTCATTCTCTTAGGTACCAGAATTTGCGAATGCATAGACGCAGTAGAATCTTGCACCATACGGACTAGTACTCCATTCTTTATTGAGACCCAAGATTTACGATTTGTGTTATGGTTTGGATTATCATTTTTAACAAGGAGGAAGAATTTTCCCAAGGAAGTGTCATTTTGTTGGAGTTTTATAAAAGACTCGGGAAATTATTGAGTGATCCTCTTGGTTATGCACTTCATTAATTTCGGTAGATGGGGTTTGAGAAATATTGTGAACTTGTGCTCTTGTGGTGACTGCATTAGCAGCCTGAATGTTTTGTTTTTCCCAGATAGTAATCTTTTCCGGGGTACATTCTTTAACTCCGTGTATACGTCCGACGATAAGGTCCGCAATAGGATTCGGGAGCAAACACGCGTGGACGTCTCCCGTAAAAAAGGGAGTAGTTATGTGGATGATAGCAGTTGGATACTTTTCAAGTGTCCCACCAAATGTCACACATTTCACCACTTTTCCAGTGGCATAAGAAGGATCTATGAGAGATTGTTTAACCCCAACAGTTGTGCATCCAGAATCAAAGAGAATTGAGATTGGGTTATTATTCACTAAACCTTTATGTAGAATAAGAGACCCTCTTCCGTCATGCGCAGCTGCGGCAGGAAGAGCGGGTAGAGGATGCCCGCAACTCAAGGTAGTTATAGTAGTAGGTTGGAACAAAGTTGTGCATTGTGGGCATTGAGATGCCCTCTCAAAATCGAAAGCAAAGCAAGCACTAGCATTAGCGACAGTATTATTGTTGTTACCATGATTATCAACACCCTGGGACTCTTGTTGAGCAAAGTTAGCTTGGCGAAAGGATCTATTATTGTCTTGTTGTGATCTATCGCGGCTATTATTTCTATTGAAATTATTGCTATTTGCTCTATTGAAATTCTTGTTCTGATTCGAACCCCAGTTGCGATTGTCATTTCCCCTTTCATCAAAATTTCTATAAGATGGGTTTTGTTGTCTCCGTGGAAAGTTATTATTGGCTTGATAACCTCTATTGTAGTAATCTCTTCTAAAGTTCTTATAATTGTTAGGACCAAAATGTTGAGGACTATGAAATTGCCTCCAGTTCCCCGAAGAAGAATCATTTCGTGATGGACCTCCTTGGTTCTGTCCAAAATCAAGATTATTCCTTTTATCAAAATTGCGCTGAGGCCTTTGAAATTTACGTCGAAAATTAGGACCATATGGTGTTGCTGAAGCAACGGGTAAACCTTCTTCGACTTTAGAATTGCTAACCGTTACATTTGGATGTGCCGTAACGTATTGGCGACAGTATTGTTCCATATCTTTTAAGTTTGGAGGTTTTCGCTCATGTAGAAAGGAAAGAAAAGGTTTACTAACTGAGGACATAACTTTGTCACGAAGCAGTAAGTCAACAATGGCCTCATATGTGTGTTCAGTTTTTGACAATTCCACCCAACGTAAAAAGGTCAGGCGAATCTCTGATATAAAGTCTGAGCAATCTTTTCCTGTCTCCCGCAATAGAGACTTGAAGTATAGGCGATAACCTTCTTCATCCAGTTGGTATTTTTTAACAGGGCCTCTCTGACAAAATCAGATTTATTTTTGTCAGTATCTTCCACCGACATCATATCTTTTTGAGCATCACCTGTAAGTAACCTACCAAGTTGATCACAATATTGTGACTTGTCTATTTTATGAGAGTCGCATGCCAGTTCAAATCTAGATAGAATGCAATATCGTCGCGTGTAGGATTGAAAGGAGGTAACTTAATATCATAAGGTTTAATATTTGCCTTATTAGAGGTTGTTTGGTTGTTTGACTCATTTTGAGCATTATCCATATTCATTACCTTTATTTTCTCCAGCTCCATTGCTAAGACTCTTTCGTCATGTAACATTTTCTCTTTTTGAGCTTCTAATTTCTTCTGTTCAGCATCCATTTGCATTTTGATTTTTTTTCTTCCATCTCCATTTGGAATTTCTCTCTTCGGCTCCTGATTTCTTTTGTTCAGCCTCCATTTGCATTTGCATTTTTTATCTTCTGCTTCTCTTTCTAATTTTTGTTTTTGCATTTCCATTTGGAATTTTCTTTCATCTGCCTCCATCTGCATTTGAATTCTTTTCTCTTCCTTTTTCTGTTTCTTTTCTTCAGCCTTCTGCGCTTTGGCATATTCGCCACGTGCGAATTCTTCCAATTTTTCACCAGTCATGCTAAGGGATTTCCCTTGCTCAATGAAATAATCCAGAGTAGACATTATATCCAATTATGTGAGATAAATACCTTGTGTAAATATATTACTTGTGAAACTCACTTTATCCCAACCTCAGTGGGAGACAAGTCTTTGGCAAAGAACTTGTATAATTACCTTAATTATAATATCACCATTAATTACCTCTATATCTATTGCATCATACTATTAATAGTGCATGACAAAATATATATATAGACAGTGTATAACAAAATCAACAGTACATACAAAAGTAACAAGGACAAGATATAAACCCCAAATGAAAACGTTCGCAGAAATCAACAAAACAATAAAGCAAAATAAAGCAAAAAATATTGCAAAATTTGCAATGATAACTGCGAAAAAATATACAATACAAGGAACAGAACCGTGTATAAACGAAAAGGTGTAAAGAAACAAACGATAGAAAAAGGGAGGCAGACAAATACAAACAAATTAATCAAAACTAAAGAACGGAAAAGCACGAATTCAGACACACAGTCCCTAAAGAACGCTGTCGTAGGCTCTCGGTAAAGTGGGATACCCTACGACAGTCTCCGCCCAACCAAACCCGCTAAGAAAAAAGAACATATATAACATAGAAACAGTGAATATATATGTAGCCTAAATATATGAGGAAGGCTTAATTAACTCACCACATAGAGGCACAGTCTACGACAACAAACAGACACTTATCTTAAACTGGCGAAAAATATCCTGGCCTCCAGAACAGCAACAATGAAGTTCCAATCAGACACAGTCCAACGATAAGAGGATCCACCGCTGAAGGGTACAGCAAATCA
The DNA here is from genome assembly GCA_024509875.1 of Oreohelix idahoensis. NCBI lineage: Eukaryota > Metazoa > Mollusca > Gastropoda > Stylommatophora > Oreohelicidae > Oreohelix > Oreohelix idahoensis. The sequence goes on along the minus strand of JAMPIV010010432.1, from coordinate 91,147 downwards.
ATGATGCAAGGTACAGCTATATACAAATGCTCAGCTTCTTGCCATGTTGAACTTGCACGCGGGAAATCTTGAATGGGAACGCTGTAACTCGACTTTCAGGTAATAACGCCACTAGAACATCATATAGCCCCATCAAGCTGGCTAACCACTGTAGCAATTTGTTTCATTGGACACAATCCTGTTGCATGTTCATTGTGTTGTATTGTAGTTACTGGTGCTGGTGGTATGGTCACCACTGTTGTAAGCATAATAATGATTGTGTGCACTGTTGCAGGACTAAAGCAGTGAAGGCTCAGTGTTAAGATCCCGTACCGCTTTGATGTCTGCTTTCAACAACCGTTAGAGTCGTATTAAAATGTCCACCAATAGCGGTAAAGTTCTTCCCAATTTTGTTTATATCACTGATGAAAGTACAGTGATAAGACGCGAATGCCAAAACGTGAGTGTGTAGCAACACTTAATCATCCCGGTTTTTCTCACTGGTTCAAAAGGAAGAACAACCTGCAACAGCCAACCTCTACTTTAATGGACCATAAAAGCTGAGGTGTTTTTTTTAAATCCAACAGAGGTTTATTTTCCAATGATTTTTTTTTAAATTAATGAAAATAAACAAAAATCCCGTTCAACCTCTGATGGGTTATAATTAGGATATATATTGTTTTCAATTCCAAATAATATGAACAACTGCCGACATGAGAAATTGGCATCACATTTGTAAATAGGGACAATCACAATTGTGCTTAAATCTATACGCAAAAAAAAAAAAAAAATCAAGAAGAAACTATGAACAAGAATAATATTAAAGTGGAGGGGTGTAAAGGCCCGGTGGTTCTAGTTATATAACGGACTTTACCAGATATTTAATTGACTTTCATCTGTTTAAAGTCACATGCATTGTAAGAACAGCATCAGACCTTCACAGTCCCAGCCACTATATATTAACATGTGTTCGTGTTAAATATTGTTTGACTATATTATGCAGTTCCCTAATTCTGTCTATTCTCAACACCTCCTCTATATTTATAGGTAAGTTGGATGCCTGTAAATAATCCAATATTTCCAATGATGATTAAATGGTAAAATGAGGTTCTACGTCCGGTCATCAGGTCATCGAATTTGTTCATAATACATGAAAATTATAGTCAACTAATATTTCAATGCTGGATTTCTGTGGTCCAGAATAACTTCTGTCACTGCGGTGACAATGGAAGGTTTTAACTCCGGTTTTTACGGTGTATTACTTCCACGTCCACGTAAGGTTGAATATTATACTTCATTCCTTAATACCAGTCCTAGCATAGGCTTCCTTCCGAAGCTATAATATAAAACAGGACTGTACAATAATGTGTCTGACCATTGACAAGGCGTTGGTCCTCCATTTGAAGTTATTTACCAATCTACGTCATCCCTATGGACCCACCAAAAAAGCAAACGTCATATACCAATCTACAAATCGAGTGGTTAATACATTAAGACCTTGGCCTCTATGTTCAATAATAGTGCACAAAAGTGTGCTTATTAAAAATCTTACAATATCTCTCAGTTAAGTTCAGCGCCCATTTATGCGCAAATAACATTGTGACAATAAGCATATTGCAACAATTACCCTCTACCACCTGTAAGAAAAAAAAAACGCAGTTTCTTTTTTTCTTCAAAAATCTATTGGTAATAATAATAAAAATACCAGCATAATACTATCCTAAGTCTCAATATGTCTAAGTCAGCTAATTGTCTCATAACATTATCAGTCAGTCGTCGATGAGATGAAACGGTGATAAACAAGTCATATAATTTACTGCCTTATGAATAAAATCCACGTAGGAAGTAATAATCATAATAACAAAAATTACGAAAAAAACAACACCACCCTCTATTACCTCTAAACTAATCAATAATACTAGACCCAAAACTCACCTAATATAATTACATCTAATAGGATTATTTAACCATAGGATAAAGATTGCAATAATATGTACCTCACCAATAAAGAGTACACTGTAAGTTCCATATATGTTTATTCATGATACAAACCCAAACGATCGCAATTATAAACATAAATTGGTCCTCAAATTACCTATTTCAATGCCCCTAGGAACCTCTAGATAATACACACGCAAAATTTTTTTTATCGCTTTTGAATATCATTGCCGTACAGTCATATTAAATACACTATATGTGCACGTTACCCCCTAAACATTAAAGTGTGTTCCGGGTAAAACCAATTAAATTCAATGTCCCAATTACATCAACACTACTGTTGACCATGCATTAACTGTCATTAAAAAACTTGTGTACTGTCTTCCTGAGGGCACCTCGACAGTACGTCTGCTACCACATTGTCAGACCCTCGAATTGCTTGAATTGTATAATTATACGGCTGCATCAGAATCGAATAACGGGCTGCTCGGGCGCATTTGTGGTTTTTTGTCTTTAAATACGCCAAAGCCTTCTGATCTGACTGTATTACGAAAGATACACCCAACAGATACTTCTCTAATTTGGTTACTGCCCAGACCACAGCGAGAAGTTCTTTCTCCAACACCGAATAATTCATTTCCGCCTTGTTTAATTTTCTCGAAATGTACGTGATCGGATGCAGATGTCCATCAAATTGTTGAAGCAACACAGCACCAACGCCCTTGGACGAAGCGTCTGTTCGAAGAGTATAAAGATGATTAAGCCTGGGTAGTTTTAAAATCGGTGGGGATGAAAACAAATCTTTAATTTTAAGGAAAGCAGCATTGCATTCTGGAGTCCACCTAATTACATTAGGAGCCCCTTTCCTAAGTAGAGTGGACAGATCTGATGTAATTGAAGATAAATTAGGAATAAAGTTACCATAATATTGCACTAGTCCTAACACACTACGGACTTATTGTTTTGTCCTAGGAATGGAAAGATTTAGAATCTTGGAAACATTCTGCTGCAAAGGTTGAAGATTCCCGTGACCAATACTATGACCTAGAAAAGTAATCTCAGAGAATCCAATATACACCTTAGATAGTCTAGCAGATAACCCAGCAGATCTAAGAGTAGATAAAAGTGAATGTAGACCAACAAAGTGTTCATCCCACGTATTGCTAAATAGACAAATATCATCTATATAAGTAATAATATCTTGCCTATGAGAAAACAGCATTCTCATCATTCTAGTGAAGGACGCAGGTGCGTTCATTAGTCCGCAACACATGACATTGAAATGGAACAACCCACGAGAAGTAGAAAAAGCTGTGAACTGTTTACATCTATCCGCCGACGGAACTTGCCAATAACCCTTGGCTAAATCAAATTTACTAAAGTATACTGCCTTTGACAATTTTGGTAAGAAATCCTCCAATAATGGTAATGGTTCGGCATCAAAATTTGTTACTTTATTTAATTTTCTGAAATCAATGCAGAGCCGTATCTCATTATCTTTTTTTCGAATTACCACCATAGGAAAAGCAAAATTACTTTGAGAAGGACTGATTATCCCTAACCTAATCATGTCACCTATTTCTTTGTTCACTTTGTCCTGAAAATGCAAAGGTATAGGGTATGGACGTACTCTAATGGGCGTTTCATCATTTAAATGTATATCATGTATGATTACATTTGTTTTACCTGGAATATCTGAAAGTACATCATTAAAAGAATGTAATAAGTCAGACACCTGTGTTTTGCTATCCAAAGATAAATCTTGACATATCGTCACATCTTTCCAAGTTTCTGTAGAATGTACTGGTATGTTAGGAAAATTCATAGATACTTCAGGAAACGCTGATTCTTCCTGAATCACTGATAATGAAGACCACCCAATTGGACGCGAGACTATGTCCTCGACAGCATGAAATACTGCCTGAAGATGTTCAGGTCTTGCGTGGAATTCTTTCAACATGTTAATGTGAAATATTTTCCTTTTCCCATTGACATCAAGTACGTAATCCACATCCGAAATTCTGGACAGAATTTTGAAAGGACCACACCAAGTTATAAGTAGTCTATTCTGCTTACTAGGTAAGAGAACAAATGCTTCGTCACCTGGTACAAGATGCCGAAGATGTCTTGAATAATTTTGCAACACCCGAGCTTTCTCTTTAGCTCTCTCTGATGCAGATGTCGCTAACTGACATGCATCCATGATTCTTTGTCTGAGATTGACAACATACTCGTATGACGATACTGTCTCTTGAGACAAATCAGAATCGATTAGCAAATCTTTAATCAAAGATAATGGACCTCTGGGTTGAGCCCATAACACAAGTTGAAATGGACTGAAACCAGTATGCTCATTCGGTATTTCGCGATATGCGAAAAGTACCGCAGGTAAAACTCGGTCCCACTCTTTAGGAAAATCAATAGTAATCTTACCCAACATTTGTTTTATCGACCTATTGAGACGCTCCACCATACCATTCGAGGCGGCGTGATAGACACTGCTAAGTGATCTATCTATGTGAAACATTTTCATCACCTCAGTCATAGTACCGGAAACAAATTGAGAGCCCCTATCTGACAACAGTTTTCTTGGAAAACCGATTCTTCAAAATATTTGAAACACAGCTTCAGCCACATCCTGAGTAGCAATATTTTTTAGAGGTATAGCTTCCGGCCAACGCGTACACATATCTATGCAGGTTAAAACATATCTATGACCTCTCGATGACATTATAGGAAGTGGGCCAATAATGTCCACGACCATCTTCTCAAACGGACGCACCGGAATATCGGCTGCTTGAATGGGAGCTACATGATGTGCCCCCTAGACTTGAGTTCCTGACATATAAAACAAGAACGGCAATACATCGAAATGTCTTTTAATACACCAGGCCAGAAAAAAGATGCAAGCACTCTAGCCCTTGTTCTCGAGTAACCTAAATGATCTGAACAACGTGAATCATGAGCATGACTTAAAATATAAGCCCTAATTGTTTTAGGTACCATTATTTGAGTCACAGGATCAAAGGACTTCCCATCTCGGAATTGTCTCACTAATATGTTATTGACGATAGCATACCATTGCTTGTGACAATTAATATCATTTGTAGTATTAATTTGTACGAAATTTAAAAAATTCTTTAGTGAATCATCATTTTTTTGCAATGTAGCAAAAACTTCTTTGCTAATGTTGCTATGCCCCAATTCATCATTACCCAATGGTACAACATTTTGTTGAGCATGTTTCTGTGCTCGAGTAACCACAACATTAGCCCTGTGTACGTGTTCTCGTTCCCAATCATTTATTTGCTCAAGAGTACACTCTTTAAAACCGTGAATGTGACCAAGAACTAAATCGCAAACTGGATTCGGCAACAAACATACCTTTATTTGTCCCATAAAAAATGGCGTTGCGATATGAACCACAGCAGTTTGAAATTTCTCAATTCTACCACCAAACGTAATGCATTTAACCCATGTGCCTGTACAACAAGAAGGATCAACCAAACATTGTCGCACGCCTACCGTCGTGCAACCTGAATCCTTTAATGAAGTTACTGGCATGCCATTAAGTAAGCCCTTGTGAAACTCTAAAGACCCGGTTCCTTCATGAGCTGACATAGCAGGTAACGCCGGCAATGGGTGTCCACATCTCAGTCTGGATACCACGTCAGGCTGAAATAGATTCTTGCATTCCAAACATGTTTCAGCATTATTAAAATCAAATGACGCACACGCATTTGCTTGATTACCAGTATTATTGTTATCTGCGACACTATTTTCCGACATTTGAACGGAATTACCATGGTAAGCAGATCGATTATAACTATTTGACCGAAATGCCCTGTCATTTTGTTGTCTATTGTTATACAAATGTCTATTATTATTCTGCGAGTAACGTGCTTTATTGTAACTGTAAAAGTTAGGAGTGTTTCGTTGCCAATTCATTCTGTCTCTGTTTCCCAAATCAACCTGTTGACCAGTTCCAAAATGATTGTTATTCCATCTTCTGCCAGCTGGTGAATCATTTCTATTTCCACCTTCAAAATGAGAAAAATTTCTTTGATAATTATTATTTCGATCTGAACTGGCACTTCTATGACGAAACCTATCTCTGTCACCACTATTCGATCTAAATTTTCCTTGTCTGTTGTTTACAGTAGCAACACCCGCTGACTGTAGCGATTCATGTAATTTAGTGTTTCTGACATTCAAGTTCGGATGAGCAACTGAAAACTGGCGCCCGAGGGTCTCAACTTCCGATAACAATTTAGGATTCCACTCCTGTAAAAATGCCAAAAACTTATCACTTACTGAGGATAATACCTTATCCCGTAATATTAAATCTGCCAGATCTTCAAAATTCCGTTGTACCTTTTCAAGTTCGATCCACCGATTAAAAGTTAAACGAATATCCGAAATGAATTGTGAGAACCCTTTTCCTGTTTCCGGCAACAACTCTTTAAAACGCCTTCTATAACCTTCAGCTGTAAGCTGATATTTTTTTAATTGCGTAGCTCTAGCTTCATCATAGTTTTGACTATCGCCTTCTAACGAAGCGATTGCACTTAACGGCTCTCCTGATAAAAAATTCATCAGTTTGCTACACCACATACTTTTATCAATTTTATATTATGTGCATACAAATTGAAATCTTGACAAGAAGAACGTAATATCGTCGACCCCTGGTTTAAACATGGGCAAATGGATTTTAATGTCACCTTTTTGACCATCATTCTGAGTGTGTGATTGACTAGTAGCATTTCCATTTTGCAACTTCTGTCTTTCAATTTCTAACTGCAACATTCTCTCTTCATGGACTCGTTTTTCTCCCTCAAGTGTAAATTCATATTGTCTCCTTTTCTCATTTTCTTCCATCTCCAAGTGTTTAATTCTCTCTTCGTCTTGCCTCCTTTTTTCATTATCTTCCATTTCCAAGTGTTTAATTATCTCTTCGTCTTGCTTTCTTTTTTCATTGTCTTCCATTTCCAACCGTTTCATACGTTCTTGGTTGGCTAATTCTCTATCTTTTAATTCTAACTGGCGTTTCTCTCCTTCCTGCGCCTCTTTATATTCTGTTTGAGCAAACTCTTGTAATTTGTCTCCTGATAAACCAAGAATTTTACCCTGGTTGATGAAGTACTCCGCCGACGACATTTCAAAATCTGAATTCTAATATTTATCTCATCAAATAAACTGTAGTATTCCAATTATTATGCTATATTCGAAACCTTATCGATACTCATTATTGGAGATTGATCATCTTTTATTTAATAAAATATGCAGCTATAAATCAATCAACTAAGAAATTATACAAGATAATATTACTACTGAAAACATAGAATGATCAATGAAGAGAATCAATTACATAGAAATATACACGTTAGCAATGACAATCACCGCACATAAACAATTAAAGAAAAGATAGTATCGTAAAGAACCACAGAGTGACCACAAGAATCTACACCATTCTAGTAGCCTCAAAGAAACTTGCTATAAGTCTTTGCAATTCATCCACCCAAAATCAACCTAGGAAAACACCCCAGGACACCTACGATTAAGAAGTATATTACGAGTTAAAGTGACAAAAGAAAGGTGCTCACTAATAATAATTAGTATACTGACACCACAATACAATGTCTACTTATCTGCGGGAATCCCAATCCTCCTCGTAAAGCATTCGATCCAACAAGGGTTATGAACTTCATACAACTGGATCCAAACAACCACAGTAATTTCCTCTGGTTGAAAGTACTTGTTACCGAATGACGTCATTCACTTTAACCTCCGCAGGTACACAGCAGGACTTGAAAATGGAAATCGAAAACTGTTGCATCATTTCCCGGTACACTATGATACTTCTCTGTTGACTTGCGTCTGTACATCACAAGCACGTTGACCTTCCAAGTCTAGGTTACGACTTTCAAATAACGATCGATTTCTTGAGCATGCAACAAGTGTCAGTGTTCCAAAATACGTGGCAATCATTTCAGCTTAAATATCTGAATCTTCTAGAACGGGAAAATACATTACACCAGCCACCATGTTAAGATCCCGTACCGCTTTGATGTCTGCTTTCAACAACCGTTAGATTCGTATTAAAATGTCCACCAATAGCGGTAAAGTTCTTCCCAATTTTGTTTATATCACTGATGAAAGTACAGTGATAAGACGCGAATGCCAAAACGTGAGTGTGTAGCAACACTTAAACGTACCGGTTTTTCTCACTGGTTCAAAAGGAAGAACAACCTGCAACAGCCAACCCCTACTTTAACGGACCATAAAAGCTTAGGTGTTTTTTAAATCAAACAGAGGTTTATTTTCCAATGATGATTAAATGGTAAAATGAGGTTCTACGTCCGGTCATCAGGTCATCGAATTTGTTCATAATACATGCAAATTATAGTCAACTAATATTTCAATGCTGGATTTCTGTGGTCCAGAATAACTTCTGTCACTGCGGTGACAATTGAAGGTTTTAACTCCGGTTTTTACGGTGTATTACTTCTACGTCCACGTAAGGTTGAATATTATACTTCATTCCTTAATACCAGTCCTAGCATAGGCTTCCTTCCGAAGCTATAATATAAAACAGGACTGTACAATAATGTGTCTGACCATTGACAAGGCGTTGGTCCTCCATTTGAAGTTATTTACCAATCTACGTCATCCCTATGGACCCACCAAAAAGCAAACGTCATATACCAATCTACAAATCGAGTGGTTAATACATTAAGACCTTGGCCTCTATGTTCAATAATAGTGCACAAAAGTGTGCTTATTAAAAATCTTACAATACCTCTCAGTTAAGTTCAGCGCCCATTTATGCGCAAATAACATTGTGACAATAAGCATATTGCAACACTCAGAAGGATGATCAATCAGCACAGGAATTGTTGCAAACTGTTATTGTGGCATATATTCTTCTCGTGGCATGAAGTGAAGATTAGAATTGGCCGATATGGCGTGTGTGTATAGATAAGGCAATATACGCGAATGGGTGTAAGTTTTTGACCAACTAATCACATTATACATACCCTTCATACCACATGCAGAAGTCATGGAGCGTTGAAACGATATGTTGCATTTCCAACGATTTATTACGATAACATCACATTGACATCAAACAAACGTACTGTCATTAGGACAAGGTTCAAGCACATCAACATCATGTAGATAACATCAGTTCACCGCTTCTAGTACCACAGAGACTCTGGCAAAATTAGGCCGCATAAGTGTCCGGCTCCCAAATGTATAATATTCTCTGTGTTTCCTCTGACAAACAAGTCATATAATTCTTTGCCACTATAAGCCGCATAAGTGTCGGGCTTCCATATAATATTCTCTGTGTTTCCTCTGACAAATAAATCATGTAAATCTTTGGCAAGATAACAATATCAATATTCTCATAAACTCTCCTCCGCACCAGGAGAATGTCACCTCAATGTCAGCCAACCATCTTGGGCTGGTAGCATCATAATACAAAGTTCTTGGCTACAAAAAATAGTTTAAAGGGTATTTTACCTTCACTGTCATCCAAGAATAAAACACAAAAACGTACGCCATCCTTGGCTCTCAGAAATATGACAGAATTATAACAGGGGAAAAATCTCAAACATTTTTATCACACGGAGGACTTTGTTCCCCGTCCACACAGTCAGAGAAAAACCGCTGAACACCTTCTCAGCTCAGAACGGTCAGGCCGACTGTCACGAGATACAGTCTCCCGGTCCCGCCAAACCATCACGCATGCGCAGATAATCGCGTGACGTGAGTTTAGCTCACACAAGAACAATCTGCAACGTTCTCGTAAACTATTCTAGAAAAATCTTCAAACAGAAAATCTTAAAAGAACAAATGGCAAGTCAAGGGAGATAACAACTAAATCAGACATGTACCAACAAGTATTACAACCTGTTAATTCCATTAGACCATAGTATATAAAAGTTTACATCCCTAGCTTAAAACAAACTGTCTTTAACAGTTATATTTGTGAGTTCAAGGGTGGACGGGTGGCGAGTGTAATTCTTTCTTTTCTTACTTGTGGGAAAAGATTGGATTAGACTGATTTCTTCTAGGGTGTGGCTGTGTATGTTTAGTGGTAGAGTCAGACAGAAGGTTTTCCTGCGACTGCCCTACGTAACATTCCAAGCTCAGTATTCGTTAGGCGTGTTGGTGGAGTTTATATTTACGTTGTCTTGTAAATTCAGTCATTCTATTGTTGGGTTTAAGTGGTGTGATCTTTTGTTCCTTCTTGCTATCCTGTAAATACGTTAACAGGTATCCCTTGTTTTCGTTCGTTGTCAGTCACGCATTGTATATGTCACTCTATCTCTGCTCAACTTTGTCTGTCATCTTATTCACCGTGACTGTTAGTTATCGTTGCGTTTAGTGTGTGTCTTTTCATCTGTGGCGTGTTCATTTTTGCCATTTGTAAACATAATAGATAGAATATAAAAAACTGAAATACTATCAGAGTACAGCACCAGGGTGGGTGCTAGTGAGATACTGTGGTGTGATGATGATATAATCCCTTTAGCTGTGAGCAGGTAGCTCTTGACAGCCCATTGCCTCTCTGACAAAGGTGCAAGTCTTCCTCAGTTGCTGTGATGATGTGTAGAGTGTATTGTGGATGGTTGGGTTCGATGGAAGTAGTTGGCATCGCAGGTCTGTTAGTCTTGGGCACTGTAACAGCAGGTGTTCAACTGATTCCTCATGGTGGTGGCAGTGCCTACAGTTTGGTTCACGTAGTGGGTCTATTCTATTTAAATGTTTATTGACAGGGGCATGGCCTGTTCTCAACTGGAAAATTAGACTCTGATCTCTTCTTTTCAGTTATTTAACTGGATCTTGAGGGTTTGGTTTAGCTTGATGTTTGAAGAATGGCCGCCCTGTCTGGGAGGAAGCCCATTGGTTTAGCCATTCTTCCCTATAATTGTTTCTCAGGATCTGTTGGCAGGTTTGCAGTGTGGTACTTGATGGGAACTGGGGCAGTGCTGCTCCTCTTTTGGATAGTTTGTCGGCTTTTTCATTTCCTGGGACTCCGACATGCCCTGGGATCCACTGGAGTGTAACTTCGACGCAATAGGAAGTGAACAGTTGGTCAATAAATCTACAGATGTTATTAATATTAGGGGACATTTTGCTTTCTAGGGCTTGGAGTGCTGATTTTGAGTCTGAGAATATAACAATATCCTCAGGTGGAGTGATGCCACTTTCAAAGTCTGAGATTATCCGGCACAATGCTTTTTCTAGTGCTGTTATTTCTGCATCATAGCTGGAACAAATTTCTCCGCAAGGGCCAAAGATGCAAGGGTGGTCTTCTGGGTGCTGGTTGGGGTATTTTATCACTGCGCCATATCCAGCATTGATGGTAGCTTTAAATGCAGATCCATCTGTGTAGACATGGATGATGTCTTGTGAATATGAATCTATAGTTTCTAAAGCGATGGTTTTCAGTAGTGGTCCTAGAGTGTTCTTGTCTGCTGAGGGGTCAGAGAGTTCAGTTCTTACTATGGGAGTAGTTGCCTGCCAACAAGGTGGTTCATTATTGACAGTTACCATCGGCTTTCTAACTGCTGGTAGGTGGTGTTTGATGCTAGCTTCTTTTGCATTTTTAAGAAAAGATGTCTTTTGTATTCTGTGTTTTTGGTGCCACTGCTCTATCATTTTCCTATTCTCCTCCTTTGTGTCCATTCTCAGATACCTTTCGTATGTTTCCACTGCTGAACGTTCTCTTCTTAGGTTTAAGGGTTCAATATTGGTGTTGATTTCGCATGCATCTGTCGGCGTTGTCTTCATGGCACCACTTATAAACCGTAGAGCGTGATTTTGGACTTTGTCTAGCTTTTGTAAGAGGCTTTTACTTGCAATAGTTTGGAGGGGGAGCGAGTAGTCAATTACTGGGTGCACATATCCAGTATAGAGTTGGCGTAATGAGTGCTGGTCTGCTCCCCACCCACAGGAAGAAAAGTGCTTAATGAGCCTGAGTCTTGTGGATGCTTTCTCAATCAGCTTGTCTATGTGGGGTCTCATGGTAAGTCTACGGTCGAGCTCGACTCCAAGATATCTCGGGCATTCTTCATATGCTAATTTCTCTCCATTCATCCAGACCTCGATGTTGTTCTCATTAACTCTCTCGTTTAGACTGAACAGGCCATACACAGTTTTCTCTACATTGATTTCAAGTTTCCAGAACTGGCAGTATGCAGAGATGGTTGTCAGGTTTTTGTTCATATTTTTGGTGATGGTTTGGAGGTATTTTCCTTTTGTCCAGATGACTAGGTCATCAGCAAATAGTGCTTTTTGGCAGGTGATGACATCTGGGAGGTCATTTATAAATATAAGAAACAGTGTACAACTTAGTGCCGATCCCTGAGGCAGTCCTTCCTCCAGGGTTCTTTGTTTTGATGTTGTTCCACTGAATGTTGTTTGGATTGTTCTGTTGTGGAAGAAACCTTTTAACCAGTTGTACATTCGCCCTGATATTCCCATTCTTCGCATTTTGAAGAGGAGGCCTATCCTCCAGACTCGATCATAGGCTTGTCTAAGATCAATAAATGTTGCAAGCACATTTCTTTTTTCTTGGAAGGCATCACCTATCTCTTGGGTGAATCGTATCAACTGATCCATTGTCTGTTTGTTTCTTCTAAAACCTGACTGATTGGTGTTTAAGATCTTATTGCTTTCTAGCCACCAATATAGCCTTTCATTTATCATCCTTTCAGTGATCTTGCCTAGGTTTGATGTCAAGGAGATCGGTCGATAGCTTGTTACTTCATTGGATGGTTTGTCCTTCTTAAGGACTGGGATGATATTGGCTTTTCTCCAGTCTGTTGGTAACTTGCCTTCTCTCCAGGTCTTGTTAATGAGGTCAAGGATGGTGGAGAGTTCATAATTTGAGAGGTTTGAGATCATCTCGTTAGTGAGCCGATCAGGTCCAGCAGCTTTTCCTTTCTTGCATTTCTTTAGGGCCATCTTGAGTTCTGAAAGAGTGAAGTTCTTTTCAAAGACCTCACAGCTAGCTGTTGGTTGTTTCTCCATCATTTTGGTGAGTGATCTGATAGCACTGTCAAGTCTCTTGCGTGGTTGTTTTTTGTTTACGTTAGCAAAGTGCTTATTGAAGGCTTCTGCTTTCTGTGCATCCCTTGTTAGTGGTGGTTCAGTGCTTGTAATGATGGGTTCAGGGTTTTTCTTTCTTTTAATTCCTGAGAGATTTGATATGAGGCACCATGCTTTCTTTCCGTCTTTCCGCAAGTTTAACTCTCCACATTTCTTAACCCATGTTTCTCTTTTTGCTTTTTTGCTCAGACGTTTAACTTTTGCAGTTAGGCGGTTATAATTTGCTTTGTTGGCGGGGGTTGGGTGTTTCTCAGCTTGCCGTCTTGCTTTTTTCCTCTCGTTTACAGCAGCCTCCAGTTCTGTACTCCAGTAAGGTTTAAACTTTCTCCTACATCCTCGTGGAATGGCTTCTTTAGCAGACTGCAGTAGTGCTGTAGTGATTTTACTATATACCTTGTCTATGTCTAGCGTCATGTCGATGGCCTCGAATCGTTGTCGTACTTGTCTCCTGAAGAAATGCCAGTCTGCCTTTTTGTAGTTCCATGGGGGTGATGTTAAGCAATTTCTTTTTATTTCCCTGGTGTTTGTGATCTCAAGGAGGATGGGTCTGTGGTCACTTCCGATGTCGTCGAGCACTCTAACTGAGCAATGTGGGTGGATATCCGCTGTTACTAGGGTGAGATCTGGTCTGCTTTTTGTTCCACTGGCGTGGTGGAGCAATGTTGGTGGGGTGTGAGCATTCTGCAGTAGGATGAGTGTGGTAGTGTTAGTGAGTTCTTCTATAGCTACTCCTGTTGGGTTCCTGTCTGTGTAGCCCCACAGAGGTGAATGACCATTCATGTCACCAGCAATGATCATTCTCCTCAAGTCCGTGGTCTGGAAAGGCTTCAGAGCAAGGTGTGTTTTTGGCGGGTTGTAAATGTTAATGATTTTCAATGGCTTTCCACCACTCCAGACTATCACTTCCTGTAGATCTGTTTCGTCATTGGTTTCAAGAGCGGAAACCTCAGCCTGTGTATCATTCCGGATAAGTGTCACTAATCCTTGACATTTTATACACTTGCACTGGTACACTGTATAGCCTGTGATATGGAAGGAGGTGTCTTTTGGTAGCATTGCTTCTTGGATAACTGCAACATGGATTTTTAGGTCCAGTAGAAGCTTGGTTAGTTCAAGTATTTTGTTTCGGATTCCTGATATGTTGAGTTGGAGGATGCTCAGTGAGTCTGTGTTATATATATATTATTATTACTGGTAGTATACTTTTCACTACCCTCCCCAGGTACCGAAGGGCAGCGCGGGCCTTGATAACCGAGGCGACACCCGAGCTCGTATAGAGTCTGTTGTCTTAGAGGCATGTTCATGATTTCAGGGGGGGTATGGATGCATTTTTCAGTATCCCCGAAGGGAGGCAGTCCAGTGTATCAGTATCCCAGGATCGTCACGTCCTGCCAGAAAAATAGCATATACATCTGGGTCAGCTAATTCATCATTCTTCAGTCAGCTTTGCCAACCCTTCTGCAGTGATGGTATATCTGGCGTTCCCCGCCACCTAGGAGGCTGTCACAGAGGGACAAAGGTGCAATGTCCGCTGGCCTGCATCTCTTCGTCATCCATGGGGATTATTGGATAGGAGACAAACAGTGAAGAATGAGGCAAGAAAGCATTTAACCCATGAAGTGGGGGTGGATTGGTGCCGACCAGAGCTTGTACCACTCGCCGGTGGGTTCTGCATCTACACCTATAGGGTTCCACCAACTCCACAGCCCTTTTGTCTGGCCCCTCACCAAGGACCTGTCCGGCTTGGGTGACACTGCCAGGAGTAAAACTCCCGCCGGCATAGCTCCCGGGATCATTGAGGCACTCAAGCTCTCCAACCAACGGCAAGGTAGGCTTAGGTGTGGAGAAATACTGTGGTGTAGAAGTCACTTATTTTTCAATTGTAAGGTGGTGCCACAACCTTACAGTGGTGAGGTGGTATAGCATCAAGAGGTATTATCAGCTAGGGAAATACAAGAGTCGATTATAGTAAGTGTCTTTTCAGTTGTATCACAGAGACTAAGTGATCGGAACAACCAAAACCTAGAGAGTAAGGAGACATTAGTCAAGAGGTTAATTGAGGGTTGAAGTGGATTATATTTACATTCATATGGTTGTACTTTGAGCAGTGATATTGCCATTTATATATCATTAATGCATACTTTGTAAGCAGAGAGGTATCTGTTGATATAAGTGAGGTGGTTTATAGTACATGTTACTGAGTAGTTGCATAGTGTAAAGCTATAGTAAAAGAAACAGATTCATAGATAGTATTGAATATTGTGAGTGTACATCATGGACTTAAAGGGTTTCATTCGGAAAGGCAAAGAATGTGGGGACACTGGGAAAGAACTACCGGATTATGCCAAGGCAGAATTCCACTCAAAAGAGAATCAGTGTCGTAGATTTTAGGATAGGAGAATTAAGACTAGGGGTGGGTCCCTTCTGAATAGGTTAGAATAGGTGATAGTCACGGTGAGAGTTAGTAAAATGAAATAGAATTTCCACAAGTGAGATGATAGACTGTGATATAGAGGCTGTCTCTGAAAAAAAAATCGAAGAAATCTTCTCTCTTTCACCTATCCTCTACGACAGCTTTAAAGGCGTCAGACAGTCTAAACACAGATATATATATTAATATATCTCTATCTACTCACGGGCACGCACATATACGTGACGACAGTTAAACACACAGACGTGGGAAATCTATAACAATGATTATATAGATATTTAGAACGAGCTGACCAACGCACTGATTAGTTCAAGAGAGATTTTTATTATTATCGTCATAAAAAATCTTCTCACAACACCAAAGAAATACATCAAGGAGAAACATATACAAATAGTCATAAAATTTTTTTTTTTAATGCTACAAGGATGATAGCCCGTTAGAATCTTACTCTAGGTTTAGCCCACAGCCCCGTTAAGAGAACAGATGATGGCCCAAAGAGTTATAGATACATAGGGTTGAGTCTAAGAGGTTTCTTTCTTTCTCGTAAATGTATGAACAGAGTTGGATAATCTGATTTAGCCTAAGAAAAAGAAACTCTAGCATTTGTAACAAATTCTGCAGATTTTTAAAATTTAAGATAGCAAATGGGTGACAATAATACACCGGTAAAATAACACTCTGGCCTGTGTACTCTCATTCATTCAGCCATGGCCTTGCTCACACATATATACTCACAACTTTGCTCGCTGCCTCTGGGAACATAATAATTCTAGGACCTTCGCACAGACCCGAAAAATGCAGTCAGCGACCAAGAAACCCCCAGTTCCAAAAGACGTACTGAACTCTCTGTCTCAGGGAAACGATTCCTTGGGTGCTCTAATGTTTTTTGAATGTCTGATTAAGTCACATAAAATTTGTCCAGGCACGAAAGTTAGCAGAGCACAATGTCATTAGCTTTGGATTCTAGGATTTAAGGAATGTCAGATCGGTGTCTTCTTTCAGGCAGGTACTATATTTGGTCACCACAATACTAGTCACAATCTCTGTCGGAATGTTAATGTTATTCTTGTAATATTCTCGCCGCCAGGCAGCATGTACTTTTAAATTTGTGAAGCAATATGAACTGGCTCAAAAGCCCAATATATATTTCTAGTCTTTAGAAACCGTTAGTGGGATTGCTATTATTGTCTCTCTCTGATGGCATATGCACTGTCAGACCAGTGTTACTTGAAACAAAAAAACCCACGTGGTTAAAGATAGGAAATGTCTATGCTTCTCACAAATATGTCTCTCATGCTACTAAACGCTGGCAAGTTGGGTACCACCGTTTCACTATATAAAAGAAAGAACACATATCAAATAATTTACATATATGTACTCAATATAACTTACATTTTAAATAGCAAGCCGACCGCTTGACTTATAATTAAAACTTCCCGTAAAGTAAGTTATATAAAAATCAATCATCAGGAATTAGGAATATCTTCGTATTCCGTCAATATTCACTGATGTCGCATCTAGCATTTATAAGTTAGTTATTAAAACAGTTTCGACTGAGTATTTAACAGTTAAATTAAACTCATTTCAGCTACTTGTTTAGTAAGCTAAAAATATAATTTATTTTGTATTTCCACTGCAACTCGTCGATTAAAGAAATAACAAACTATCAAAATATTCACTCTGCACACAGAACTAGTTTAAATTTAAATCGGCGATTTTAACACTAAATCCCTTCACAAAATACTAGAGATCTATTATATATAATATTAATATACCTCAAACACAGAAGTACTAAGAATTTAAACCACTTCGACCAAACTAAAGGCCATATCTATTAACAGAGATTATTTAGAAATCGAACGAAGGTTGTTCTAGTCTAACTGCAAAGTTACTGAGTGAAATGAAATAGTTTCAAACGTGGGTTAATATTTTAAACCAAACAAAGGATGAACTATCTCCCCCGCCCCGATCTCTCCCCCTTCTCATAACAGCTACGTTTAACTTAGAGGCGTGTCGTAACTGCCACCTACTGACCAAGATGTACGCGTGTCAGTTGCAAATCTCAGACAACCGTCTGTAGTGCATGGGCGATTTTCACACTTCGTCGGGGCTATTTCGACGAAACTCTGAACTGACACTTATACTACTTCGCACCTCACGCTGACCGGGCCAACAGTGAGCCGTGTCAGCTGGGATTTCCAGACAGAGGTCTGAAACTGCGACTATAAGGTGTAAATATTCGCTCCTGCTTAAGCGTTCGGCCGATGCAACTAGTTGTTGACCGGTGAAAAATGCAGACGGATGTCGGCTCTCTCCTAGCATTCTCACGCGTTTACGTCGAGAATCTAACTCAGGAGTGTCGTGTCATCTGAAGGTGCAGACCCAAGTCGGCTCGATGTCTGAGATGGACTGCAACTAAATCGCACTTCACGTCTGACTGACATCTATGTAATAAAATTACGTATACCAGTATGAGAAGAAACACAAGGTAAAGTTTGAGAATACTGAAGAAAATATTTTTCGCAACCGAGTGATGCGAAAAATACAGGAAAAACAAGTACGGAAAGATAATAAAATAAAAGGATTCGGGTGAGAGAATAGGAAGAAGATGTAGGCAATTTAATGATATAAAGACCTACGTGACAGGACGTCCCCCCTTTAAGATATGGAAGCACTCCATGTCTACGTTATGGAATTAAATTTCCTATAACCGTATCTTCGGGGTGTCTGTCTTCTTCCCTCTCATCTTCCCTCTCCATCTCTCTCCAATATCTACTCATGAAGTCTGCCCCGACGTTTCCTTCCTCTGGAATGTCTCCCATGCGCGCTTGAAAGAGCGTCGCCGCTTCTGACATTTTTCAAAGATTTCCTGTGTGTGCAGTGGAGTTTCCCTGCCACTATCGTCATCTTCGTCAGTTTTGGCGATCGTCAGGAGATGGTCGGAGGTCGGCACAGGTCTTTCCAAGTATCTCTTTAACAGATTTAAATGGAAAACCTTCTCCTTTCCTTGAATAGAGATCTGGTAGTTAGCCTTAGAAATCTTTTTCAGGACGGTAAACGGCCCTTGCCATCCGATCTTCAGTTGGTTGTTCTCGGTAGGGAGTAACACCAAAACTTTCTCTCCTGCTTCCAGTTTTCTCTCTTTCGCGACTTTCCTGTATCGGTTAGCGTGCTTGGTGCGTGCTCGCTTAAAGTTAGTCGTTGCTAGGTCCCACCCTAGTTTCAACCTTTCCTTTAAAACCGACACATATTTACTTGCTGAGACAACTGTCTCATCCGCCTTCTCGTCTGTCAGAGACTGAAGTAAGGCTTCAAGCGGGCCCTTAATGGGTCTGCCGAATAAGAGTGTAGCTGGCGGAAATCCTGTGGAAGTATGAGGAGATTCTCTGTAGCCAAATAATGCTGCAGGAATACAGAGATCCCAATCTTCAGGTTTCACTTGTGCCAGCTTACTTAGCATCATGTTGAGGTTTCCATTAACACGTTCCACGAGCCCATTTCCGGCCGGAGTATATGGCTTAGTGTGAATGTGTTGGGTCCTCAAGATCTTCACGATCTCATCCATCAACAGGTTTCGGTATGGGGATCCGTTATCCGTCAACACTTGTTGAGGGAATCCCAACCGAGTGAAAATCTGCACGAGGGCTTCTGCGACATGCTTGGCATCTGCGCATGTTAGCGGGATAGCTTCTGCCCATAAAGTGCATGTATCGACTAAGGTCAGGATGAACCTGTTCCTTCTTTTAGTCCTTTCGAAAGGCCCTAAAATGTCGATCACAACCCGTTCGAATGGTGTTCCCATTATTGGCATTTCACCCAAAGAGACTGGGGGTGCTCGTTGCTTGGGTGGCACACGTTGGCACTGGGCACAGGATTTGACATATCTGATAATATCAGTATTTACTCCTGGCCACCAATAATGAGTGGTTATACGTTAGTTTGTGGCGTTCTGTCCCATATGTCCGCTGAAGGGAAGAGAGTGCCCCATTTCTAGGATTTGGCTTCTGTACTGTTTCGGTACTAGGAGCTGGTTGTAACCTTGGTCAGGCTTGCCCGTTCTGCGATAAAGTACGCCATCCTTAGAAAAAATGTCCCCGTGCTGTTTGGGTTCCTTAGCCATGGGCAGTTTCCTAAAGCAGGGTGCCAAAGTAGGGTCCTTGTATTGCGCTTCTTTAAGTTCCATGGGTAACAAATTAGGCGCAGGCTCCCGTTCCTTCTTGGTTTGCCCTCTTGTAGTTACTGCTGCCACAATCGGCTCTTCCGGTTTCCCAATACACACGTATCTCCCGCCAAGTATGACTGGGTAGATGGGATCATCCATAACAGCCGCTTTGATCACGCCTCTGACAAAGTCAGAGTGTATCTCCACCAATGCGATGGGAAGCGCTGTAGGTGCATCACTCTTACGAACTCCACAAAGTTGGACGGTCTCTCCTGTCTCTTGACCGGGTTTGACCAGGTTTCTTACAACAATGCAATCATAAGAAAGCCCCGTGTCAAATAAGCAAGAAGTTTGAGAACCGTTCAAAGTAACAGTACCTCGCGTTGAGGGTCTATCCCCAACAGGTTGGGAATCACTGTCAATAATTCCGCCTTGCGAGACTGTTAATAAGCATCCGATGCGTTTAGGCTCGGTATGCTCGGTCTGATCATATGTCCCGTGCTCAGGGGTTCTCCCTTTGCCACCTTGACCTTTCTGGCCACGCTGCCATGTAGGGCGGTCGGGTTGATCAGACTGTTTGGGGTGGTTGGGGTACTTGTTTTTGTAGAACTTGGATTTTTCAGGAGGGAGGTTTTGAGGTCCAGTTTCTCTGTGGTTATTTTGGTTAGAAGCCTGAGAAGATTGCTCTAGGTTATGTTTTCGAAAATGCTCCTCTGTCGGTTTCCGCTTTGTGGCCGGTAGTTCAGCCAGCGCATTGTGATAACGCTCAGACTTTTCCAAAATGTCTTCAAGTTTTTCTGCCCCCTGCTCAGCGAGAAATCTCCGGGTATCAGCAGACAAAGTGTTCTTTATTTGTTCTGTTAAAACAAATTCCTCAAGACCTTCATAGGTAGACGGGAGCTGCGAGAGCTCAAGGCACTTTGTCAAATATCCCTTTAGAGAGGAAGAGAACTGGTGAAAAGATTCAGAATTCTCCTTTCTGCTGTTGCGAAACAGTTGCAAAAACTTGCGCGCGTTCATTTGAAAGCGCTCCAGTAACGCTTTCTTCAAACCATCGTAGTCGTCTTGTTGGCTACTTTCCAGCTTAGAATAAACATCATAAGCAGAACCTTTTAGGGCCTGGGAAAGTTTCGTATTCCAACGCGACCTCTCTAACCCGTACAGAGTTGCAATTTTCTCAAATTTTTCTAACCATGTGTCAATCTTCTCATTTGGACAAGGAAAAGATTCTAGAGTGAAAGACATGGCGTTGAGATGAGTAGATTGAGTGTTGGAAGGATCAGTTAAGGAAGAATGAGAAGACTCTCCATTGCTGGAGGTAGAGACAGCACCACGACTTTGGAATTCTAGAGCTTTAAGAGCTAACTCATGCTGTCTCTCTTTCTCTCTTTCCTCATGCTGCATCCTGCGAATTTCCATTTCCTCATCCATCTTCTTCTGCTGTAATGCTTCGGCTGCTTCTTCTTTCCTCCTAGCTTCTTCTTCTTTCCTCTCCGCGTCATATCTCTCAAGTTCGTCTCTGACAAAAGCTTTCGCTTCTTCTCCTTCCAGTCCCTCCTCTCTCGCTTCCTCTCTGAGGAGTTGTCTCAGTTTCGCCCTTTCTGCCATATTAAATCAGTGGCTGAGACGTAGACGAGAAAAAGATAAGAATAAGGGTACACTGGTTCCTACCACTTACGAGAAAAAAAATACCTCAAATCAAAAGAAGATATATTTAACCCTGGGATACCTCCTCCCAAAAATAAAAATCTAACTATCGCTGCTATTAATCGGCAATAAAGCACCTAATGCAAAACACGACTACGCCAACTAAATGGTAGTTAAAATTTACTCACTGAAAAAAAATAAGTTGCTACATTGGAAAACACAATGATTATAGCAAAAAATTCGGAGAGAAAAAAAAAATCCCCTTTTTTTTAAATCCACTATCAAGTTCACCCCCTGAAGACAGTTAGGGTAAGGGAGGCAATTAATCTGGACGAATAGTCCGAAACGCACTCCTTAGCTTTGCTCAAACACCTACTTCTTCAGAACTCTTGTGAATGTTATACACTCACAAAACTTTACCAGCGTTTAGTATTACAAAATCATTAATTAACATGTATTCCGACAAAATCAACCTGTAAACCAAATGTATAATGTTCAAATGCTGTGGAAAAAACTTATCAGTTTGTGTGGTCAGCACGGTCGTAAACAGATCGTTAGTCTAGGGGATAAATTATTATAAAATAAAACTCACAAGACAATCACACTCTTACTCTATTACAGAATAAAGAATCTTAAGTACAAAATCCAGATAGACGAGTCCACGTTTGTCGTACTCGTCTTCCTATTCTAAGTTCAAAAATCCGTCGGACGAGACCACATTTGTCGTACTCGTCTTCCTATTCTAGGTTCAAAATCCCGGACGAGCCCCCATTTGTAGTAGATTTTAGGATAGGAGAATTAAGACTAGGGGTGGGTCCCTTCTGAATAGGTTAGAATAGGTGATAGTCACGGTGAGAGTTAGTAAAATGAAATAGAATTTCCACAAGTGAGATGATAGACTGTGATATAGAGGCTGTCTCTGAAAAAAAAATCGAAGAAATCTTCTCTCTTTCACCTATCCTCTACGACAGCTTTAAAGGTGTCAGACAGTCTAAACACAGATATATATATTAATATATCTCTATCTACTCACGGGCACGCACATATACATGACGACAGTTAAACACACAGACATGGGAAATCTATAACAATGATTATATAGATATTTAGAACGAGCTGACCAACGCACTGATTAGTTCAAGAGAGATTTTTATTATTATCGTCAAAAAAAATCTTCTCACAACACCAAAGAAATACATCAAGGAGAAACATATACAAATAGTCATAAAATTTAAAAAAAATGCTACAAGGATGATAGCCCGTTAGAATCTTACTCTAGGTTTAGCCCACAGCCCCGTTAAGAGAACAGATGATGGCCCAAAGAGTTATAGATACATAGGGTTGAGTCTAAGAGGTTTCTTTCTTTCTCGTAAATGTATGAACAGAGTTGGATAATCTGATTTAGCCTAAGAAAAAGAAACTCTAGCATTTGTAACAAATTCTGCAGATTTTTAAAATTTAAGATAGCAAATGGGTGACAATAATACACCGGTAAAATAACACTCTGGCCTGTGTACTCTCATTCATTCAGCCATGGCCTTGCTCACACATATATACTCACAACTTTGCTCGCTGCCTCTGGGAACACAATAATTCTAGGACCTTCGCACAGACCCGAAAAATGCAGTCAGCGACCAAGAAACCCCCAGTTCCAAAAGACATACTGAACTCTCTGTCTCAGGGAAACGATTCCTTGGGTGTTCTAATGTTTTTCGAATGTCTGATTAAGTCACATAAAATTTGTCCAGGCACGAAAGTTAGCAGAGCACAATGTCATTAGCTTTGGATTCTAGGATTTAAGGAATGTCAGATCGGTGTCTTCTTTCAGGCAGGTACTATATTTGGTCACCACAATACTAGTCACAATCTCTGTCGGAATGTTAATGTTATTCTTGTAATATTCTCGCCGCCAGGCAGCATGTACATTTAAATTTGTGAAGCAATATGAACTGGCTCAAAAGCCCAATATATATTTCTAGTCTTTAGAAACCGTTAGTGGGATTGCTATTACTGTCTCTCTCTGATGGCATATGCACTGTCAGACCAGTGTTACTTGAAACAAAAAACCCACGTGGTTAAAGATAGGAAATGTCTATGCTTCTCACAAATATGTCTCTCATGCTACTAAACGCTGGCAAGTTGGGTACCACCGTTTCACTATATAAAAGAAAGAACACATATCAAATAACTTACATATATGTACTCAATATAACTTACATTTTAAATAGCAAGCCGACCGCTTGACTTATAATTAAAACTTCCCGTAAAGTAAGTTATATAAAAATCAGTCATCAGGAATTAGGAATATCTTCGTATTCCGTCAATATTCACTGATGTCGCATCTAGCATTTATAAGTTAGTTATTAAAACAGTTTCGACTGAGTATTTAACAGTTAAATTAAACTCATTTCAGCTACTTGTTTAGTAAGCTAAAAATATAATTTATTTTGTATTTCCACTGCAACTCGTCGATTAAAGAAATAACAAACTATCAAAATATTCACTCTGCACACAGAACTAGTTTAAAATGAAATCGGCGATTTTAACACTAAATCACTTCACAAAATACTAGAGATCTATTATATCTAATATTTTTTTTTTTTTTTTTTTTTTTTTTTTTTTTGCGTTCGCCCGCTAATACTCGAGGCGAAATCTCAGGTTATCATTTTATGTCTAACCTGACATTGATTTTACGTGAGTATCCCTTTATTTCTTGTACAGAGACAAATGTCCCTCGCCATTCAGGCAAATACTCGCCGATTTCGGAGGTACCCATTGCAGCTGGGTCGGCTCAGGAGCCGCCAGTCCCTGGTCGACGACACTCCTTCAAATGTCCTCGCCAGGTCTCGAGTTAATCCAGTCCAAATCCCGGTCGACGAAAAATCCTCAAATGCCGTCGCCCGGGTTTGATCCTGTATCACCCGGTCGCCAGAGCGGTGTTGTAACCACTACGCTAGCGCGGCTCCCTATATCTAATATTAATATACCTCAAACACAGAAGTACTAAGAATTTAAACCACTTCGACCAAACTAAAGGCCATCTCTATTAACAGAGATTATTTAGAAATCGAACGAAGGTTGTTCTAGTCTAACTGCAAAGTTACTGAGTGAAATGAAATAGTTTCAAACGTGGGTTAATATTTTAAACCAAACAAAGGATGAACTATCTCCCCCGCCCCGATCTCTCCCCCTTCTCATAACAGCTACGTTTAACTTAGAGGCGTGTCGTAACTGCCACCTACTGACCAAGATGTACGCGTGTCAGTTGCAAATCTCAGACAACCGTCTGTAGTGCATGGGCGATTTTCACACTTCGCCGGGGCTATTTCGACGAAACTCTGAACTGACACTTATACTACTTCGCACCTCACGCTGACCGGGCCAACAGTGAGCCGTGTCAGCTGGGATTTCCAGACAGAGGTCTGAAACTGCGACTATAAGGTGTAAATATTCGCTCCTGCTTAAGCGTTCGGCCGATGCAACTAGTTGTTGACCGGTGAAAAATGCAGACGGATGTCGGCTCTCTCCTAGCATTCTCACGCGTTTACGTCGAGAATCTAACTCAGGAGTGTCGTGTCATCTGAAGGTGCAGACCCAAGTCGGCTCGATGTCTGAGATGGACTGCAACTAAATCGCACTTCACGTCTGACTGACATCTATGTAATAAAATTACGTATACCAGTATGAGAAGAAACACAAGGTAAAGTTTGAGAATACTGAAGAAAATATTTTTCGCAACCGAGTGATGCGAAAAATACAGGAAAAAACAAGTACGGAAAGATAATAAAATAAAAGGATTCGGGTGAGAGAATAGGAAGAAGATGTAGGCAATTTAATGATATAAAGACCTACGTGACAATCAGGATGCTTTAAGAGATTTACGTGCCGAGGAACAAGAACTCAAGAAGGCAGAGTTAAAATTTCAATAAAAGAAGATGGAACGAGAATTACAATAAAAGAAGATGGAACAAGAATTACATGAAAAGAAGATGGAACAAGAATTACAGGAAAAGAAGATGAAAGAGGATAGAAAGTTAGAATTAGAGAAGGAGAGAATGAGAACAGCTCTGGAAGAGAAGAAGAGTGATAAGGAAATACAATTGAAGAGATTAGAAGTGGGTGCGAGTGGTCAGAACTCGACTCCGAGGGAGTCTCATCATCCCTTTAGGCTGCGACTGCCAAATTTTAATGACAAAATCGATAGTTTAGATTTTTTCCTTGAGAGGTTCGAGGCAGAGTGCGTGGCCTGGAAGGCTAACAGAGAGGAGTGGCCATCTCTGTTATCCACATTGCTAATGGGGCTGGCAATGGAGACTTTTTATAGCCTCCCGCTGGAAGAGTGGGCGGATTATGACAAGGTGAAGAAACGGTTGCTCCGGAAGTTCCGTTTGACTGCTGATGGGTACCGGACGCGGTTTAGAAACACAATGCCAAGTGCAGACCAGGACTTCGAGGACTTCATCTAGAAGATCAAGCTTCTGTTGAATAGATGGATCGAGTTGGAACGAATTCCAAAGGACTATAATGACCTGGTTGACCTAATGCTACGGGACAAAGTGTTGTCGTCGTGTTCCACTGAGTTGGTAGCATTTTTTCAGGAACGACAACCTAAAGACATTGATTTCATGTCGCAGTTGGGCCATCATTATGTCCTTGCCCATCTGGGCAAACCCATCCATCGTTCTGGCCTGTCAGACGCCTTAGTTGCGGGCGTCGGTAAAGTCCAGCGCCAACCATGGAAAAGTCAGTCAGACGGTGCAGATAGCTTCGAAGAACAGAAACACAATAGGTCATCTCGGCCCTATCAGCCATTCAGAGGCAACTATGATAATTTCAGAACGAGTCAGAGGTTCCAGCCGAGGTGGAACAACCGACACTCTGGTGGCGAGAGTGACGGAGAAGAGCGCCAAATGCGTAAGCAAGTGCGTTTTGATGAGTCGCGAAAGGAAGATAGGCACTATAAAGAGAAACAAGTCAAGCAGAGAAGTGGATCCTCGGAGAGTCGATCTTCTGACTCTGAAGTGCGATTGTCACCGGGTAGCAGTCCTATTAGGAGTCCGCGTGGCGAATCAAAAAAGGAACGCCGATGTTCCACGTGCAATGGTAAGGGTCACTATGCAGACGTGTGTCCTACCCCGATCGAACACACGAGTTCCGCGTATGTTTTGGACACCGTAAATAGCGAGGACTGTGTGGGGTGCCGACCGCTGTTTCTTTCAGACGAGAGGGTAGTGTCACGGTGTGGACATGCACTACCGTGCCTGCCTGCGGTCCATGAGACGGAGAATTTAGTGCTACACAGAGGTGTGGTGGAGAAGAAACCAGTCTCAGTGATGAGGGACACAGGATGCACTAAAGTTGGAGTTCGCCGTTCCTGTATCGACGAATCCTGCCTCACAGGCAAATCTGTAAAGTGTACCACATTTGGGTGCAAAGTTGAGTCTTACCCCCAGGCTTGTATTAATGTGGACACCCCGTTCCTTTCGGGTAGAGTGAACGCGTTTGTCCTAGAGAATCCAGTCGCCGATTTGATCGTCGACAATGTACGGGGAGTGCATAACGCCACGGGATTGACTGGAGCAGAGGCTCAGCAACACCAAAGTCCCGAGGCGGACGATCAGGTGGTCGAGGTATCACCACCTGAGAAGAAAGTACATCTGAGACGGGGTTCACGACAGGCGCGCACGAATATTCATAGTCAGGGCCGTGGGACATGAATAGGAATAGTAGAGGCATATCTGAGGGCCTGATAGCTAGTGACCGCAAGGTGTGGGTCCGCAATATCCCCCCAAGTGCTAGCTGGCGCACAATCAGACGTGCGTTTAATGAGGTCGCGCCGGTTAGGTCGTTGAGGTATTGTCATTGCGAGACAACACCAAGGTTGCACGAGTTACTTTCGCGAATAGGTGGGGTGTGCGTGATGCAGTCAGGTGGAAGCACAGGTCGTTGCTCCATAACCACCTGCTGATAGTCCAGCAATAGCAAGGGAGGGGTATCGGGTTCGCGGTCAGTTAGGGTGTTTCGGTTAAAGTGAACCGAATTGGAGAGTCTGACCCACGCCACCAGTACTATTCTGATAGAATATAAGTTGTTCTGTACAGCTTTATAATGTAGTGAGGATAACGGAGGAGGTGGTTACATGTCATAGTGGGCAGCAATTAATTGCAACCACGGGAGAGATGTCTTATGTACTTTAAAGATCGTGTTTGTGCTAAATGCTATGCTTGTGAACTTCTTGTTTTATGGCGCCATAAAGCCAATTTACTATATGCTTGAATTTTGTTACGAAAGTCTGTTGATGCTAATTAGTGATCATTTGTAACGTATGCCTATGTAAGAGTTACTATTAGTGTATAGTGCACTGTGTTATGGTTGACCAGGGGTTGACTGTCGTTGTCATTTTTCACGACTGCCAGAACCTTGGGTAACCGATTGCATACTCACGTTGTGTTTTGTGGTAGGGTGGAGGAAGCAGTAACGACAATGGTAGGAAAGAACTTCGGCACTCCCGGTTCTGATGAGGAGATGCTGTAATGGTATATGGTCGTCTAAACTCCTACGGGGTCCTCCGATGGAAGAAAACAATACGTTTTCTCTCTTAGGGGGTGGGGGAGGCGGTGGATGTCATGGCACTATTTTGCAGTGCATCTTTTGAATTGTGTTCGGCGAACAGTCAGCCGGGCGACGCCGGGGCTAGCCGAACCGGTGGGTCATGTGAATACCGGAAGTCGGGAAATAAGGCGTAAGTTTTGACAGTCGGAATCTAGCCATCGTCCTGGTAGGACGCACATTTTTCCCTTTGCCAGCAAGTTAGCTGTGAAGTTCATGTTGTGGACTGTTTGTTCTGAGTGCTTGCCATATTTCGGTCCTAGGTGATAATGACGTGTAATCCTAGAGCTATGTAGTGTCTAGTGGGAATTTTCTACAGGCCGCAGATTTATAAGTTGCCAATGATTTGAGTGTGGCATTGTCATAGTTGTGCCGCTCAGGTGAGCGATATTCATTGAAGTGTTTTCAGTGTAAGTCGTACTGTAGTGTATGATGCTGATAGATTAGGCGTTTAAGGCAAGTAACATTGGCATTTCATTATTGTATTTCATGCGTTTATTGGCCGTGTGAGGCCTCATTGTATTGTGCATAGCATTAAAGGGAAGTTCCTGTTAAAGGCGTTATTTCGTATGTCAGCCATTGTGGTGTGGTTGTATCCTGGGAAGAACGAGCCTTTATTTATTATTATAAATCCACATTGTAGAGGTGGAACCAGTGGAGTGCTATCCACAGTAAATTGGTTCCTGACACTCACCGTGATTCACAGACACCCCCCGCCCCCTTATACACAATGGTATTTGAAGAAGAACTTAAGATTTTATGACAAAGTTGGCGTAAAATAAAAAAAAATAAAAAAAACTCATTGCAGAATTTTATTTATTATGTAGTCATTATTTGAGGATAGGAGATAATCTAAACTGTGACAAATAACAAAGTTTTTTTTTAACTTATAGTTTATAACGAACTTTAAGCATTCAGGTCCACTTTGCTACAGTGTGGGACACCCTAACCCCTCCAGGTCCACTTTCCTGCAGTGTGGTTCACCCTGAAGTATTCTTTGTATTTCTAGCTTTCTGCAAGTTGACGGTTCTGTTGAGTTCATATGGTGTTACAATAAAACTTACTGTCGACAGCAGTCATAGACATAATTGTTGGTGAAACATTTCTGTTAGTTGGAGTTAGTGTGGTGTTACAGACAAACACACTGTCAACAGCAGTCATAGACATAAAGTTAGTTGCTTATCCTTTACAGGACGTGGCAATCAACCCCAGTTTTTAATTGGCTGTTTGTGATTTTTCTAGGCAATTTTTTTCATTCAGTAGTTTGCCATTGCTTTCTGAACGGTACGGCGCTTATACCATTGTTAAAAATCCACACAAAGCGATCTGCTACCAACCCGCCTGCAGCAGGTTTCGAACCTGGTATATCTGGATTATGAAACTACGTTCATATCCATTAGGCCACAGACGCCGACAGACCATAGACATAATTGTTGGTTAAACATTTCTGTTAGAGTTAATATGGTGTTACTGTCAAACTTACTGTCAACAGCAGTCATAGACACAAATGTTGATGAAACATTTCTGTTAGAGTTAATATGGTGTTACTGTCAAACTTACTGTCAACAGCAGTCATAGACATAATTGTTGGTGAAACATTTCTGTTAGAGTTACTGTGGTGTTACAGTCAAACTTACTGTCAACAGCAGTCATAGACATAATTGTTGGTGAAACATTTCTGTTAGAGTTAATATGGTGTTACTGTCAAATTTACTGTCAACAGCAGTCATAGACACAATTGTTGGTGAAACATTTCTGTTAGTGGGATATTGATACTCTCTTACCAGTATTAAGCAAATATTCTCTGATATTAAATCGGTAATTACTACCAGTATTCAGCAGATATTCTCTGACATTAAATCAGTTATTACTACCAGTACTCAGCAGATATTCTCTAATATAAAATCAGGTACTACTACCAGTATTCAGCAGATATTCTCTCACCCAACAGTTTGACAGTCTTGAACTAAATGGCCATGATGTCAAGGAGGTTGATGAGATTATCCATGGATTACGCAACAGGGACAGAATATATCTAGGCTTTGTCTAGTACGGACAACAGAGTTCTTTAGAATACAATGCAAGTGTAACAACCTTGAAGATCACATCCCGTTAAGTGTCATCTCCATACTGATGGTTGGCTGTTGTCTCCGACATATTTTTACTGTTGACTTGATAGTGCCACAAATTGAATAAACTGTTTGCTGTCCATCTCTTGATGTTACCTCTCCACGCACAAAAATATCTGATAAGCTGTTTCTTGTCCAATTCTTGATATCTATCTTTGCACACAAAATCTGATAAGCTGTTTCATATCTAACTCTTGATGTTATCTTCCCACACACACAAAATCTGATAAGCTGTTTCATATCTAACTCTTGATGTTATCTTCCCACACACAAAAAATCTGATAAGCTGTTTCATATCTAACTCTTGATGTTATCTTCCCACACACACAAAATCTGATAAGCTGTTTCATATCTAACTCTTGATGTTATCTTCCCACACACACAAATCTGATAATCTTTTTCCTGTCTAACTCTTGATATTATCTTCCCACACACACACAAATCTGATAAGCTGTTTCCTGTCTAACTCTTGATGTTATCTTCCCACACACAAGAAAATCTGATAAGCTATTTCCTATCTAACTCTTGATGTTACCTTCCTACACACAAGAAAATCTGATAAGCTGTTTCATATCTAACTCTTGATGTTACCTTCCCACACAATCTGAAAAGCTGTTTCATGTCCATCTCGTGATGTTAACTTCCCACACACACACACATATCTGATAAGCTGTTTCCTGTCTAACTCTTGAAGTTATCTTCCCACACAGAATCTGATAATCTGTTTCCTGTGTAACTTTTAATGTTGAGTTTCCACACAAAATCTGAAAAGCTGTTTCCTGTCCAACTCTTGATGTTACCTTTCCACACAAAATCTGATAAGCTGTTTCCTATCTAACTCTTGATGTTACCTCCCCACACAAAATCTAAAAACAAACATGATTTTATCAAGATTTATGTTTAGAGAGCTCAGTGTTCCTAAAGGAGATGACAACATATCCTGGGTTGCCTAACCCTGCTGTCTGTATTTATTCTCACATCTACTGTAAGCTTTAATTGTCAGGAATGCAGCATGGTCAAAGTAATATAACATCTTACTCACATTTGCGGTGTTTAATCCCAATCAAGAAATAACAATATTTGTTTTAAAAGCAACATCAGGAGAACCTCTTTTCAGTAGGGAGCTAAAAGCTGTTTTATTCACATCTCTTTTGCCCATTTCAATTTATGTATAACAGGGAACATGTGTAGAATAGAAGGATTGAAGTGGTATAACAAGATCACTAATGTTGAACTGGTATAACAAGATCAC
Organism: Oreohelix idahoensis; assembly: GCA_024509875.1. Classification (NCBI taxonomy): domain Eukaryota; kingdom Metazoa; phylum Mollusca; class Gastropoda; order Stylommatophora; family Oreohelicidae; genus Oreohelix; species Oreohelix idahoensis. Next base: position 59,879 of record JAMPIV010010432.1, on the reverse strand, counting down.
TAATGTAGAACTGGTATAACAAGATTACTAATGTTGAACTGGTATAACAAGATCACTAATGTTGAACTGGTATAACAAGATCACTAATGTTGAACTGGTATGACAAGATCACTAATGTTGAACTGGTATAACAAGATCACTAATGTTGAACTGGTATAACAAGATCAGTAATGTTGAACTGGTATGACAAGATCACTAATGTTGAACTGGTATGACAAGATCACTAATGTAGAACTGGTATAACAAGATCACTAATAATGTTGAACTGGTATGACAAGATCACTAATGTTGAACTGGTATAACAAGATCACTAATGTTGAACTGGTATGACAAGATCACTAATGTTGAACTGGTATAACAAGATCACTAATGTTGAACCGGTATAACAAGATCACTAATTTTGAACTGGTATAACAAGATCACTAATGTTGAACTGATGACAAGGTCACTAATGTTGAACTGATGACAAGATCACTAATGTTGAACTGGTGACAAGATCACTAATGTTGAACTGATGACAAGATCACTAATGTTGAACTGGTATAACAAGATCACTAGTGTTGAACTGATGACAAGATCACTAATGTTGAACTGGTATAACAAGATCACTAATGTTGAACTGGTATAACAAGATCACTAATGTTGAACTGGTATAACAAGATCACTAATTTTAAACTGGTATAACAAGATCACTAATGTTGAACTGGTGACAAGATCACTAATGTTGAACTGATGACAAGATCACTAATGTTGAACTGGTATAACAAGATCACTAATGTTGAACTGATGACAAGAACCAGTGGAACAGGAGACGAGAAGATGCTGCGATGGATGGGACACACACTAAGGAAACCTGTTGATAGTATTACAAGCTAGTCCTTGTTCTGTACCCACCAGGGTAAGAGGTAGGGGGAGACCAAGGAACACATGGAGAAGAGAACTGGAGACAGATATGAAGAAGACATGGAAAGACCTTGAGCTGATGGCACAGGACAGGAAGACTTGGCAGACGTTTGTTAAAGGGCTAATCTCTTATGGAAACTGAAGGTGGGAGATGAAAGGTCGCAAATGAATAACAGGTAAATGTGCACAGGTGTAGAGTGATAGACTGATGGTGTAGAGTGATAGACTGATGGCGTAAAGTGATAGACTGATGATGTAGAGTGATAGACTGATGGTGTAGAGTGATAGACTGATGGCGTAAAGTGATAGACTGATGGTGTAGAGTGATAGACTGATGGTGTAGAGTAATAGACTGATGGTGTAGAGTGATAGACTGATGGCGTAGAGTGATAGACTGATGGTGTATAATGATAGAGTGATGGTGTATAATGATAGATTGATGGTGTATAATGATAGATTGATGGTGTATAGTGATAGACTGATTTGAACTCTGGTCTTTTTTGTTTTAAAATAGGTTGATCTTATCGATGATGCTGGCCAGGCACACACTGCTGGAAACTTCCATCTCCTAGGAGGTGAGAAAGAAATGCCATAGGCATATGAGAGGCTCTTCACATATGATGTCACTGATGTGCCAAGAAATATGGAATCACTACTGACCACCCAGTCAAGGTTAGTTACATCTGTCATGACATCTCATTCATCAGACATCTCATGTCACAGGTGCTCATTTTTCTTTCTTGTTTTTCAGTGAGTGTCCAGATATCAACAGTACAGTTTAGCAAGTGTAGATACTGTATTTCTGTTGCTCGTTTTCAGCCTTTTAGGTTTTCCAGACCACACTGAGCTGATTTCAGTCTCTCTCTCTCTCTCTCTCTCTCTCTCTCTCTCTCTCTCTCTCTATTAATACATTCATAACCCTCTGCTCTCAAGGAGCATAGGCCTTCAACAAACACATGCCAAGTCCTGTCATGTGCCATCATCTCAAGTTCTTTCCGCGTTCTCCTCATCATTTTCACCTCTGTTTTCCGCTCTCTTCTCCATGTGCTTCTTGGTCTACCTCTGCCTCTCTTGCCCTGATGGTTCTAGAACAAGGTCTGCCTTGTAATGCTATCAACAGGTTTCCTCAGTGTGTGTCCTATCCATCGCCATTGTCTTCTTCTCATCTCTTGTTCCACTGGCAGTTGTCTGGTTCTTTTCATCAGTTCCACATTGGTAACCTTGTCAGACAGGCCATTTTAATCCTTCTAGTCTACGCAAGCATCCATTTATGAAAGTCTCTAGCTTTTTGGTAGTTGTCTTTGTTGTTCTCCATGTTTCAGAGCCATACAATAGTACTGACTTCACATTTGAGTTGAAGATTCTTATTTTTGTGTTGAATCCGATTTCTCTTGATCTCCATAAATTTTCCAATGCTGAAAACTCCCCTTGAATTTTGTATTCTTATTTTAATATCACTGTCTGTCCCTCCAACGTTGTCTATATTACTTCCAAGATATGAGTACGATTCTATGTCTTGACTGGTGTTTCTTTAACCCTGTTATCATTTCCTGCATTTATTCTCATTATTTTTGTCTTTTTCCTATGTATATTCAGACCCAATTGCTGTGACCTTTCATTGAGTGTTTTGATTTTGTCCTGCACCTGATTACGGTTATGGAACAGAAGAGCCAAGTCATCAGCAAAATCCAGATCATCCAACTGTTTAGTCAGATTCCACTGGATTCGATTTCTGTTGTGTAGTCGATATTTTTATAACCCAGTCTATTGCTAGTAAGAAAAGAAATGGAGACAAGGGGCATCCCTGTCCCTCTCCCGTTCTTATCCCAAATAGTTCTGTAAGCTGTCATTCGAGAAGAACTCTGCATATCATGTCTTCATAAGTTTTCTTTATTAAATTAATGATCTTCAGTGGAACTCCATAGTGCCTCATCAATTTCCAAAGTGATTCTCTGTCTACACTGTCACGTGCCTTTTTGTAGTCCACAAATCCAGTGTACAGTGATGAATTCCATTCCAGACTTTGTTCAACTATTATTCTCAAAGTGGCTATCTGGTCTGTACAGGATCTCTTTGGTCGAAAACATGATTGTTCATCTCTCAGTTTCTTGTCCATGGACTCTTTTAATCTCTTGAAGATGATCCTGTTTAATAATTTTCCTGGCACTGATAGTAACATTCTTCTCTCTTTCTCTTCTCTGATCCATAACCGCCAACCGTCAAAGCAGTCAGCGGCCATCACGCCCGGTGGCGTCCTGTAGGGCAGCAACAAATTGATTCCACTTTGCTCGGTCGGCGGCCATCCTTTGTACAGTGCCCCAACTGTGGTTCATTCTTTGCATCTCAGCTTCCACAGTTCTCCGCCAAGTTGTTTTTGGTCGGCCTCTCTTTCGCTTTCCCTCGGGGGTCCATAGCATAGCTGTTCTTGCGATGGTATCAGGGTCCCTTCTGAGGACATGGCCAACCCAACTCCAGCGTCTGCCAGCTATGATGGTGTGCATGTCCTCCTGGTTACTCCGAATAAGTAGTTCTTGGTTGCTGATGGTGTTTGGCCAAAAGATTCGGAGAATTTTCCTTAGGCAGGTTGTGTGGAAGGAGGACAGTTTCGACATTTCCTTCTCTGTTACTCTCCAACATTCCGCACCATAGAGAAGCACAGAAAGTACGCAGCTCTCATACAGTCTTAATTTGGTGTTTGTGCTGTACTGGGAAGACTTCCAAATGTTGTTGAGAATAGCAAAGGCTGTTCTCGCTTTATTCATTCTGTTGTTAATGTCCTTGCTTGTTCCGCCGTCAGGTGTTACTATGCTTCCTAGGTAAGTAAATGTGTCTGTCTGTTCTAACTTCTGGTTCCTTACTGTTATTGGCTCAGGATTGCCCACATTTAGTGTCATGACCTCTGTCTTCTTCAGATTGATGTTCAGGCCAACCTGCTGGCCATACTTATTCAGTCTATCAGTTTTGTCTTGAATGTGTTGGTGTGAATGCGCGAGCAGTGCAATGTCATCTGCATATTCCAAATCTTCCAGTGTAGAAAACGTTGTCCATCTAATTCCTCTTGGACTGCCCTCTGTTGTCTGGCGCATCACCCAATCTATGACTGTCAAAAATAATGTTGTTGATAAGGGGCATCCCTGTCGTACTCCTGTTTTCACTTCGAAAGTTACATTACTCGATCCAACACTGCACGTAAAGTTAGAATAGAGGCTTTTTATAATGGAAACAATGCGGCTGGGAATTCCATAAGCCCTCAGAATTTTCCATAGGCTGTCCCTGTCGAAAGCCTTTTCAAAATCAACAAAGTTAATGTACAGCTGTCTCTGCCATTCTGAGCACTGCTCTATAATGTTCCTGAGGGCAAATATATGATCTGCACATCTTCTGTTCTTTCTGAAGCCCGCTTGTTCTTTCCTCAGTTTATGGTCAACTGCTTTTGAAATTCTCTGGATGATTATCCTGCCTAGTATTTTGCTGGGAACTGAGAGGAGGGTAATTCCTCTCCAGTTGTTGCAGTCTGCAAGGTCGCCCTTCTTGGGCAATTTGACAATTGTTCCTTTACTCCACTCTGTTGGTGTTGTCTCAGTTTCCCAGACTTGTGCAAATAGTGGTTCTAATAGTTCTGCTGCTAGTTCAGGGTCTGTCTTGAATAGCTCAGCATTCAGATTGTCGTGACCAGGCGCTTTTCCATTTTTTAGCCCTTTGATAGCTGTGATAATTTCTTCTTTTCGTGGAATGTCTGTATTTACGTCTAAGTCACTTTCAGCCTCAGGAACATTCAGCTGAGTCTCTGGTGGTTCCTTATTCAGTGTTTCTCTGAAGTGCTCTGCCCACCTTGTTTCCTGCCCCTGTGCTGTGGTGATGAGATTTCCTTGCTTGTCTCTTACTAACGTTATGTTGTTTGCACCTCGTTTTCCACTGATAGCTTTAGTTATTTTATAAACTGTGCTTTGTTCATTTCTCAGTGCTGCCTCTTCTGCCTGTCTTGCAAGGTCATCCAGAAATGTCCTTTTGTTAGCACGGGTTTGACGTTTTACTTCCTTGTCCAGCTGACTGTACTGTTCACTATATATTGCCTTTAACCTGGGAGACTTAGCTTCTGTTTTCTTCCTTTTCATTTCCTTTCTCTTCGCTATGGTGTTTAGCGTTTCTGGTGTTATCCAGTCTTGGCTCTTTCTTTCCTGGAATCCCAAGCATGACTTGCTGCTTTCTTTATATATTGTTGAGATGGTGTTGAATTTCTGGTCCACATCGTCGGTCTCTGTTCTTTCCTGGCTTTTGGTAATCAGATATCGTCTCTTTACGTCGACCACAAACGCTTTTCTGGTGAGGGGGTCCTTAAGTTTCGTGATGTTGTATCTTTTCTGTTTGACTGCAACTGGTCCAGCAGCTCTGAGTTTCACCTTCAGTCTTGCTACTACTAGGTGATGATCACTTCCCACATCTGCGCCTCTTCTTACTTTCACGTCTTGTAGTGCATGTCTCCATCTGCCATTGATCATTATGTGATCTATCTGGTTTTTGTCTCGTCCGTTTGGTGATTTCCATGTTAACTTGTGCACTTCTTTGTGTTGAAAAAGTGTTCCTCCGATGACCAGGTTGTTAATACTGCAGAAGCTTATTAATTTGTCCCCATTCTCATTTACTGTTCCACTGCCGCATTTCCCCATTACTCTTTCGTTATAATTATTGTGTGTTCCAACTTTCGCATTTAGGTCTCCCATTACTATAATAAGATCGTACCTGGGTACAGTTTCCATTTCCTTTTGTACCTGTTGATAGAACTCGTCCTTGATCTCTTCGTCGCTGTCATTTGTTGGTGCATAACATTGTATAATTGTGGTGTTGGTGAATCTCCCTCTCAGTCTTGCTCTTATTAGTCTGTTGTTAATGGGTTTCCATTCCAGTAGAGACCTTTCCATTCCTTTCTTAAGGATAATGGCTACACCTTCGTTGTGCTGACCGTCCTCTCTACCAGAATAAAGTACTGTTTCCCCTGTAGCTGTTTTTATTCTCCCCATCCCTGTCCATCTGCTCTCGCTTATTCCCAGGATATGTAGTTTGTAATTCCTCATCTCTGCTGTAATCTGTCTCAGCTTTCCTGCCTCGTTCATAGTTCTGACATTCCAAAAACCAATTCTGGTTTCGTGTTTTGCGGTCTGGGCATCCGTTTTCATGCCAGTGGCTTCCTTTCGGCTTTCACCACTGTCAGTCATACGAGCCTGAGACTCCGGATGTCCGTCCCGCATCAAAGTATTTCCATTTATTGCTGTTTCCGTAACGTGTGTGATTTTTTACACAGACAGGGGTGTCGGCCCTGTGCTAAAACCCCCAACCTGGAGGACAGGGTACCAGCTTTTGTCTGACCCCTACCCACGCAGACCAGTCCAGCATGGTTGAACCTACCAGGAGTAAAACTCCCACTGGCATAGCTCTGGGGATTGTCAGGGTACACAAGCTGCCATACCGCTACAAGGTATAGGTACCATTGATGGCAGGATAGTAACATTATTCCTCTATAATTTGTGCACTCTTGTAAGTTTTCCTTCTTTGGCAGCTTAACCAGATATCCTTCCTTTCATTCTGCTGGTATCTCTTCCCTTTCCCAGACTTTACCAAGTAATTTATATAACATCTATTAATACATGATGTTTAAAAAAAGGTAATTTTGCTTTTTTTTCCTTGAAGTGTTTACTTTCTTATAATGAAGCACTCTACTTTCAACCTTAGAAATAAGCCTGTCTGTTACATTAGAATGCAGTTGCGAATTTAAAAATAAAAAAACAGAGAAACCTCGATAGTAGCACAACACTGATAAATGACAATCCCAGGAAAGGACTGCTAGTGTCTCTGAGCTAGCCTCAGAAAGCCTCGACATTTTGTCTCTGAGCTAGCCTCAGAAAGCCTCAACATTTTGTCTCTGAGCTAGCCTGAGGAAACCTCGAAAAAAATCAGCGTATATTGTTATATATTGTAGTCTTCTCTATTATGAAGAAACTGGCTGGCACCAGCATACTTAAAAAAGTCTATACAGGCACAGTCAGACCTGTACTTGAATATGGCATGTCAGCCTGGACCACGGCATCTAAAACAAACACAAACCGTCTAGGGAAAGTGCAACATTCAGGCCTTAGATTAATCACTGGAGGGATGAAGACTTACCCAATCCAGGCAATGGAGAGATACACCAACATCTGCTCCCTTGATGACAGACGTGAGGAAAAGGTTTTCATTCACAGTGAGAAGCTTTTACGAATGCCAAGTCATCCAATGCATGCCAAACTCCATAGTTTGACAAAAAACAGGCTGAAAAGAACCAGCTTCTTAAACATCTCCAAACATCTGCATTGATGCCATGAAGACCTCCTCCCATACCGATCTACTGAGATTGAAATGTTTATTGATTACGAGGAGCCAGACGACTGCCATGGAAATATATATATCATCACAGAAGTCCCTAAAATAAAATAGAATGACCACCAGACCCCTCAACAACTAAAAACTTTGGCTCAAGAAATGATTGAAGAAAAGTACAACCCGAAGGAATGGACACATGCATAAACAGATGGATCCGCTGAGGGGGCAGTAAAGAGTGGTGAAGGAGGCATTTTTATAAAATTCCTAAATGGAAAGATCATCCGAAAGGCTTTCCCAACTGGGAAGATCTCCTCCAATTTCAAGGCAGAAGCTATGGCACTACTACAAGCTCTGAAAATCCTCACCAGATCTGAACAGTAGCCACCAGCTAAGATAGTAATCTTCGCTGACTGCAGATCATTACTGGAATCAATACAGAAAACCAGAAATGATAACATGAAGAATAAGATCAGATCTGAGCTTAACATCATCCAAAGGTCTTCAACCATTGCGCTTCAGTGGTTACCCTCCCATTGTGGAATTGCTGGAAATGAGATAGCAGATGCTTTGTCAAGAAGTGACAGTAAAATAGAACAATTCAGCCACCCATTGCCCTATCGGGAAGCAAAAACCATCATTCACAACAAGTACAAAAATCAGTGGAAGGAGGAAGGGGATATATACAGCAGAGATGACCCAATCCACCATCTAAACAGATACCAACAGACCACCATTTTCTGCCTGAAAACTGGCCACTGCAGATTACTTGGCCATCTCTATCGCCTCAGGATATCCCACACAAATGAATGCCCATGTGGAACTGGAATCCAGATCCAAGAACACATTCTCCAAAACTGTCCAACCCATGATGACCCGCGACATGTGACCTGGCCATGGGGTACTGAGCTCCAGCAGAAGCTATGGGGCTGCTGCGCCGACCTGGTAAAGACTGTGGACTTCTCTCTGGCGACAGGCCTGCAGATTTAGCATGACTACAAACTGAACGCAGAAGAAGAAGTTATAAAGGTCATATGACTTGATTGTGAAAATATCACGTAATTTTTTGGAAAATAGTGGTCAGTTGAGTTGTCTTTGTTGTGACAGATGTTGGCAGTGAGATCTTCCTAAGAGTTTGGTCTCCAGCAGTAGTCAGGTATTCCTGAAGGTTTGTTCTTCTGCAGTAATCAAGTCTTCCGAAGAGTTTCATCCCCTGCAGTAATCAAGTCTTCCAAAGAGTTTCATCCCCTGCAGTAATCAAGTCTTCCAAGGAGTTTCATCCCCTGCAGTAATTTTCCAAAGAGTTTCATCCACTGCAGTAATCAGGTCTTCCAAAGAGTGTGTCACCCAGTGCAGTACTCAGGTCTTCCTAAGGTTGTGGTCTCCACAATATTGAAGTCTTCCAAAAGAGTCTGGTCTCCTAAAGGCGTGTAGATAACCAGTTGTAGGCCTTGCACGACCTTGATTATTGAGGGCGTTATAATTATTAGCAAAGTAATTTAATCTCATAACAGGTATCCAGTAAGACTTTTATCCAAACAAAAAACAAATTGGGAATAAGATCTTGCCGTATTTTCTACAGCACTCCCTAACTTGAAAAATGTGGACTAATTTTAACAACGATAGCAAATACTGGCAAATTTGTGTGCAGTTTTTGTCAGTAATCAGTTCAGAATTAATTTATGTGCCAAATTTTGGAAATATAAATTATGTTAAAGTGAGTCTGTTATGACACATTACTACCTTTTTCAGAAGAATGTAATCCAGTGTGAAATAAATGTAATCCACTGTGAAATAAATGTAATCCAGTGTGAAATAATTCAGAACACATTTTTGTATTGTTTTTGGGCCCTATTGCCTAGGGACCCTTACACATCATATATGGGGTCTGCAGGCTGGCCTTATCTCACTTATTTTTTGTAGGAGGTTATTGTTTGACAAAATCTGTATTGTATGTGTCCATTAAGTGTTTAAATGTGTGCAGCGTAGTCGTTCTTCTGTGTAAGAATATTAATACTGCACAATATTAGAGATGAGTATGAGAAAGTACTGACATCTTTTAATATTGTTGGCCACGGGGAAAATGAGCACCAGTTTTTTAATACTTAAAACATACGTGTTAGTGATTGACCAATGAGACACTTTTTTGTTGGAAGCTTAATTCATGATTCACTCTTGCAGCAAGACAGTGGTGCCATTCAGAAGCTGTCTGGTTCAATTTCCTGGTGAACCTACTGCATATTTTACCTTTCTGTTGTCTGGAGTCCTTCTTTCAGTCTTCCGAGTGCCTAATGTTTACCTACATTTGTTTGTATTAAACATCAATTTTATATGCACGTGATACACACCATCATGTGCCTTGTAAGCTGATAATGCAATCATATTTCTCACATTTGAATTAGTTTTTTTCTGCCCCATATGGTCAGTTCATTAAGATGTTTCTCACTCTTGTTTAACATAAATGTATGTATTTATTATGTGCATACACAAGTCATCACCTTCAAGCGAATCTGCTGTTTCTTTTTTTAGGTCAAGGTCAACAGCACCTACTACAATGGACAACCATTCCAAGAATACACAGACGAGATTGTTGTTGTGGAGAGACACGCCCATTCTGAATATGACATTGTGGTTATTCCTGTTAGTACCAACAATGTCCTGGTGCCCAAAGTGAGTGCATGCTGTTTCTTGATTTTTTGTTTTTGTTTTTTTGCTGCTGTTTTGTAAAATCTGTGTTACTGTTGTTGGTATAGCCATCATTGATTTTATTCAGCTGTAACACTTAAGGTGGATGTGGTATACTTAAAGTGGATGTAGGTTGTTGTGTGCTTGTTCTTGTGTAATAGTAATCTGGACCAGCTGAAATCCACGTGCTCGTAAAACCAAAATAATGCACAAACTAAAATAAAATGAAAGGAGACATTGCTCATTTCTATTTTTGTACTCGTGTGAAATGTGGATATTAAATTCTGAATCAGAGGGAAACATACAAGCATTGAAAACAAAATAATTCAGACAGATCATTGAAATATCAATACACACACCATGTCCCAAATGACAGTGTGCAGGACATCATAAAACAGGCTGTAGGGCCATATAAAGATCTGCTAACAATTGTTAAAACCATGGAGACTTTCTTGGTGCAGCCACGTGAGGTCAGATGGGTTGTCAATATTAAACTCAAAATCCCCAAACATTTTAGAAAAGGGAAGGACCAAAGATACACTGCACAGAAAATAGTCAGAGAAGGACAGGGAGAGGCATTTGTAACAACAAAAGTATTGGCACTAGACAATTAAACATGATAGCAAATAATAAAGTGTTCAGCTGAAAATTATACCCTAATGAAAACCCCAAGTTACAGAATAAAGAATGGAATCTGAAATTATAATTTACGTAGCTTCTTGACTGAGGGCAGAAAGTATTCATCAGAATTTGAGAGGTTTTTATGTTTTAAAAAAAACACTGTTTTGTTCTTGCTTACTAGCTTTACATAAAGACAATGTGTTATATATAATAATTTATAAACAGACTTACTCTAAAACTTGTAGAAAACAAGAAGTCTGTTCAAATAAAAAAAAAATTTTTTACAATGCTTATAATACAATACTGCCCTGCAATATGCCAGACCTAGGCTAAGTCACATAATAAGTCTTGAATAACAAACTTACCTTGACCTTCACCTGAATTAGTGTTGGTTTGTCGTAGTGATATTATTATTTCCTGGACCTTAGTTACATACACACAGACATTTGGATGTCTGTGCTCATCATTGTGCAACAGTTAATATAAGTGTAGCTGTTAAGGGATGGAGAAATTTCCCGAATTCTTTCGTTGTCTAGGGTCCATTACTTTTAATAAAGATGTGAAAGTTCTTTTTTTTTTTGATTTGGTTTGTATTGTTGAATATTCTGGAAGCCAATCTTCTTGGATACCTTTTTTCTGTCAAATTTCAATTACTGAGTGAGACTATCAACTGTTTGAATGAACCTTGAATGATTGAATAAACCTCTGTTCTTAGACGATTTGACAACAGTTTAATAATCAGTAAGTACGAATTCACAAACGTCACAATCACGAATATGGCATGAATACGCCCTCTCTATCATTCAGTCTAACATTATCTTGGTTCGCTTTTTTCACAATGTCATTCAACTTTTCCATAGTTGATACTTTTATAATATCATTCCGTAATTCCATTTAACATCGGGGTATTATGCATCCCGGCATACTAAAAGTTCATTATACTTTTTTCCAACAACATCGGGGGATTTGAGCGTCCCGGTATCTTTAATATTCTTGGGAATTATCGTCCCGTATTGACTTCAATTATAATCCTGGCATATTCTCATGCCTTTCATTTAAAGCATATAGCTTACCATTATCCTCAGAAATATTTCTTGAATACACACCCCAATATACTGGCTGATACACAAGCCATGAGACACACATCTTGACACTATGGCGTCATATTCCACTCTCCCTATTACGTCATCCCTAGATACTCATCTCACAGCGACCGCTTTCAAGTATCTTTTGCATTCAGTTGAGGTACGACATGGTGTGACAAAAATCCGGCACTAATAATAAGTTGCCGGAATAAAAATCACATCATGAAGCAGCCTCAACATTACCCCTCACGCTCCCGAGCGTTTACTTCAGGAAACGCGCAAGATCCTGTAGGGTATAACTTTAAGCAATCTTACGTACAGATACACCGTACAGACAAGCAATCTAATGAAAAGTATCAGGCATCAAGACATATATACCTAAAATTATGAAGAAGAGCAGTCATCAAGAATAATCACATCAACGAAATAGCAACAAAATTTGAGTACGTATATACGGACGAAATATCAAGTCCAGAAGATACAATATGACGTCCAAACAAACTGGAACCAAACACTAGGATATAAAGTTCCATGTGAGATACATCAGTCATGGTGAGCTGCAAACCGTGACAACAAGTCAGCTAACCAATTGTCCTCACTACGTATATGCTTGATTTCAAATGAAAATTGTTGTAGTAGTAGAAACCATCTGTATATTCTTGAGTTCTTAAATGCTTTTGGTTTCATCGACGTCAAAGGATGATGATCGACTTCAACGTAAATTTTTCGTCCAAGCAGATAGCGAGATAGTTTTGATATCGTCCATACAAGAGCAAGGAGCTCTCTTTCTCCCGCCGAGTACTTCTTTTCCGCCACAGACAACTTCTGGCTCACAAAGAAGCAAGGATGGAGTACATCGTTGACAAGTTGCATCAAACTGCCACCGATTCCCATCTGAGAAGCGTCTGTGCGAATATAGGATGGTTCAGGGATATTTGGCAGAATCAAAATAGGATGATTCGCGAATAGTATTTTAATTTTATCCAATGCTACCTGACAAGTATCTGACCAAAGTAATTTAAGAGGAGCACCTTTGCGGGTCAAATCCGAAAGAAGACCAGAGATAGAAGAAAAGTCCGGAATAAATTTATGATAATAATTAATTAACCCTAGCAAACTACGGACCTCTTTCTTATTTTTCGGTACCTGGATGTTCAGAATTGTATTTACAAGATTATCAGAAGGATAGAGCCGATGATTACCGATTCTATGACCTAGAAAAGATATTTCCTGAAAACCTATCTGTACCTTCGATGGTCTAACTGTCAAATGATGTTTTCTTAGCTGTTCTAGCAAAGAAATGAAACCTATTATATGTTCTTCCCATGTGTTATGGAATAAACAAATGTCATCTATATATGTGATGACATCGGGTCTATCGCTAACTAAACGGCGCATCATGCGGACAAATGTCGCAGGTGCATTCACCAACCCGAAACACATATAATTTCATTCAAATAAACCTCTTGGTGTGGAAAATGCTGTTAAATGTCTAGAATTTTCAGACAACGGAATTTTCCAGTATCCCTTTGCCCGATCTAGTTTAGTAAAGAATGTAGCGTTAGCCAGCTGTGGAAGAAGATCTTCCAAGATTGGAATAGGCTCAGAATCTGTGACTGTAACTTGATTTAGTTTCCGAAAATCAATACAGATGCGTAAAGATCCATCTGGTTTCTTCACCAATACCATTGGAGAAGAATACGAAGATGAAGAGTGTGAAATGATACCCATTTTAAGCATATCTGAGATTTCTTTATCTACCTTATCTCTGTAGTGAAGAGGAATAGGATATGGCCTGATTTTAATCGGAGTAGAATCAGTGATCACGATCTCGTGAGATATTAAGTCAGTATGACCTGGATGTTCTGAAAATACGTCAGAGAAAGAACGTAAAACATCACGGATCTGAATTTGTTCAGAATGCGAAAGTGATGAATAAATAGAACCATCCTGCCACGTTTCATGAGCAGAAATAGAAGGTAAAGTAAATTCCAAAGGAATATCAGATGTAGCATCCTCAGACTGAACAATAGCACATGAGGATCGATGAACCTCATCCAAGACATCTACCAATTCCGATGGTCTTGGAGTGTATAATTTCAACATATTTAGATGATACGTTTTAATTTTGCCTCTGATATCAATTGAGTAATCAACATCCGTGATCTTTTTCACCACTTTGTATGGCCCCTGCCATGAAATTAACAACTTATTTTCTTTAATAGGTAGAAGTAGTAAGACTTCATCCCCTGGGATAAATGATCTTAGGGTACGAGATTGAATATGTAGCAGCCTCGATCTTTGAGTTGCCGTTTGAATACTCTGTGATGCGATCTGACATGCATCCACTAACCTTTGTCGTAAATCAACAACGAACCCTTAACTACTGCGAGTTGCGTCATCCTGAGAAGTACCAAGGATTAAATCCTTTAATAGATACAACGGACCTCTCGGATTTCCTCCATAGACGAGTTCAAAGGGAGAGAACCCAGTGCTCTCCTGAGGGATCTCTCTGTAAGCGAATAAAACAGATGGGAGAATCTTATCCCAGTCCCGAGGGCGTTTACCAGTAACCTTCCCAAGGATTAACTTAAGAGTACCGTTAAATCTTTCACAAACCCCATTTGAACTTGGTCTATAAGGACTTGTGAATGAATGTTTTATGCGATATACTCTCTCTATCGCGCTCATAAGTTCAGACTTAAACTGTGTACCTCTATCAGATAGTATTTCCTCAGGAAAACCTATCCTTGTAAAAATTAAGTTTAAAGCTTCCATAACTGATATGGTACTAATGTTTTTTAACGGTATGGCCTCCGGCCATCTAGTTCACAAATCAATGCACGTTAAAATATACTGAAAACCTCGATCCGACTTAATAGACAGTGGACCGATGATATCTATAGCTAGTTTCCTAAATGCGCGCACAGGCACATCTGTGACTTGCAAGGGTGCTGTCTGGTTCTTACCCCTGCGTGCGACTTTTTGACAAATATGACAAGATCTACAATATATTTTTACATCTGTGTTGATACCAGGCCAATAAAAATTTGTAGTAATTCGAAACAAAGTCCTATTACGACCTAAGTGTCCTGTCATTGGTACGTCTCGACCTGTATTTAAAACTAAAGGTCTAAAACTTTTTGGTACCACAATCTGTTTCTTTACCTGATCAACTCCCTTTTTAAAACATCTGATCAAAACATTGTTACGAAACTCAAACCAGTATGATGAGCTCTTCGTGATCTTAATTTGTTTTGTTTCAGCTAAAGTGAATAATTTCTTTAAAGATTCATCCTCATTTTGTTTTTGTGTAAAAATAGTCGGAGAAATGTTTTGAGCATTTCTCAGTGGCGTCTCCTCCATGACAGATGGAGATGCATCGGTCAAAATACTCGCTTCATGCTGAGCTCTGGTAGTGACCTCATTCGACATCAATGGGTGCTTGCTGACCCACTCTGCAATTTCCTCAGGTGAACAGTCTTTCACACCTGGAATGTTACCAAGGATCACGCCACTTACAGGATTCTCCAAGCCACACACGAGTATAGTCCCTGAATAAAAAGGTGTGTCGATCTCCGCCTTTCTCATTGGAAACCATTCAATGTTACCTCCAAAAGTAACACATTTTAGTGACTTTCCTGTAAATGATGATTTATCTAGCAACGATTTCCGTATCCCGACAATCGTACATCCAGTGTCACAAAGAATAGTGGCTGGTTTGTCACCTATAAACCCTTTGTGTAATGTAAGGCGACCAATAAAATCCCAGACAGACATGGCCGGTAAAGTATGGCCGCACAAAAGTCAAGTTTGAGCGCCTGGCTCATAGAGTGTGTTACACTCAGCGCAATTGTTATCTTTGCTTGAGCGTACAATGCATGCATTAGCCTGTTCAACATGGCTATCGTGACCACAAAGTGGGGTACATACGTTAGCATGGTCTGATTTCCCTTTTGCCTGTTTACAATCATTTTTGTGATCAGCTTTGTGATTGCATTGTTTGCCGTGCTTATTGTTTACTTCACTTAAATGACACCTACCATTTCCATTGGAGCGTTCACCAGAAGTTCTTCTATCATATCTGTGATGTATATCATCACTGCTGTTACCGTAGTGTTGTCCACGACCTCGGTTAGAGTAATTAGAATATCTATACCCACCGAAGTGAGATGGTGACTGACGGCGAGGAAAATTGTACCGTCCTCGAAAGCAAGATCGATAATCACTCCTATATCTGCCCTCTACACTCCTTGGGCGAGAACGGTGGTCACCTACTCCTCCGTCGTGGTACGAAACACATACAGGTAATGCATTATCAAAGGAAACCTTACGAATTTCCTTGTTTGGATGTGCAGACATGTAGTTTCTCCCCAATTCTTGATATTCATTGATAGATTTAGGCTTTCTCTCCTGCAAAAAACTAACAAAATCTGCGCCACACTCCAATATACTGGCTGATACACAAGCCATTAGACACACATCTTGACGCTATGGCGTCATATTTTCATGTCTGCAGCATGGCGCATTCCTCGAACGATTATATCTCCGCGACTGATGTCGATGATTGTTTCATGCTTACAGACATTTGGATTTGTGCTCGATCCGAATGGCTGTATCATGGAACACCTCAAACGAATAGAGATATATCTCATCGACCGATGTCGATGTTCATCGACCGATGTCGATGGTTGTTGCATGTGTGCATGCATTCGAGTTTTGATCACACTCGGACTGCTGCACCGTGGAACATCGCAATTGAATATATATTAACGACGTAGTATGCATATCACTATGCATGACGCGTATGTCTTTGTAAGGTCATTCGACGTGTGGGCTTCGGCCCCAACGGCAGCGTATGGCATGTGTGGCCATTGCCACTATATATTCGACTTGTGGGTTTTGACCCGAACGGCAGTGTGTTTAGAAGTGTGGCCATTGCCACTTATATGGTGTGGTATAACCACTGGAAAGTGTGTGGCGTAGTCCACTTTTAATTGTGTGGCTGGGAAGCCATTTGAGCAGTGTATTTCTTGAACCAAACGTAAGTCGTAGTAGGAATAACGCAGTTTGCATAATTATGGCAGATTAGCCTGGCGTGGTATGCCAAAGGAACATTATATTACTAGCAATAGCGTAAGACTAGTATAGATGGATATTGTACAGCTAGCGGCAAGCGTAAGCCTAGTGTAACGGATATTAAACGACTAGCAGTAGACGTAAGCCTAGCATAATAAGTGTATTGCTGACTAGCAGGATAGTTAAGTCTAGTTAGCCTCTGAATTTATGCCAAAGGACATTGGCCGTTTAAAAAGGAACTGACCTCTAACCAGGACTCTAGATAGAGATTGTGAACATGTGCTTATGAAATAATGAGAACTCTTACAGATCGTACATGAATGTGATGTGACTGTTGTTCCATGTAGTTGGTGTCTGCTCATGGTATGAAATTACTAATTAAATATTTTGAGTCGTCAAAATCACAGTGTTATCAACTATCGTATTCGGAGTTGAGTTAAATGCTATTCATCCTCAACTGATCATGACCAGTGATGATTAATGTCTTAACACGCTGCATCTCACACTGCCAATATAATTAATAAGACAAGAGACTAATACAGGTCAGTCAAGGGTCGAATTTAATATGAAACACATTCAGCACATAATGAATCACAAGGGTTAAAGCAGACATTATCGATACCAACGGACAGTATTACGGAATCCTACAAAAGTGATAAGAACCCGAGGGACTTTGACTCTATAAACTGAATACGAATATAATAACTTGGTCATCCTCAAATACTAGAAGTCATCGAAGCACCCAGAACATACTGGGATCCCGAGAAGCCCGTAACATTCTGGTGTCAGAAGTGGGATCGGATTTCGTGAATACTGGATTCCCCCCTTCAAGTATCGAACAAAGTCAAACTGATGATGAACGTTATGAAGGCAAAATCATTCTTTCAAGCCTAACCGGCAACTGAAATGCGCAGGACAGAAAGTGACGTCACTACATCGATGCCGTCAACTCTAGCAGACAACATTGCTTGAGAATCTGAAATTTTTCTTCCATCAAAGAGACTGATTCACGCAGATAGAACGGTAATCTTCCACTCAAGAACCTGAACCAGTGGAGAATGTATCTCTTCATCAAAGTCATCTGAAGCTGCGACGCAGATCGTTTGAAGAAACTACGTTTGAAGACCGAAGCAATACTTTCAAACGGTTCCCTACTGCGAAGGTCAAGGTCTACCATCAATGGACCTCAGCTGTTGAAGATATTTGCTTTAGAATTACATGCATTCATGTATTTCTCAGAGGGACAACTAAACAGATAAGTTCTTGATTTTACTAGAGCGCTTGAACATTATCACCTTGTCCTTGTATTATCTTTGGTCTACAGTTCATCATCACTTTACTTGCTTTGTACTATCATCTGTGTTTCCCCATTCATGTTTTTCGTATATTCGTATATTCGTATTGTTTAATATTGACTGGAATTTTCCCAGGAAGGCTTCAGTGAATGTTAACTTCTATTAGATTTGCATGCTTATTTTACTAACTGAGGATCTGACTGATTATATTTTTTCTTTTGAGTCAGGGAATAAATGTTTCTTCAGTTAGTATTATAACCATATTTTGTGTGTGCTTAGCAGTTTCGTCAAGTGAGTTACGTCCTCTTTATTTATATAACCTACTTTCAGTACTGTTGACAATCGTTGTCGTGTGTGATCTAAAACTTCTTTGTCTACACGTTTGTCTAAGACGACTTGTCTTGTTATATTTTTGTGTGATGTAAATCCGTTTCTTTCTTTTACTCATTACTGTTTATAAGTCTTCTTTATTTACTTTATAAGTGTAAAGTGTTGTTGTATAATTGAAAAATCATTTCATTGTAAATCATTTGATTGTTTTCACTGTCTTTGTCACATGTTCTTGGAACTTGTTTGTTATTGATTAATATATTCATGTACATATTATATCGAGTTCTATAATCCTGGTGTATATTATAGACTATTGAAGGTACTCAAAAACCTATTATCATGTCTACACTACAGGAATTCATTGATATTGGAAAAAGTTATGGAAAATCAGGGGCGGAACTACAAAGTTTTGCAGATACGAAATATGATGAATATTTATCGCGTCTGGAAAGAATGGAACAGCGCGAAATGACTAAACGAGCTGATGAGCTTAGGAGGTTTGAATTAACCCAAGAAAGGGAATTGAAGGAAAAAGAAATATCCATGAAATTGGAATTAGAACGACTGACTATAGCTCAACAAGAAAAAGACAGAGAGCAGAAAGATAAGGAAATAGCTCAACGTGATAAAGAATTAGCTCAACAAGAGAAAGACAGAGAATTTGAGAAGGAAAGAATGGAATTAAGGAAAATGGAACTTATGCAACTGGATCAAGCCCATAAAAATGCCATGGAAATGGAAACATTAAAACTTCATGCTGAAAAAGAAAAAGCTTTAGAATTAGCTAAAGTGCAGTCTGAACAGACTAAGACTGCGGCTGCTACAAATATTTTTTATCCTAAGTTAAAAATGCCACATTTTGACCAGACTCGCGATTGTGTTGACTCTTTCCTATCTAGATTCATCATCAAGGTCACAGCTCTGAACATACCCAAAGAAAGATGGAGCAGTCTTTTACTTGATTTTTTGACTGGTGACTCACTTAAATGTTTCATGAGTCTTGATGAGAAGAGCAGAAGCGATTTCGATGTCGTAAAAGAGGTATTACTAAGACGTTTCCAGTTAACTGAGTCTGGATTCAGAGATCGCTTTCATGCTGCTAAACCAAGCAAGGATGCAGATTTTGGTGAATTCATTGCATCTATTAAACATTTCCTTAGCAGATGGATTGATTTGTCAGGTATAAATAAAACATATGAAGGTGTTATAGATCTCATGCTGCGAGATAAAGTTTTATCCGCATGCAGCACTGAATTAGAAGCATTTTTACAGGAAAGACATCCTAATTCTATTGATGAGTATGAAAAACTCGGAAGACAGTATCAAACCGCACATCAGAATAAAGATCTTCATAGATCGACTATTCGAGATCCTATGCCTGTATGCGCGGTACAACATGATCACAGACCTCGATCGAAGAGCTTTGATGGACGTTGTCGTTCAGATTATTATCAATCCGACAGAGGTTTTTATAACTTCCGTCGTCATCGCTCTCCTTCGAATTCATATCGACGAGGTTATAGAGGATATTCACCTCATGATCGTGGGTATCACAGAGGCAGGGATTATGATGGTTCACATCAAAAAGGATACTATAAGCAGAGATCATCTTATGGTAGAGATGCCAGGAAGGATGACTCTACTGATTTTTAATATAGCAATAAAAAGTCAGTCAATAATAACAAAGGTAATGCCAGATCTCCGTCGAGAGACAAAAATAAACACAGACATGCAAATAATTGCAGTGTTAAAAAGGAAAAAGGTAATGATGATAATGATCATGCGAACGCATGTATGGTAATGAATGATACATGTTATGAGTGTCAGTCGAAAGACAGATTAAATGTCGGTTATCTTACATTTCATCCCGGAATATTGGATGGTAAGGTAGTGAGAGTTTTGAGGGACACAGGGTCTTCAACGATAGGCATTAAGCACTCGCTTATCGAGCCCTCTGCTTTTACAGGCAAATCAGTTAAGTGTGTCACATTTGGTGGGAATATAGAAACTTTCCCTGTGGCACGAGTATACATTGATACTCCTTTTTACACAGGCACTGTCTATGCCTGCGGCTTGAGAGCACCCATAACTGAAATTATAATAGGAAACATACCAGGAGTTAAAGATTGCACTCCTGAGGAGATTGCAATGTGGGTTGAATCTCACCCACAGGTGGCAAATGCTGTTGTAACGAGAGCACAACAGTTAGCTACGGATATGGCTACACCACCTTTTCCTATAATAGATACAATTATGTCTCAAGTTGGCACTGTTTCACCTTCTGTTTTTGCAGAAAAACAGAAGAGTGACCCAACTTTACAAGGATTGTTTAGCCGAGCAGAACAAAAAACTATTAAATACACAAGAGGGGCTAAACAATGGTTCAAGATAAAGAAATCAATACTCACTAGATATTATGATGATGGCAAAACAATTATACATCAAGTGATAGTACCTAAAGAATACAGACCATTGGTCCTACAAACAGGTCATGACTCCCCTATGGCAGGGCATATGGGGATCAAAAGAACATTGTTTCGTGTTACGTCACAATTTTTATTGGCCTGGGGTTAATAAAGATACAAAGTTATACTGCAAATCTTGTACAACATGCCAAGGTATAGCACGTAAGGGCAGGTTCCATACGGCACCCTTACAGACGTGCCTGAGAGACCTTTCAAAAAGATTGCAGTAGATATAGTGGGTCCGTTATCAATTGTTTCAAATAATGGATTTCGTTATATTTTAACTTGCGTAGATCTTTGCACGCGTTGGCCAGAGGCCATACCGTTGAAAACCATCACAACTGCATCTGTGTCTGATGCATTATTTTCGATATTTTGTCGAATCGGTTTTCCGGAAGATATTTTGTCAGATCAAGGATCACAATTTACTTCCAACATTATGAGGGATTTAGAATCCATGCTATCTGTTCACCACTCGTTTTGTAGTGCGTATAGGCCTAATAAACTATTACCATAAGTTCATCCCGCATTTCGCACAACTATCTACACCTTTGTCCGCACTGTTGACCAAAGGTAGTCCTAACTTGAAGGGAAACAAATAAGGTACGTTGGGACAAAGATTGCGAAAGCGCTTTGGTAACAATTAAGAAATTTTATTTATTTAGCAATGCACCTATTTTGTTATTACCGAATATACGTATTCCATTCATACTCCAATCAGATGTCTCGAGTTACTCCATGGGTGGTTGTTTGCTGCAATGTTACAAGGAAACACTCCATCCATGTTTCTATGTGTCGAGGAAACTGACTCCGGCTGAACAGAAGTATGCGACAGGTGAACGTGAGCTCCTGTCTATGGTCTGGTGCCTGGAGAAGCTGTCAAGATATCTCATCGGCACGCATTTTTTCATTATGACAGACCATAGTCCTCTTACTTACATAACAGCTAGAACAATGCGTAACGCTAGAATACACAGATGGTATTTGTTAATTCAAGAATTTTCATTTACGATTCTGCCTATTGCTGGCTCAGACAATAACTTGGCAGATCTTTTATCGCGCAACGTCTTTGAGAAGAAATTGAATTAACTCTTTAGTCACCATGTTGACAAGTGCTATTATTAATGTTATAAAATTTAATGTGTCTACTTAATGATTATCATACTTATAAGTAGGTAGTACTAATATTGATATGTTTGGGAGACGGGCGTCTTCTCCATCACTATCATCCGTGCCACAAGTGTCACGTTTGGAAGTGAGGGGGATGATGTTGAGGATTGCTTCATGTCTGCAGCATGGCGCATTCCTCGAACGATTATATCTCCGCGACTGATGTCGATGATTGTTTCATGCTTACAGACATTTGGATTTGTGCTCGATCCGAATGGCTGTATCATGGAACACCTCAAACGAATAGAGATATATCTCATCGACCGATGTCGATGGTTGTTGCATGTGTGCATGCATTCGAGTTTTGATCACACTCGGATTGCTGCACCGTGGAACATCGCAATTGAATATATATTAACGACGTAGTATGCATATCACTATGCATGACGCGTATGTCTTTGTAAGGTCATTCGACGTGTGGGCTTCGGCCCCAACGGCAGCGTATGGCATGTGTGGCCATTGCCACTATATATTCGACTTGTGGGTTTTGACCCGAACGGCAGTGTGTTTTAGAAGTGTGGCCATTGCCACTTATATTGTGTGGTATAACCACTGGAAAGTGTGTGGCGTAGTCCACTTTTTAATTGTGTGGCTGGGAAGCCATTTGAGCAGTGTATTTCTTGAACCAAACGTAAGTCGTAGTAGGAATAACGCAGTTTGCATAATTATGGCAGATTAGCCTGGCGTGGTATGCCAAAGGAACATTATATTACTAGCAATAGCGTAAGACTAGTATAGATGGATATTGTACAGCTAGCGGCAAGCGTAAGCCTTTGTTCCCATGTAGTTGGTGTCTGCTCATGGTATGAAATAACTAATTAAATATTTTGAGTCGTCAAAATCACAGTGTTATCAACTATCGTATTCGGAGTTGAGTTAAATGCTATTCATCCTCAACTGATCATGACCAGTGATGATTAATGTCTTAACACGCTGCATCTCACACTGCCAATATAATTAATAAGACAAGAGACTAATACAGGTCAGTCAAGGGTCGAATTTAATATGAAACACATTCAGCACATAATGAATCACAAGGGTTAAAGCAGACATTATCGATACCAACGGACAGTATTACGGAATCCTACAAAAGTGATAAGAACCCGAGGGACTTTGACTCTATAAACTGAATACGAATATAATAACTTGGTCATCCTCAAATACTAGAAGTCATCGAAGCACCCAGAAATCTTGATCTGTGGAAGAACATGACTGCCTACGCCTAGAGTTATAACATCTCACCTGTTCTTAGTCTATGTCATACTGATCTTTGCTGTGGTGTATAATAGTTATTGTTCAGTAGAAGGCAAAATTAATATTTTATTGTTGCCAATTTTATTTAAATATTTGTGGTCATGAAATATTTGATCTTCCTATGTTTTAGTTTGTTGTAAAGAAAGGAACTCGCATAGAGTTTGTCACCAGTGACCTCACGGACAAATTGGAAGACCTCGGCAGCTACACAACCATGCAGAAGTGCAAGATTCCTCCCTTCTCCTACAACACCTATGCTTTCAAGGTAGTCCAAAGCTCAGCCCTGGTAATTACTTCTTCGTGCCGAAGAATGTTGGCCTGTGCAAGTCTGGCAGGAGAATCCAGATCACAGTAGAAGAGGAGTAAAGTGAAGTCGTAAGTGTGCCCTTTGTTACCTTGACCTTTTCTAGTGCTTCTTGACTTTGGAATCAGCAAAATATCAACTATTACTCTCTGTCTGTCTCTGTCTGCCATCCCATCCATGTCTCTTTTCCTCTATCTCTCTGACATCAGTCATTTTGAATTAAAACATCTTGATGAATAAGTAATCAGGGCCCTTATAAAGTTTTGTACAAGAAATATTATGGTGCCCAAACAGCGTTGAGCCACGGTAGAATACTGGTTAGTGCACTGGCGTCCTAGCTCAGTAGTCTATGGTTCGATCCCCAGAGGTGGGATTTTTTAGGCAGCAAACGGCTCCCAAATGGGTACCAGAGCAACTCTGGAAAGGTTAAGGCGGCCAGCGTGATGCTGACCACATCACCCCTAGTGTGCCGACGGTCGAGAAAATATGGGCCTAACACCATATTGCCAATATGCCTCAATGGGCGTGTAACAGGATCCTTTACCTTTTTTTTTCAAACAACGTTCCATGTAATTTCATTGGGTCTCTGAGATGACAACAAAAGAATCAGCTTACTGCTCGCTCGGGAATGTCATAAAAGGCAGCAATGACGAGATGAAAACAGCAACAATTTATTCAGCATTTAAAAAAACATTGTGTTTTTACTTTGATATATTCACTACCTACTCATTTATTTCTTCTCCATCTTACTGTGAATATTTCTGAGCTGTTTCACTACCATTCAATGCAGTAACTCCTGGTCAGTGAACACAAGAGAAAGGTTCTGAAGTGTTACCTCAAGCCAATACTATTGTATGGAAGTGAATATTCTGAACAATGAGTCAAAAAATGCAAACATTACTGGAGGCAACTGATGTGTGGTTTCTCAGAAGCATGTTAAGAACCTCTCTAAGACATATAACTAATGAAGAATACTTGAGAAGAACCAGTCAAAAAAGAAATATAATAACACATATAAGGAGAAGACAGTCAAGACCTACTTTTAAAATTTGATGAAAAGAGGGGCACTCAATGAACATCATGGCCATGGGGGGAATAAGTAGAGAAACACAGAGAGAAAAAGGCAATGGACAGATGTCTGGACAAAATGGCATTTCCTAGAGATCAGCAAAGAAACTGATGGACAGATTTTTTTTTAATGTGCAGATTTGTGGAGGGATATGATTGCCTGCACTTCACTTTGGCTGTGACATGGTCCATCTAAAGACTCACTTTTTAAATTTTGTTTTTGTGTATCTTGTTCTGTGAACAGAACCCTTTCTTCTAGAATCGTTTATTAGTTACCCAAAATATTAGTTCACTTAGTTTTAACCTGTTCTTAATTGCACTTGTATTCTTCTGAGCACAGTTAATTAGTTTTCAGAAAATAATTCATTATTGTGTGCTGAAATATTAATTTTGTGCTAAAGATTTTTTTTCCCTTCTGTTTCATTCCCATTTTGGCAGTTGGAGGAAGCTATCAAATTCTAAAGTCAAGGCTCATGATTCAGAGTAAGCACAATTGATATGTATCTTTAGGTAGACAGTTTTACAATATATGCTATCCATTATTGTGTTCATTCAATAGTTAATGTTTATGTTAACATTTTGTTATTTTTTGTAGTTGTCTGTGGACAATTATGTCTCAGTTCCGAGTCCATCACAGGCATACTGCGGATATTTAACCATTCATTGTTAAATAATACATGTTGGTAAGTTTATGTAAGTGTTGTATGTTGATAACATTATATGAGTGTTATATGTTAGGAACTCAAAACTAATTGT
Source organism: Oreohelix idahoensis (assembly GCA_024509875.1). Lineage (NCBI taxonomy): Eukaryota > Metazoa > Mollusca > Gastropoda > Stylommatophora > Oreohelicidae > Oreohelix > Oreohelix idahoensis. The sequence goes on along the minus strand of JAMPIV010010432.1, from coordinate 34,513 downwards.
TTTATGCTGAAAATTATGTATGCTATCTCTCAAACTGCCATGCTTTTATTTGTATGTTACAAGCAGCAAATACACAGAACAATTTAGAAGTACAACAACACTTAAGATATGAAACATTTACCACTAAGGTCTTTCAGTGTGAAGCATAAGAGTTCTATTGTCACCTAGTTCTCCTATAAGGGGCAGAGTTTGAAATTCATACTTTTATGTTGAACTTTAATCTCCTTTCTTTTCCATATATTTCTCAGAAAAGTAAAAGTATATCTTTCCATCTCTATCCATTGTTTGATAGTTGTTTGTCATCCAGTGAAATGTTCTGCCTGACTCTAAACCTAGATCATTAGAACAATCAGTTCGGCTGGATGTATTGGTTCTTTACATTTTTGTAGTTTTAAGCTTGCCAGGTTTTACTGTTGAAGGTGGCATCCTTATGGCACAGTTTTGGATATTAATTTGGATGTTAATTGAAAGTAGCAGTTCGGCTAGACATTTTTAAGGAGTTAATGTGGATAACGACAAAATTTTGAACATACGTCCTTCATGTTTAGAAAGCATATTTGAAGTTAGCAGGAGTCATGTAGTTAAGTATACAGTGTTACAGCAAAGATAATATTCAGCATGGATAATTGTTATACCAGCTGTCGAACATATGCTCATTATGTATATAAAACATATTTGAAGTTGAGAAGAATTACAGAGTTACTTATACGAATTTGTATTATTCTGAATGGTTATAATGAGTTCATTATCTTTGTTACGTTGATGTTAATGTATCCACTCTTTCTAAACAAGTATGTCCAAGAGAACAGAGCTCCAAATAATGTCAAAATGAACAACTATTTCGATGCTTTAGGCAAAATTGACAACGATATCACCACCAAGACAATCGATACTAAATGGGAACAACTGAGAACAGCAATGACAGAAGCAGCTGTAGCGACCACCGGATACCTAGTACATAAAAAGAAAAAAATGGATGAGAGAAGATACTTGGGATAAAATACAAGAAAGGAAAACAGCAAAACTTAAACTACTAGCGGCAAGTACACATAATGCAGTTGAATCTTGCAAACTAACTTATAACTTGTTAAATAAAGAAGTGAAGACAAAAACTCGAAGAGATAAAAGACATTTCATCAATGAACTGGCCGTAGAAGCTGAAAATGCTGCAAGAACTGGTAATAGTAGGTGCCTTTATCAAATTACAAAACAACTATGTCACCAGCCTACTGCTATGGAAACACCTGTTAAAGGTAAATTAGGGAATTCAATACCAACAGAAAAAAGAACAAATGAAGAGATGGGCTGAGCACTTCATGGAGGTGCTAAACAGACCACCACCAACAGTAACACCTGATTTTAATAATGAAACATCCACAACCACTTTGCCAATAACTTGCGATGAATTCACGCTGGACGAGATCAAACAAGCCGTTAAAAGATTAAAAAATTTTAAAGCTGCTGGAGTTGACGAAATTTCAGGGGAAATGATTAAAGCAGTTAATGACAACAACCTCTTGAGAATTTTAGATATTATAAATGAAGTATGGAGAGAAGAACAACCACCACAACAATGGAAAGACAGTATTATTGTAAAGTTACCGAAGAAAGGTGATCTATCAGACTGTAATAACTGGCGTGGTATATCTCTATTATCAGTACCTGGAAAATTATTATGTTGCATGATGTTAGAAAGACTTAAATTGCATGTTGACGAAAAGATCAGAGAAGAACAAGCGAGTTTCAGGCCGAAACGATCATGTATTGATCAAATATTCACACTAAGAACAATTATAGAAGAATCAGTGGAAAGGCAATCGCCACTTATTATCACCTTCGTCGATTTTCAAAAAGCCTTTGATACTCTACACCGCCCATCATTGTGGAAGATACTTACAATCTATGGTTTTCCAACAAAATATGTGAATATAATCAAAGCGCTATATGACAATGCAAGATGTTGTGTTAGAACAAATAAAGGGAATACAGAATGGTTTACAGTAGAAACAGGGGTGAAACAAGGCTGTATTATGTCACCACTACTTTTTGGAATAGCTATTGATTGGGTTATGAGAAACTATACCCACAATGAACAATTGGGTATAAAATGGACAAATGGAAAATTCCTGGGGACCTGGATTTCGCAGATGATGTAGCATTCTTAAGTTCAACACCAAGACAATCCCAAGAAGCAATAAATAATTTGTGTCATCTCTCGGTTAAAATTGGTCTCCAAATAAATGCCTCTAAAACTAAAGCTATGAACTTTTCTAACGATACCTTTGATATCATCTTGAACGGGGAAAAACTACAGAAAGTTGAAAGTTTCAATTATTTAGGCAGTAAAATGACTCAGGATGGTGACACAACAAGAGAAATCCATACTAGAATTGCTTTGGCAGCTAGCGCCTTCAATAGATTATCTAACATTTGGAAATTACGATCATTGAATATACATACCAAGCTTCGTCTGTTTAATTCAAATGTTATCTCAGTGTTAACATACGGCTGTGAGAGTTGGAAAATAACAAAATCATTGGAGAACAAGCTGAATACATTCGAGAACAAATGTCTTAGAAAACTCATGAACATCAGTTGGAAAGAATTCAAGACTAATCGACAAATAAGAGAAGACTCTAGCAGAAATATGTCTCCGACTATATAAGGAAAAGACGATGGTCATATATCGGTCATGTCCTATACGAATGCAAAACAACAGAATACCACTACAGGCGCTCACTTGGGTTCCTGAGGGTAAGAGGAAAAAAGGAAGACCAAAAGAAACACTCAGAAGAACAATAATAAGAGAAGGAAGAACGTTGGGCCTAAATAATGTGCAAGAGCTAAGAGGAGTGGCGTCACAACGAACAACCTGGAGAGCACTGGTTTCTGCCTTATGCGCCGTGTTTGGCGCTTAAAGAATTTATTATTATTATTATTATACAGTGTCATTCAGTATTACAAAACATTTTAAAATAAGAGAGAAGTCATTCGTGTGATGTCTGTGTGTATCTTGTCCTGTTTTGTGCATACAGGTCGTCTATGATACTATGTTTACAGATAACGGGTACAAAATAAAGCAGTTCAAATAATTATAATGTGTTTTTATTATTCCGAATTTGTATTATTCTGAATGGTTATAATGAGTTCATTATCTTTGTTACGTTGATGTTAATGTATCCACTCTTTCTAAACAAGTATGTCCAAGAGAACAGAGCTCCAAATATTGGTTAACTATACTAAGGTGAGGTTATGCACACGACAAACACCTCATCATGTAAACAAGTAGCTGCAGACACCATCACTGCTGTGGGGCAGATTTCCTGTAGAAGAGGACAAAAAGAAGATACTGGACAGTTTGACAAGGCATGGGAAGATGTTAACAAGAGAGTTGATCAACCACAGTGGAGAGAGGAGGTTGAGGAGATGTTAACAAGAGAGTTGATCAACCACAGTGGAGAGAGGAGGTTGAGGAGATGTTAACAAGAGAGTTGATCAACCACAGTGGAGAGAGGAGGTTGAGGAGATGTTAACAAGAGAGTTGATCAATCACAGTGGAGAGAGGAGATTGAGGAGATGTTAACAAGAGAGTTGATCAACCACAGTGGAGAGAGGAGGTTGAGGAGATGTTAACAAGAGAGTTGATCAATCACAGTGGAGAGAGGAGGTTGAGGAGATGTTAACAAGAGAGTTGATCAACCACAGTGGAGAGAGGAGGTTGAGGAGATGTTAACAAGAGAGTTGATCAACCACAGTGGAGAGAGGAGGTTGAGGAGATGTTAACAAGAGAGTTGATCAACCACAGTGGAGAGAGGAGGCTGAGGAGATGTTAACAAGAGAGTTGATCAACCACAGTGGAGAGAGGAGGTTGAGGAGAGACAGTTTCAGATAAGACAGTTAGTATTGTACTTGAAGACGTGATTCAGATAAACTTCAGCACATCTTCATTTCATGCAGGTTCAACGTTTTTAAATGTAATATTGCTGATCCAGTATTTGTGAAGAATTTCCCACCCTTGGGCCACTGTTGGCTTCATGGTCACACAGTGTTCTCGGAATCATGATGCTATCACTCACCCCTTGACAACAATCTGGTTGACCACCTGTGCTAAATCTTAACACATCCAGGAATCATTTTGAAGAACAGGTTGGCAGGAACAGATGTCTGGGAATATTTTTAGAGAAAAAATGTTTCACATGTGAAAAGTAATGACTAGCCATTTCCTGACCAGTTGTAACTGGATTTTATTGTAAGGAGTGGAGATAGAGTGACATGTTTAAGGATGCAGATGAGCATAGATTCAACCTGGTGAACAAAGTTGCTAGACAGACAAGGTGTGACAAATGAAACCACACCAAGTTTAAATAGAAATCTGGCTGAATGTGTAAAATAGGCTTAGTCACTAGTGTCAGAAGAGAATGCATCTTGCTGTCTGAAACACAAGATAAAATACACAGCAGAGAAGACAGTGTGAGGCAGATGTTTTGTTTGTGGAGAAGTAGACACAATGTGAATTCTCCTGGTTTGTGCCATCAGCTCAACCTCTTTCTATTTATTCTTCATCCCTTTCATTTCTGGACCCAGTTCTCTTCTCCATGTTTAGTTTGGTCTTCCTCTGCCTCTCTTACCCTGGTGTTTCCAGAGCAAGGACTCCCTTATAATGCTATCAGCAGGTTTCTACAATGTGTGCCAATCCATTGCAAGCATCTTCTTTACATATCTTGTTCCTTCTTCTTCTTCATACACTCTCTACTTGAATGTTTTCAAAGAAAGCAGTAGTCAGTTAGAGTCTATTTGTATCTCTGTAGAGCTTTTCCACGAGTGGTACTGATGTCGGACATATTCGCTTTCTCTGTTCCACATATGTTGGGTTACTTTGAAGCAGATGTTCGGCAGTCATTTTATCAGTGCCACAGTTACACTGATCGGAAGTTCCTATCTTTAGCTTGTTGAATAGATGGTATCCCAATCTGTTGTGGCCTGTGCAGAGTCTGAAGATTATCACTTGTTCTCTTGTTTCAGTTGCACTTGTATAGTTCTTGTACCCATTTCCACATTGGTGATCTAGTCATAGGATTTCAATCCTTCTGTTCTTTGCAAACATCTATTTATATGAAAGTATTTTACTTCTCCATATTTCGGAGCTATACAACAGGACTGGCGACATTGAATTTGAAATTATTCATGAGCTAATTGTAAGGAAATTATATACTGAGGAAATTATACTTGGAAAAATTGTCTCCTGATCGTGAATTTTTCCAAGTATAATTTCCTCAGTATATAATTTCCTTACAATTAGCTCATGAATAATTTCAAATTCAATGTCGCCAGTCCTGTTGTATAGCTCCGAAATATGGAGAAGTAAAATACTTTCATATAAATAGATGTTTGCAAAGAACAGAAGGATTGAAATCCTATGACTAGTGATCACCAATGTGGAAATGGGTACAAAGAACTATACAAGTGCAACTGAAAACAAGAGAAAAACAAGTAGTAATCTTCAGACTCCGCACTGGCCACAACAGACTGGGATACCATCTATTCAACAAGCTAAAGATAGGAACTTCCGATCAGTGTAACTGTGGTGTGGCACTGATTAAATGACTGCTGTATATCAGCTTCATAGTTGCCCAACATATGTGGAACAGAGAAAAGCGAATATGTCCGACATCAGTACCACTCGTGGAAAAAGCTCTACAGAAGATACAAAAAATAGACTCTAACTGACTACTGCTTTCTTTGAAAACATTCAAGTAGAGAGTGTTATGAAGAAGAAAGAAGAACAAGATATGTAAAGAAGAAGATGCTTGCAATGGATTTGGCACACATTGTAGAAACTGCTGAGTAGAGCATTATAAGGGAGTCCTTGCTCTGAGAAACACCAGGGTAAACAGAGAGGCAGGAGGAAGACCAAAAACTTAACATGGAGAAGAGAAAACTGGGTCCAGAAATGAAGAAGGGCTGAAGAATAAATAAGGAAAAAAAAAAAAAAAAATAGAGGTTGAGCTGAATGGCACAAAACAGGAGGAATTCACATTGTGTCTACTTCTCCACAAACAAAAAATCTCGGCCTCACACTGTCTTCTCTGCTGTGTATTTTATCTTGTGTTTCAGACAGCAAGATGCATTCCTCTTCTGACAACTAGTGGACTAAGCCTAAAAATTTTATTTAAAAAAAACACATTCAGCCAGATTTCTATTTAAACTATGGTGTGGTTTCATTTTGTCACACCTTGTCTGTCTAGCAAACTTTGTTCAGCGCAGGTTGAATTCTATGGGCTCATCTGCATCCTTAAACATGTCACTCTATCTCCACTCCTTACAATAAAATCCAGTTTACAACTGGTCAGGAAATGGCTAGTCATTACTTTTCACATGTGTGAAACATTTTTTTACTCTAAAAAATATTCCTGCAGACATCTGTTCCTGCCAAACCTGTTCTTCAAAATGATTCCTGGATGTGTTAAGATTTAGCACAGGTGGTCAACCAGGATTGTTGTCAAGGGTGTGAGTTGATAGGGGCATCATGATTCCGAGAACACTGTGTGACCATGAAGCCAACAGTGGCCCAAGGGTGGGAAATTTCTTCACAACATACTGGATCAGCAATATTACATTTAAAAACGTTGAACCTGCATGAAATGAAGATGTGCTGAAGTTTATCTGAATCACGTCTTCAAGTACAATACTAACTGTCTTATCTGAAACTGTCTCTCCTCAACCTCCTCTCTCCACTGTGGTTGATCAACTCTCTTGTTAACATCTCCTCAGCCTCCTCTCTCCACTGTGGTTGAGTCAAACTCTCTTGTTAACATCTCCTCAACCTCCTCTCTCTTACTGTGGTTGATCAACTTATCTTGTTAACATCTCCTCAACCTCCTCTCTCCAATCTGTGGTTGAATCAACTCTCTTGTTAAACATTCTCCTCAACCTCCTCTCTCCACTGTGATTGATCAACTCTCTTGTTAACATCTCCTCAACCTTCTCTCTCCACTGTGGTTGATCAACTCTCTTGTTAACATCTCCTCAATCTCCTCTCTCCACTGTGCTTGCTCAACTCTCTTGTTATCATCTCCTCAACCTCCTCTCTCCACTGTGGTTTGATCAACTCCTCTCTTGTTAACATCTCCTCAACCTCCTCGTCTCCACTGTGGTTGATCAACTCTCTTGTTAACATCTCCTCAACCCTCCTTCTCTCCACTGTGGTTGATCAACTCTCGTTAACATCTTCCCATGCCTTGTCAAACTGTCTCAGTATCTTCTTTTTGTCCTCTTCTACAGGAAATCTGCCCCACAGCAGTAGTGATGGTGTCTGCAGCTACTTGTTTACATGATGTGTTGTTTGTCGTGTGCATAACCTCACCTTAGTATAGTTAACGCAATATTTGGAGCTCTGTTCTCTTGGACATTACTTGTTTAGAAAGAGTGGATTATAACATTAGACATCAACGTAACAAAGATAATGAATCTCATTATAACCATTCAGGAATAATAGCAAATTCGGAATAATAAAAAACACATTATAATTTATTTGAAGCTGCTTTAATTTTGTACCCGTTATCTGTTAAAATAGCCCGTTAATCTGTATAGATCATAGACGACCTATGTATGCACAAAAAAACAGGACAAGTATACACACAGACATCACACGAATGACTTCTCTCTTATTTTAAAAAAATGTTTTTGTAATACTGAATTCGACACTGTATAATAATAATAATAATAAATTCTTTAAGCACCAAACACGGCGCATAAGGCAGAAACCAGTGCTCTCCAGGTTGTTCGTTGTGACGCCACTCCTCTTAGCTCTTGCACATTATTTAGGCCCAACGTTCTTCCTTCTCTTATTATTGTTCTTCTGAGTGTTTCTTTTGGTCTTCCTTTTTTCGGCGCTTACCCTCAGGAACCCAAGTGAGCGCCTGTAGTGGTATTGCCTGTTAGTTTTGCATTGTAGGACATGACCGATATATGACCATCGTCTTTTCCTTATATAGTCGGAGACATATTTCTGCCTAGAGTCTTCTCTTATTTGTCGATTAGTCTTGAATTCTTTCCAACTGATGTTCATGAGTTTCTAAGACATTTGTTCTCGAATGTATTCAGCTTGTTCTCCAATGATTTTGTTATTTTCCAACTCTCACAGCCGTATGTTAACACTGAGATAACATTTGAATTAAACAGACGAAGCTTGGTATGTATATTCAATGATCGTAATTTCCAAATGTTAGATAATCTATTGAAGGCGCTAGCTGCCAAAAGCAATTCTTGTAGTATGGATTTCTCCTTGTTGTGTCACCCAATCCTGGAGTCATTTTACTGCCTAAATAATTGAAACTTTCAACTTTCTGTAGTTTTTCCCGATCATCAAGATGATATCAACAGGTATCAGTTAGAAAAAAGTTCATAGCTTTAGTTTTAGAGGCATTTATTTGGAGACCAATTTTAACCGAGAGATGACACAAATTATTTATTGCTTCTTGGGATTGTCTTGGTGTTGAACTTAAGAATGCTACATCATCTGCGAAATGCAGGTCCCCAGGAATTTTCCATTTGTCCATTTTATACCCAATTGTTCATTGTGGGTATAGTTTCTCATAACCCAATCAATAGCTATTCCAAAAAGTAGTGGTGACATAATACAGCCTTGTTTCACCCCTGTTTCTACTGTAAACCACTCCCTCTGTTCCCATTCCCTTTATTTGTTCTCCTCACACAACATCTCCCCTCGCATTGTCCCATATACAGCGCTTTGATTAATATTCACATATTTTTGTTGGAAAAAACATAGATTGTAAGTACTCTTCACAATGATGGGCGGTGTACTAGACTATCAAAGGCTTTTTGAAAATCGACGACGAAGGTGATACTTAATAAGTGGCGATTGCCTTTCCACTGATTCTTCTATAAGATTGTTCTTGTGTGAATATTTGATCAATACATGATTCGTTTCGGCCTGAAACCCGCTTGTTCTTCTCTGATCTTTTCGTCAGCATGCAATTTAAAGTCTTTCTATAACATCATGCAACATAATAATTTTCCAGGTACTGATAATAGAGATATACCACGCCAGTTTATTACAGTCTGGATAGATCACCTTTCTTCGGTAACTTTACATCAATACAGTTCTTTCCATTGTTGTGGTGGTTGTTCTTCTCTCCATACTTCATTTATAATATCTAAAATTCTCAAGAGGTTGATTGTCATTAACCTGCTTTAATCATTTCCCCTGAAATTTCGTCAACTCCAGCAGCTTTAAAATTTTTTAATCTTTTAACGGCTTGTTTGATCTCGTCCAGCGTGAATTCATCGCAAGTTATTGGCAAAGTGGTTGTGGATGTTTCGTTATTAAAATCAGGTGTTACTGTTGGTGGTGGTCTGTTTAGCACCTCCATGAAGTGCTCAGCCCATCTCTTCATTTGTTCTTTTTCTGTTGGTATTGAATTCCATAATTTACCTTTAGCAGGTGTTTCCATAGCAGTAGGCTGGTGACTATTTGTTGTTTTGTAATTTGATAAATGGCATCCTACTATTACCAGTTCTTGCAGCATTTTCAGCTTCTACGGCCAGTTCATTGATGAAATGTCTTTTATCTCTTCGAGTTTTTGTCTTCACTTCTTTATTTAACAAGTTATAAGTTAGTTTGCAAGATTCAATTGCATTATGTGTACTTGCCGCTAGTAGTTTAAGTTTTGCTGTTTTCCTTTCTTGTATTTTATCCCAAGTATCTTCTCTCATCCATTTTTTTCATTTTATGTACTAGGTATCCGGTGGTCGCTATCAGCTGCTTCTGTCTTGCTAGTTCTCAGTTTGTTCCCATTTAGTATCGATTGTCTTGGTGGTGATATCGTTGTCAAGTTTTGCCTAAAAGCATCGAAATAGTTGTTCATTTTGACATTATTTGGAGCTCTGTTCTCTTGGACATACTTGTTTAGAAAGAGTGGATACATTAACATCAACGTAACGTAAAACAAAAACCATTCAGAATAATGAACAACATTATAATTAGTCTGCTTTATTTTGTAATCTGTAAACCATTCAGACAAGAATACAAATTCGTTTTGTAAATGACACTGTATAAGTAACTCTGTAATTCTTCTCAACTTCAAATATGTTTTATATACATAATGAGCATATGTTCGACAGCTGGTATAACAATTATCCATGCTGAATATTATCTTTGCTGTAACACTGTATACTTAACTACATGACTCCTGCTAACTTCAAATATGCTTTCTAAACATGAAGGACGTATGTTCAAAATTTTGTCGTTATCCACATTAACTCCTTAAAAATGTCTAGCCGAACTGCTACTTTCAATTAACATCCAAATGAATATCCAAAACTGTGCCATAAGGATGCCACCTTTCAACAGTAAAACCTGGCAAGCTTAAAACTACAAAAATGTAAAGAACCAATACATCCAGCCGAACTGATTGTTCTAATGATCTAGGTTTAGAGTCAGGCAGAACATTTCACTGGATGACAAACAACTATCAAACAATGGATAGAGATGGAAAGATATACTTTTACTTTTCTGAGAAATATATGGAAAAGAAAGGAGATTAAAGTTCAACATAAAAGTATGAATTTCAAACTCTGCCCCTTATAGGAGAACTAGGTGACAATAGAACTCTTATGCTTCACACTGAAAGACCTTAGTGGTAAATGTTTCATATCTTAAGTGTTGTTGTACTTCTAAATTGTTCTGTGTATTTGCTGCTTGTAACATACAAATAAAAGCATGGCAGTTTGAGAGATAGCATAACATAATTTTCAGCATAAAACAATTAGTTTTGAGTTCCTAACATATAACCATAAACTTACCAACATGTATTATTTAACAATGAATGGTTAAATATCCGCAGTATGCCTGTGATGGACTCGGAACTGAGACATAATTGTCCACAGACAACTACAAAAAATAACAAAATGTTAACATAAACATTAACTATTGAATGAACACAATAATGGATAGCATATATTGTAAAACTGTCTACCTAAAGATACATATCAATTGTGCTTACTCTGAATCATGAGCCTTGACTTTAGAATTTGATAGCTTCCTCCAACTGCCAAAATGGGAATAGAAATTGAAACAGAAGGGAAAAAAAAAATCTTTAGCACAAAATTAATATTTCAGCACACAATAATGAATTATTTTCTGAAAACTAATTAACTGTGCTCAGAAGAATACAAGTGCAATTAAGAACAGGTTAAAACTAAGTGAACTAATATTTTGGGTAACTAATAAACGATTCTAGAAGAAAGGGTTCTGTTCACAGAACAAGATACACAAAAACAAAATTTAAAAAGTGAGTCTTTAGATGGACCATGTCACAGCCAAAGTGAAGTGCAGGCAATCATATCCCTCCACAAATCTGCACATTAAAAAAAAAATCTGTCCATCAGTTTCTTTGCTGATCTCTAGGAAATGCCATTTTGTCCAGACAATCTGTCCATTGCCTTTTCTCTCTGTGTTTCTCTACTTATTCCCCCCATGGCCATGATGTTCATTGAGTGCCCCTCTTTTCATCAAATTTTAAAAGTAGGTCTTGAACTGTCTTCTCCTTATATGTGTTATTATATTTCTTTTTTGACTGTTCTTCTCAAGTATTCTTCATTAGTTATATGTCTTAGAGAGGTTCTTAACATGCTTCTGAGAAACCACACATCATTGCCTCCAGTAATGTTTGCATTTTTTGACTCATTGTTCAGAATATTCACTTCCATACAATAGTATTGGCTTGAGGTAACACTTCAGAACCTTTCTCTTGTGTTCACTGACCAGGAGTTACTGCATTGAATGGTAGTGAAACAGCTCAGAAATATTCACAGTAAGAGGGAGAAGAAATAAATGAGTGGGTAGTGAATATCTCAAAGTAAAAAGACGATGTTTTTTTAAATGCTGAATAGATTGTTGCCGTGTTCATCTCGTGGTTGCTGCCTTTTATGACAGTCCCGAGCGAGCAGTAAGCTGATTCTTTTGTTGTCATCTCAGAGACCCAATGAAATTACATGGAACGTTTGTTTTGAAAAAAAAAGGTAAAGGATCCTGTTACACGCCCATTGAGGCATATTGGCAATATGGTGTTTAGGCCCATATTTTCTCGACCGTCGGCACACTAGGGGTGATGTGGTCAGCATCACGCTGGCCGCCTTAACCTTTCCAGAGTTTGCTCTGGTACCCCATTTGGGAGCCGTTTGCTTGCTGCCTAAAAAAATCCCACCTCTGGGATCGAACCATAGACTACTGAGCTAGGACGCCAGTGCACTAACCAGTATTCAACCGTGGCTCAACGCTGTTTGGGCACCATAATAATTCTTGTACAAAACTTTATAAGGCCCTGATTTACTTATTCATCAAGATGTTTTAATTCAAAATGACTGATGTCAGAGAGATAGAGGAAACGAGACATGGATGGGATGGCAGACAGAGACAGACAGAGAGTAATAGTTGATATTTTGCTGATTCCAAAGTCAAGAAGCACTAGAAAAGGTCAAGGTAACAAAAGGGCACACTTACGACTTCACTTTACTCCTCTTCTACTGTGATCTGGATTCTCCTGCCGAGACTTGCACAGGCCAACATTCTTCGGCACGAAGAAGTAATTACCAGGGCTGAGCTTTGGACTACCTTGAAAGCATAGGTGTTGTAGGAGAAGGGAGGAATCTTGCACTTCCGTTATTATATTCGTATTCAGTTTATAGAGTCAAAGTCCCTCGGGTTCTTATCACTTTTGTAGGATTCCGTAATACTGTCCGTTGGTATCGATAATGTCTGCTTAACCCTTGTGATTCATTATGTGCTGAATGTGTTTCATATTAAATTCGACCCTTGACTGACCTGTATTAGTCTCTTGTCTTATTAATTATATTGGCAGTGTGAGATGCAGCGTGTTAAGACATTAATCATCACTGGTCATGATCAGTTGAGGATGAATAGCATTTAACTCAACTCCGAATACGATAGTTGATAACACTGTGATTTTGACGACTCAAAATATTTAATTAGTTATTTCATACCATGAGCAGACACCAACTACATGGGAACAAAAGTCACATCACATTCATGTACGATCTGTAAGAGTTCTCATTATTTCATAAGCACATGTTCACAATCTCTATCTAGAGTCCTGGTTAGAGGTCAGTTCCTTTTTAACGGCCAATGTCCTTTGGCATAAATTCAGAGGCTAACTAGACTTAACTATCCTGCTAGTCAGCAATACACTTATTATGCTAGGCTTACGTCTACTGCTAGTCGTTTAATATCCGTTACACTAGGCTTACGCTTGCCGCTAGCTGTACAATATCCATCTATACTAGTCTTACGTCATTGCTAGTAATATAATGTTCCTTTGGCATACCACGCCAGGCTAATCTGCCATAATTATGCAAACTGCGTTATTCCTACTACGACTTACGTTTGGTTCAAGAAATACACTGCTCAAATGGCTTCCCAGCCACACAATTAAAAAGTGGACTACGCCACACACTTTCCAGTGGTTATACCACACAATATAAGTGGCAATGGCCACACTTCTAAACACACTGCCGTTCGGGTCAAAACCCACAAGTCGAAGCCCACACATGTCGAATGTCCTTACAAAGACATACGCGTCATGCATAGTGATATGCATACTACGTCGTTAATATATATTCAATTGCGATGTTCCACGGTGCAGCAATCCGAGTGTGATCAAAACTCGAATGCATGCACACATGCAACAACCATCGACATCGGTCGATGAGATATATCTCTATTCGTTTGAGGTGTTCCATGATACAGCCATTCGGATCGAGCACAAATCCAAATGTCTGTAAGCATGAAACAATCATCGACATCAGTCGCGGAGATATAATCATTTGAGGAATGCGCCATGCTGCAGACATGAAGCAATCCTCAACATCATCCCCCTCACTTCCAAACGTGACACTTGTGGCACGGATGATAGTGATGGAGAAGACGCCCGTCTCCCAAACATATCAATATTAGTACTACCTACTTATAAGTATGATAATCATTAAGTAGACACATTAAATTTTATAACATTAATAATAGCACTTGTCAACATGGTGACTAAAGAGTTAATTCAATTTCTTCTCAAAGACGTTGCGCGATAAAAGATCTGCCAAGTTATTGTCTGAGCCAGCAATAGGCAGAATCGTAAATGAAAATTCTTGAATTAACAAATACCATCTGTGTATTCTAGCGTTACGCATTGTTCTAGCTGTTATGTAAGTAAGAGGACTATGGTCTGTCATAATGTAAAAGTGCGTGCCGATGAGATATCTTGACAGCTTCTCCAGGCACCAGACCATAGACAGGAGCTCACGTTCACCTGTCGCATACTTCTGTTCAGCCGGAGTCAGTTTCCTCGACACATAGAAACATGGATGGAGTGTTTCCTTGTAACATTGCAGCAAACAACCACCCATGGAGTAACTCGAGACATCTGATTGGAGTATGAATGGAATACGTATATTCGGTAATAACAAAATAGGTGCATTGCTAAATAATTTCTTAATTGTTACCAAAGCGCTTTCGCAATCTTTGTCCCAACGTACCTTATTAGGACTACCTTTGGTCAACAGTGCGGACAAAGGTGTAGATAGTTGTGCGAAATGCGGGATGAACTTATGGTAATAGTTTATTAGGCCTATACGCACTACAAAACGAGTGGTGAACAGATAGCATGGATTCTAAATCCCTCATAATGTTGGAAGTAAATTGTGATCCTTGATCTGACAAAATCTCTTCCGGAAAACCGATTCGACAAAATATCGAAAATAATGCATCAGACACGGATGCAGTTGTGATGGTTTTCAACGGTATGGCCTCTGGCCAACGCGTGCAAAGATCTACGCAAGTTAAAATATAACGAAATCCATTATTTGAAACAATTGATAACGGACCCACTATATCTACTGCAATCTTTTTGAAAGGTCTCTCAGGCACGTCCGTAATCTGTAAGGGTGCCGTATGGAACCTGCCCTTACGTGCTATACCTTGGCATGTTGTACAAGATTTGCAGTATAACTTTGTATCTTTATTAACCCCAGGCCAATAAAATTGTGACGTAACACGAAACAATGTTCTTTTGATCCCCATATGCCCTGCCATAGGGGAGTCATGACCTGTTTGTAGGACCAATGGTCTGTATTCTTTAGGTACTATCACTTGATGTATAATTGTTTTGCCATCATCATAATATCTAGTGAGTATTGATTTCTTTATCTTGAACCATTGTTTAGCCCCTCTTGTGTATTTAATAGTTTTTTGTTCTGCTGGGCTAAACAATCCTTGTAAAGTTGGGTCACTCTTCTGTTTTTCTGCAAAAACAGAAGGTGATACAGTGCCAACTTGAGACATAATTGTATCTATTATAGGAAGAGGTGGTGTAGCCATATCCGTAGCTAACTGTTGTGCTCTCGTTACAACAGCATTTGCCACCTGTGGGTGAGATTCAACCCACATTGCAATCTCCTCAGGAGTGCAATCTTTAACTCCTGGTATGTTTCCTATTATAATTTCAGTTATGGGTGCTCTCAAGCCGCAGGCATAGACAGTGCCTGTGTAAAAAGGAGTATCAATGTATACTCGTGCCACAGGGAAAGTTTCTATATTCCCACCAAATGTGACACACTTAACTGATTTGCCTGTAAAAGCAGAGGGCTCGATAAGCGAGTGCTAATGCCTATCGTTGAAGACCCTGTGTCCCTCAAAACTCTCACTACCTTACCATCCAATATTCCGGGATGAAATGTAAGATAACCGACATTTACACATGCCGACATTGTTGGCATACAATGGCCACAATCAAGTGTAATTGTAGACTTTAATCTGTCTTTCGACTGACACTCATAACATGTATCATTCATTACCATACATGCGTTCGCATGATCATTATCATCATTACCTTTTTCCTTTTTAACACTGCAATTATTTGCATGTCTGTGTTTATTTTTGTCTCTAGACGGAGATCTGGCATTACCTTTGTTATTATTGACTGACTTTTTATTGCTATAATAAAAATCAGTAGAGTCATCCTTCCTGGCATCTCTACCATAAGATGATCTCTGTTTATAGTATCCTTTTTGATGTGAACCATCATAATCCCTGCCTCTGTGATACCCACGATCATGAGGTGAATATCCTCTATAACCTCGTCGATATGAATTCGAAGGAGAGCGATGACGACGGAAGTTATAAAAAAACCTCTGTCGGATTGATAATAATCTGAACGACAACGTCCATCAAAGCTCTTCGATCGAGGTCTGTGATCATGTTGTACCGCGCATACAGGCATAGGATCTCGAATAGTCGATCTATGAAGATCTTTATTCTGATGTGCGGTTTGATACTGTCTTCCGAGTTTTTCATACTCATCAATAGAATTAGGATGTCTTTCCTGTAAAAATGCTTCTAATTCAGTGCTGCATGCGGATAAAACTTTATCTCGCAGCATGAGATCTATAACACCTTCATATGTTTTATTTATACCTGACAAATCAATCCATCTGCTAAGGAAATGTTTAATAGATGCAATGAATTCACCAAAATCTGCATCCTTGCTTGGTTTAGCAGCATGAAAGCGATCTCTGAATCCAGACTCAGTTAACTGGAAACGTCTTAGTAATACCTCTTTTACGACATCGAAATCGCTTCTGCTCTTCTCATCAAGACTCATGAAACATTTAAGTGAGTCACCAGTCAAAAAATCAAGTAAAAGACTGCTCCATCTTTCTTTGGGTATGTTCAGAGCTGTGACCTTGATGATGAATCTAGATAGGAAAGAGTCAACACAATCGCGAGTCTGGTCAAAATGTGGCATTTTTAACTTAGGATAAAAAATATTTGTAGCAGCCGCAGTCTTAGTCTGTTCAGACTGCACTTTAGCTAATTCTAAAGCTTTTTCTTTTTCAGCATGAAGTTTTAATGTTTCCATTTCCATGGCATTTTTATGTGCTTGATCCAGTTGCATAAGTTCCATTCTCCTTAATTCCATTTCTTTATCTCGTTGTGCCATTCTTTCCTTCTCAAAGCTATTTCCTTATCTTTCTGCTCTCTGTCTTTTTCTTGTTGAGCTATAGTCAATCGTTCTAATTCTCTGTCTTTTTCTTGTTGAGCTATAGTCAATCGTTCTAATTCCATTTTCATGGATATTTCTTTTTCCTTCAATTCCCTTTCTTGGGTTAATTCAAACCTCCTAAGCTCATCAGCTCGTTTAGTCATTTCGCGCTGTTCCATTCTTTCCAGACGCGATAAATATTCATCATATTTCGTATCTGCAAAACTTTGTAGTTCCGCCCCTGATTTTCCATAACTTTTTCCAATATCAATGAATTCCTGTAGTGTAGACATGATAATAGGTTTTGAGTACCTTCAATAGTCTATAATATACACCAGGATTATAGAACTCGCTATAATATGTACATGAATATATTAATCAATAACAAACAAGTTCCAAGAACATGTGACAAAGACAGTGAAAACAATCAAATGATTTACAATGAAATGATTTTTCAATTATACAACAACACTTTACACTTATAAAGTAAATAAAGAAGACTTATAAACAGTAATGAGTAAAAGAAAGAAACGGATTTACATCACACAAAAATATAACAAGACAAGTCGTCTTAGACAAACGTGTAGACAAAGAAGTTTTAGATCACACACGACAACGATTGTCAACAGTACTGAAAGTAGGTTATGTAAATAAAGAGGACGTAACTCACTTGACGAAACTGCTAAGCACACAAAATATGGTTATAATACTAACTGAAGAAACATTTATTCCCTGACTCAAAAGAAAAAATATAATCAGTCAGATCCTCAGTTAGTAAAATAAGCATGCAAATCTAATAGAAGTTAACATTCACTGAAGCTTTCCTGGGAAAATTCCAGTCAATATTAAACAATACGAATATACGAATATACGAAAAACATGAATGGGGAAACACAGATGATAGTAAAAAGTAAGTAAAGTGATGATGAACTGTAGACCAAAGATAATACAAGGACAATATGATAATGTTCAAGCGCTCTAGTAAAATCAAGAACTTATCTGTTTAGTTGTCCCTCTGAGAAATACATGAATGCATGTAATTCTAAAGCAAGTGTCTTCAACAGCTGAGGTCCATTGATGGTAGACCTTGACCTTCGCAGCAGGGAACCGTTTGAAAGTCTTGCTTCGGTCTTCAAACGTAGTTTCTTCAAACGATCTGCGTCGCAGCTTCAGATGAATTTGATGAAGAGATACATTCTCCACTGGTTCAGGTTCTTGAGTGGAAGATTACCGTTCTATCTGCGTGAATCAGTCTCTTTGATGGAAGAAAAATTTCAGATTCTCAAGCAATGTTGTCTGCTAGAGTTGACGGCATCGATGTAGTGACGTCACTTTCTGTCCTGCGCATTTCAGTTGCCGGTTAGGCTTGAAAGAATGATTTTGCCTTCATAACGTTCATCATCAGTTTGACTTTATTCGATACTTGAAGGGGGGAATCCAGTATTCACGAAATCCAGACACTTTCTGACACCAGAATGTTACGGGCTTCTCGGGATCCCAGTATGTTCTGGGTGCTTCGATGACTTCTAGTATTTGAGGATGACCAAGTTATTATATTCGTATTCAGTTTATAGAGTCAAAGTCCCTCGGGTTCTTATCACTTTTGTAGGATTCCGTAATACTGTCCGTTGGTATCGATAATGTCTGCTTAACCCTTGTGATTCATTATGTGCTGAATGTGTTTCATATTAAATTCGACCCTTGACTGACCTGTATTAGTCTCTTGTCTTATTAATTATATTGGCAGTGTGAGATGCAGCGTGTTAAGACATTAATCATCACTGGTCATGATCAGTTGAGGATGAATAGCATTTAACTCAACTCCGAATACGATAGTTGATAACACTGTGATTTTGACGACTCAAAATATTTAATTAGTTATTTCATACCATGAGCAGACACCAACTACATGGGAACAAAAGTCACATCACATTCATGTACGATCTGTAAGAGTTCTCATTATTTCATAAGCACATGTTCACAATCTCTATCTAGAGTCCTGGTTAGAGGTCAGTTCCTTTTTAAACGGCCAATGTCCTTTGGCATAAATTCAGAGGCTAACTAGACTTAACTATCCTGCTAGTCAGCAATACACTTATTATGCTAGGCTTACGTCTACTGCTAGTCGTTTAATATCCGTTACACTAGGCTTACGCTTGCCGCTAGCTGTACAATATCCATCTATACTAGTCTTACGCTATTGCTAGTAATATAATGTTCCTTTGGCATACCACGCCAGGCTAATCTGCCATAATTATGCAAACTGCGTTATTCCTACTACGACTTACGTTTGGTTCAAGAAATACACTGCTCAAATGGCTTCCCAGCCACACAATTAAAAAGTGGACTACGCCACACACTTTCCAGTGGTTATACCACACAATATAAGTGGCAATGGCCACACTTCTAAAACACACTGCCGTTCGGGTCAAAACCCACAAGTCGAATATATAGTGGCAATGGCCACACATGCCATACGCTGCCGTTGGGGCCGAAGCCCACACGTCGAATGTCCTTACAAAGACATACGCGTCATGCATAGTGATATGCATACTACGTCGTTAATATATATTCAATTGCGATGTTCCACGGTGCAGCAATCCGAGTGTGATCAAAACTCGAATGCATGCACACATGCAACAACCATCGACATCGGTCGATGAGATATATCTCTATTCGTTTGAGGTGTTCCATGATACAGCCATTCGGATCGAGCACAAATCCAAATGTCTGTAAGCATGAAACAATCATCGACATCAGTCGCGGAGATATAATCGTTTGAGGAATGCGCCAAAGGTTTCCTTTGATAATGCATTACCTGTATGTGTTTCGTACCACGACGGAGGAGTAGGTGACCACCGTTCTCGCCCAAGGAGTGTAGAGGGCAGATATAGGAGTGATTATCGATCTTGCTTTCGAGGGACGGTACAATTTTCCTCGCCGTCAGTCACCATCTCACTTCGGTGGGTATAGATATTCTAATTACTCTAACCGAGGTCGTGGACAACACTACGGTAACAGCAGTGATGATATACATCACAGATATGATAGAAGAAACTTCTGGTGAAACGCTCCAATGGAAATGGTAGGTGTCATTTAAGTGAAGTAAACAATAAGCACGGCAAACAATGCAATCACAAAGCTGATCACAAAAATGATTGTAAACAGGCAAAAGGGAAATCAGACCATGCTAACGTATGTACCCCACTTTGTGGTCACGATAGCCATGTTGAACAGGCTAATGCATGCATTGTACGCTCAAGCAAAGATAACAATTGCGCTGAGTGTAACACACTCTATGAGCCAGGCGCTCAAACTTGACTTTTGTGCGGCCATACTTTACCGGCCATGTCTGTCTGGGATTTTATTGGTCGCCTTACATTACACAAAGGGTTTATAGGTGACAAACCAGCCACTATTCTTTGTGACACTGGATGTACGATTGTCGGGATACGGAAATCGTTGCTAGATAAATCATCATTTACAGGAAAGTCACTAAAATGTGTTACTTTTGGAGGTAACATTGAATGGTTTCCAATGAGAAAGGCGGAGATCGACACACCTTTTTATTCAGGGACTATACTCGTGTGTGGCTTGGAGAATCCTGTAAGTGGCGTGATCCTTGGTAAACATTCCAGGTGTGAAAGACTGTTCACCTGAGGAAATTGCAGAGTGGGTCAGCAAGCACCCATTGATGTCGAATGAGGTCACTACCAGAGCTCAGCATGAAGCGAGTATTTTGACCGATGCATCTCCATCTGTCATGGAGGAGACGCCACTGAGAAATGCTCAAAACATTTCTCCGACTATTTTTACACAAAAACAAAATGAGGATGAATCTTTAAAGAAGTTATTCACTTTAGCTGAAACAAAACAAATTAAGATCACGAAGAGCTCATCATACTGGTTTGAGTTTCGTAACAATGTTTTGATCAGATGTTTTAAAAAGGGAGTTGATCAGGTAAAGAAACAGATTGTGGTACCAAAAAGTTTTAGACCTTTAGTTTTAAATACAGGTCGAGACGTACCAATGACAGGACACTTAGGTCGTAATAGGACTTTGTTTCGAATTACTACAAATTTTTATTGGCCTGGTATCAACACAGATGTAAAAATATATTGTAGATCTTGTCATATTTGTCAAAAAGTCGCACGCAGGGGTAAGAACCAGACAGCACCCTTGCAAGTCACAGATGTGCCTGTGCGCGCATTTAGGAAACTAGCTATAGATATCATCGGTCCACTGTCTATTAAGTCGGATCGAGGTTTTCAGTATATTTTAACGTGCATTGATTTGTGAACTAGATGGCCGGAGGCCATACCGTTAAAAAACATTAGTACCATATCAGTTATGGAAGCTTTAAACTTAATTTTTAC
The DNA here is from genome assembly GCA_024509875.1 of Oreohelix idahoensis. Taxonomy (NCBI): domain Eukaryota; kingdom Metazoa; phylum Mollusca; class Gastropoda; order Stylommatophora; family Oreohelicidae; genus Oreohelix; species Oreohelix idahoensis. Next base: position 13,067 of record JAMPIV010010432.1, on the reverse strand, counting down.
AAGGATAGGTTTTCCTGAGGAAATACTATCTGATAGAGGTACACAGTTTAAGTCTGAACTTATGAGCGCGATAGAGAGAGTATATCGCATAAAACATTCATTCACAAGTCCTTATAGACCAAGTTCAAATGGGGTTTGTGAAAGATTTAACGGTACTCTTAAGTTAATCCTTGGGAAGGTTACTGGTAAACGCCCTCGGGACTGGGATAAGATTCTCCCATCTGTTTTATTCGCTTACAGAGAGATCCCTCAGGAGAGCACTGGGTTCTCTCCCTTTGAACTCGTCTATGGAGGAAATCCGAGAGGTCCGTTGTATCTATTAAAGGATTTAATCCTTGGTACTTCTCAGGATGACGCAACTCGCAGTAGTTAAGGGTTCGTTGTTGATTTACGACAAAGGTTAGTGGATGCATGTCAGATCGCATCACAGAGTATTCAAACGGCAACTCAAAGATCGAGGCTGCTACATAACCAATCTCGTACCCTAAGATCATTTATCCCAGGGGATGAAGTCTTACTACTTCTACCTATTAAAGAAAATAAGTTGTTAATTTCATGGCAGGGGCCATACAAAGTGGTGAAAAAGATCACGGATGTTGATTACTCAATTGATATCAGAGGCAAAATTAAAACGTATCATCTAAATATGTTGAAATTATACACTCCAAGACCATCGGAATTGGTAGATGTCTTGGATGAGGTTCATCGATCCTCATGTGCTATTGTTCAGTCTGAGGATGCTACATCTGATATTCCTTTGGAATTTACTTTACCTTCTATTTCTGCTCATGAAACGTGGCAGGATGGTTCTATTTATTCATCACTTTCGCATTCTGAACAAATTCAGATCCGTGATGTTTTACGTTCTTTCTCTGACGTATTTTCAGAACATCCAGGTCATACTGACTTAATATCTCACGAGATCGTGATCACTGATTCTACTCCGATTAAAATCAGGCCATATCCTATTCCTCTTCACTACAGAGATAAGGTAGATAAAGAAATCTCAGATATGCTTAAAATGGGTATCATTTCACACTCTTCATCTTCGTATTCTTCTCCAATGGTATTGGTGAAGAAACCAGATGGATCTTTACGCATCTGTATTGATTTTCGGAAACTAAATCAAGTTACAGTCACAGATTCTGAGCCTATTCCAATCTTGGAAGATCTTCTTCCACAGCTGGCTAACGCTACATTCTTTACTAAACTAGATCGGGCAAAGGGATACTGGAAAATTCCGTTGTCTGAAAATTCTAGACATTTAACAGCATTTTCCACACCAAGAGGTTTTATTTGAATGAAATTATATGTGTTTCGGGTTGGTGAATGCACCTGCGACATTTGTCCGCATGATGCGCCGTTTAGTTAGCGATAGACCCGATGTCATCACATATATAGATGACATTTGTTTATTCCATAACACATGGGAAGAACATATAATAGGTTTCATTTCTTTGCTAGAACAGCTAAGAAAACATCATTTGACAGTTAGACCATCGAAGGTACAGATAGGTTTTCAGGAAATATCTTTTCTAGGTCATAGAATCGGTAATCATCGGCTCTATCCTTCTGATAATCTTGTAAATACAATTCTGAACATCCAGGTACCGAAAAATAAGAAAGAGGTCCGTAGTTTGCTAGGGTTAATTAATTATTATCATAAATTTATTCCGGACTTTTCTTCTATCTCTGGTCTTCTTTCGGATTTGACCCGCAAAGGTGCTCCTCTTAAATTACTTTGGTCAGATACTTGTCAGGTAGCATTGGATAAAATTAAAATACTATTCGCGAATCATCCTATTTTGATTCTGCCAAATATCCCTGAACCATCCTATATTCGCACAGACGCTTCTCAGATGGGAATCGGTGGCAGTTTGATGCAACTTATCAACGATGTACTCCATCCTTGCTTCTTTGTGAGCCGGAAATTGTCTATGGCGGAAAAGAAGTACTCGGCGGGTGAAAAAGAGCTCCTTGCTCTTGTGTGGACGATATCAAAACTATCTCGCTATCTGCTTGGACGAAAAATTTACGTTGAAGTCGATCATCATCCTTTGACGTCGATGAAACCAAAAGCATTTAAGAACTCAAGAATATACAGATGGTTTCTACTACTACAACAATTTTCATTTGAAATCAAGCATATACGTAGTGAGGACAATTGGTTAGCTGACTTGTTGTCACGGTTTGCAGCTCACCATGACTGATGTATCTCACATGGAACTTTATATCCTAGTGTTTGGTTCCAGTTTGTTTGGACGTCATATTGTATCTTCTGGACTTGATATTTCGTCCGTATATACGTACTCAAATTTTGTTGCTATTTCGTTGATGTGATTATTCTTGATGACTGCTCTTCTTCATAATTTTAGGTATATATGTCTTGATGCCTGATACTTTTCATTAGATTGCTTGTCTGTACGGTGTATCTGTACGTAAGATTGCTTAAAGTTATACCCTACAGGATCTTGCGCGTTTCCTGAAGTAAACGCTCGGGAGCGTGAGGGGTAATGTTGAGGCTGCTTCATGATGTGATTTTTATTCCGGCAACTTATTATTAGTGCCGGATTTTTGTCACACCATGTCGTACCCTCAACTGAATGCAAAAGATACTTGAAAGCGGTCGCTGTGAGATGAGTATCTAGGGATGACGTAATAGGGAGAGTGGAATATGACGCCATAGTGTCAAGATGTGTGTGTCTCATGGCTTGTGTATCAGCCAGTATATTGGGGTGGTGTATTCAAGAAATATTTCTGAGGATAATGGTAAGCTATATGCTTTAAATGAAAGGCATGAGAATATGCCAGGATTATAATTGAAGTCAATACGGGACGATAATTCCCAAGAATATTAAAGATACCGGGACGCTCAAATCCCCCGATGTTGTTGGAAAAAAGTATAATGAACTTTTAAATTACGGAATGATATTATAAAAGTATCAACTATGGAAAAGTTGAATGACATTGTGAAAAAAGCGAACCAAGATAATGTTAGACTGAATGATAGAGAGGGCGTATTCATGCCATATTCGTGATTGTGACGTTTGTGAATTCGTACTTACTGATTATTAAACTGTTGTCAAATCGTCTAAGAACAGAGGTTTATTCAATCATTCAAGGTTCATTCAAACAGTTGATAGTCTCACTCAGTAATTGAAATTTGACAGAAAAAAGGTATCCAAGAAGATTGGCTTCCAGAATATTCAACAATACAAACCAAATCAAAAAAAAAAAGAACTTTCACATCTTTATTAAAAGTAATGGACCCTAGACAACGAAAGAATTCGGGAAATTTCTCCATCCCTTAACAGCTACACTTATATTAACTGTTGCACAATGATGAGCACAGACATCCAAATGTCTGTGTGTATGTAACTAAGGTCCAGGAAATAATAATATCACTACGACAAACCAACACTAATTCAGGTGAAGGTCAAGGTAAGTTTGTTATTCAAGACTTATTATGTGACTTAGCCTAGGTCTGGCATATTGCAGGGCAGTATTGTATTATAAGCATTGTAAAAAATTTTTTTTTTATTTGAACAGACTTCTTGTTTTCTACAAGTTTTAGAGTAAGTCTGTTTATAAATTATTATATATAAACACATTGTCTTTATGTAAAGCTAGTAAGCAAGAACAAAACAGTGTTTTTTTTAAAACATAAAAACCTCTCAAATTCTGATGAATACTTTCTGCCCTCAGTCAAGAAGCTACGTAAATTATAATTTCAGATTCCATTCTTTATTCTGTAACTTGGGGTTTTCATTAGGGTATAATTTTCAGCTGAACACTTTATTATTTGCTATCATGTTTAATTGTCTAGTGCCAATACTTTTGTTGTTACAAATGCCTCTCCCTGTCCTTCTCTGACTATTTTCTGTGCAGTGTATCTTTGGTCCTTCCCTTTTCTAAAATGTTTGGGGATTTTGAGTTTAATATTGACAACCCATCTGACCTCACGTGGCTGCACCAAGAAAGTCTCCATGGTTTTAACAATTGTTAGCAGATCTTTATATGGCCCTACAGCCTGTTTTATGATGTCCTGCACACTGTCATTTGGGACATGGTGTGTGTATTGATATTTCAATGATCTGTCTGAATTATTTTGTTTTCAATGCTTGTATGTTTCCCTCTGATTCAGAATTTAATATCCACATTTCACACGAGTACAAAAATAGAAATGAGCAATGTCTCCTTTCATTTTATTTTAGTTTGTGCATTATTTTGGTTTTACGAGCACGTGGATTTCAGCTGGTCCAGATTACTATTACACAAGAACAAGCACACAACAACCTACATCCACTTTAAGTATACCACATCCACCTTAAGTGTTACAGCTGAATAAAATCAATGATGGCTATACCAACAACAGTAACACAGATTTTACAAAACAGCAGCAAAAAAACAAAAACAAAAAATCAAGAAACAGCATGCACTCACTTTGGGCACCAGGACATTGTTGGTACTAACAGGAATAACCACAATGTCATATTCAGAATGGGCGTGTCTCTCCACAACAACAATCTCGTCTGTGTATTCTTGGAATGGTTGTCCATTGTAGTAGGTGCTGTTGACCTTGACCTAAAAAAAAAGAAACAGCAGATTCGCTTGAAGGTGATGACTTGTGTATGCACATAATAAATACATACATTTATGTTAAACAAGAGTGAGAAACATCTTAATGAACTGACCATATGGGGCAGAAAAAAACTAATTCAAATGTGAGAAATATGATTGCATTATCAGCTTACAAGGCACATGATGGTGTGTATCACGTGCATATAAAATTGATGTTTAATACAAACAAATGTAGGTAAACATTAGGCACTCGGAAGACTGAAAGAAGGACTCCAGACAACAGAAAGGTAAAATATGCAGTAGGTTCACCAGGAAATTGAACCAGACAGCTTCTGAATGGCACCACTGTCTTGCTGCAAGAGTGAATCATGAATTAAGCTTCCAACAAAAAAGTGTCTCATTGGTCAATCACTAACACGTATGTTTTAAGTATTAAAAAACTGGTGCTCATTTTCCCCGTGGCCAACAATATTAAAAGATGTCAGTACTTTCTTACACTCATCTGTAATATTGTGCAGTATTAATATTCTTACACAGAACGACTACACTGCACACATTTAAACACTTAATGGACACATACAATACAGATTTGTCAAACAATAACCTCCTACAAAAAATAAGTGAGATAAGGCCAGCCTGCAGACCCCATATATGATGTGTAAGGGTCCCTAGGCAATAGGGCCCAAAAACAATACAAAAATGTGTTCTGAATTATTTCACACTGGATTACATTTATTTCACAGTGGATTACATTTATTTCACACTGGATTACATTCTTCTGAAAAAGGTAGTAATGTGTCATAACAGACTCACTTTAACATAATTTATATTTCCAAAATTTGGCACATAAATTAATTCTGAACTGATTACTGACAAAAACTGCACACAAATTTGCCAGTATTTGCTATCGTTGTTAAAATTAGTCCACATTTTTCAAGTTAGGGAGTGCTGTAGAAAATACGGCAAGATCTTATTCCCAATTTGTTTTTTGTTTGGATAAAAGTCTTACTGGATACCTGTTATGAGATTAAATTACTTTGCTAATAATTATAACGCCCTCAATAATCAAGGTCGTGCAAGGCCTACAACTGGTTATCTACACGCCTTTAGGAGACCAGACTCTTTTGGAAGACTTCAATATTGTGGAGACCACAACCTTAGGAAGACCTGAGTACTGCACTGGGTGACACACTCTTTGGAAGACCTGATTACTGCAGTGGATGAAACTCTTTGGAAAATTACTGCAGGGGATGAAACTCCTTGGAAGACTTGATTACTGCAGGGGATGAAACTCTTTGGAAGACTTGATTACTGCAGGGGATGAAACTCTTCGGAAGACTTGATTACTGCAGAAGAACAAACCTTCAGGAATACCTGACTACTGCTGGAGACCAAACTCTTAGGAAGATCTCACTGCCAACATCTGTCACAACAAAGACAACTCAACTGACCACTATTTTCCAAAAAATTACGTGATATTTTCACAATCAAGTCATATGACCTTTATAACTTCTTCTTCTGCGTTCAGTTTGTAGTCATGCTAAATCTGCAGGCCTGTCGCCAGAGAGAAGTCCACAGTCTTTACCAGGTCGGCGCAGCAGCCCCATAGCTTCTGCTGGAGCTCAGTACCCCATGGCCAGGTCACATGTCGCGGGTCATCATGGGTTGGACAGTTTTGGAGAATGTGTTCTTGGATCTGGATTCCAGTTCCACATGGGCATTCATTTGTGTGGGATATCCTGAGGCGATAGAGATGGCCAAGTAATCTGCAGTGGCCAGTTTTCAGGCAGAAAATGGTGGTCTGTTGGTATCTGTTTAGATGGTGGATTGGGTCATCTCTGCTGTATATATCCCCTTCCTCCTTCCACTGATTTTTGTACTTGTTGTGAATGATGGTTTTTGCTTCCCGATAGGGCAATGGGTGGCTGAATTGTTCTATTTTACTGTCACTTCTTGACAAAGCATCTGCTATCTCATTTCCAGCAATTCCACAATGGGAGGGTAACCACTGAAGCGCAATGGTTGAAGACCTTTGGATGATGTTAAGCTCAGATCTGATCTTATTCTTCATGTTATCATTTCTGGTTTTCTGTATTGATTCCAGTAATGATCTGCAGTCAGCGAAGATTACTATCTTAGCTGGTGGCTACTGTTCAGATCTGGTGAGGATTTTCAGAGCTTGTAGTAGTGCCATAGCTTCTGCCTTGAAATTGGAGGAGATCTTCCCAGTTGGGAAAGCCTTTCGGATGATCTTTCCATTTAGGAATTTTATAAAAATGCCTCCTTCACCACTCTTTACTGCCCCCTCAGCGGATCCATCTGTTTATGCATGTGTCCATTCCTTCGGGTTGTACTTTTCTTCAATCATTTCTTGAGCCAAAGTTTTTAGTTGTTGAGGGGTCTGGTGGTCATTCTATTTTATTTTAGGGACTTCTGTGATGATATATATATTTCCATGGCAGTCGTCTGGCTCCTCGTAATCAATAAACATTTCAATCTCAGTAGATCGGTATGGGAGGAGGTCTTCATGGCATCAATGCAGATGTTTGGAGATGTTTAAGAAGCTGGTTCTTTTCAGCCTGTTTTTTGTCAAACTATGGAGTTTGGCATGCATTGGATGACTTGGCATTCGTAAAAGCTTCTCACTGTGAATGAAAACCTTTTCCTCACGTCTGTCATCAAGGGAGCAGATGTTGGTGTATCTCTCCATTGCCTGGATTGGGTAAGTCTTCATCCCTCCAGTGATTAATCTAAGGCCTGAATGTTGCACTTTCCCTAGACGGTTTGTGTTTGTTTTAGATGCCGTGGTCCAGGCTGACATGCCATATTCAAGTACAGGTCTGACTGTGCCTGTATAGACTTTTTTAAGTATGCTGGTGCCAGCCAGTTTCTTCATAATAGAGAAGACTACAATATATAACAATATACGCTGATTTTTTTCGAGGTTTCCTCAGGCTAGCTCAGAGACAAAATGTTGAGGCTTTCTGAGGCTAGCTCAGAGACAAAATGTCGAGGCTTTCTGAGGCTAGCTCAGAGACACTAGCAGTCCTTTCCTGGGATTGTCATTTATCAGTGTTGTGCTACTATCGAGGTTTCTCTGTTTTTTTATTTTTAAATTCGCAACTGCATTCTAATGTAAAACAGGGACAGGCTTATTTCTAAGGTTGAAAGTAGAGTGCTTCATTATCAGAAAGTAAACACTTCAAGGAAAAAAAAAGCAAAATTACCTTTTTTTAAACATCATGTATTAATAGATGTTATATAAATTACTTGGTAAAGTCTGGGAAAGGGAAGAGATACCAGCAGAATGAAAGGAAGGATATCTGGTTAAGCTGCCAAAGAAGGAAAACTTACAAGAGTGCACAAATTATAGAGGAATAATGTTACTATCCTGCCATCAATGGTACCTATACCTTGTAGCGGTATGGCAGCTTGTGTACCCTGACAATCCCCAGAGCTATGCCAGTGGGAGTTTTACTCCTGGTAGTTTCAACCATGCTGGACTGGTCTGCGTGGGTAGGGGTCAGACAAAAGCTGGTACCCTGGTCCTCCAGGTTGGGGGTTTTAGCACAGGGCCGACACCCCTGTCTGTGTAAAAAATCACACACGTTACGGAAACAGCAATAAATGGAAATACTTTGATGCGGGACGGACATCCGGAGTCTCAGGCTCGTATGACTGACAGTGGTGAAAGCCGAAAGGAAGCCACTGGCATGAAAAACGGATGCCCAGACCGCAAAACACGAAACCAGAATTGGTTTTTGGAATGTCAGAACTATGAACGAGGCAGGAAAGCTGAGACAGATTACAGCAGAGATGAGGAATTACAAACTACATATCCTGGGAATAAGCGAGAGCAGATGGACAGGGATGGGGAGAATAAAAACAGCTACAGGGGAAACAGTACTTTATTCTGGTAGAGAGGACGGTCAGCACAACGAAGGTGTAGCCATTATCCTTAAGAAAGGAATGGAAAGGTCTCTACTGGAATGGAAACCCATTAACAACAGACTAATAAGAGCAAGACTGAGAGGGAGATTCACCAACACCACAATTATACAATGTTATGCACCAACAAATGACAGCGACGAAGAGATCAAGGACGAGTTCTATCAACAGGTACAAAAGGAAATGGAAACTGTACCCAGGTACGATCTTATTATAGTAATGGGAGACCTAAATGCGAAAGTTGGAACACACAATAATTATAACGAAAGAGTAATGGGGAAATGCGGCAGTGGAACAGTAAATGAGAATGGGGACAAATTAATAAGCTTCTGCAGTATTAACAACCTGGTCATCGGAGGAACACTTTTTCACACAAAGAAGTGCACAAGTTAACATGGGAATCACCAAACGGACGAGACAAAAACCAGATAGATCACATAATGATCAATGGCAGATGGAGACATGCACTACAAGACGTGAAAGTAAGAAGAGGCGCAGATGTGGGAAGTGATCATCACCTAGTAGTAGCAAGACTGAAGGTGAAACTCAGAGCTGCTGGACCAGTTGCAGTCAAACAGAAAAGATACAACATCACGAAACTTAAGGACCCCCTCACCAGAAAAGCGTTTGTGGTCGACGTAAAGAGACGATATCTGATTACCAAAAGCCAGGAAAGAACAGAGACCGACGATGTGGACCAGAAATTCAACACCATCTCAACAATATATAAAGAAAGCAGCAAGTCATGCTTGGGATTCCAGGAAAGAAAGAGCCAAGACTGGATAACACCAGAAACGCTAAACACCATAGCGAAGAGAAAGGAAATGAAAAGGAAGAAAACAGAAGCTAAGTCTCCCAGGTTAAAGGCAATATATAGTGAACAGTACAGTCAGCTGGACAAGGAAGTAAAACGTCAAACCCGTGCTAACAAAAGGACATTTCTGGATGACCTTGCAAGACAGGCAGAAGAGGCAGCACTGAGAAATGAACAAAGCACAGTTTATAAAATAACTAAAGCTATCAGTGGAAAAACGAGGTGCAAACAACATAACGTTAGTAAGAGACAAGCAAGGAAATCTCATCACCACAGCACAGGGGCAGGAAACAAGGTGGGCAGAGCACTTCAGAGAAACACTGAATAAGGAACCACCAGAGACTCAGCTGAATGTTCCTGAGGCTGGAAGTGACTTAGACGTAAATACAGACATTCCACGAAAAGAAGAAATTATCACAGCTATCAAAGGGCTAAAAAATGGAAAAGCGCCTGGTCACGACAATCTGAATGCTGAGCTATTCAAGACAGACCCTGAACTAGCAGCAGAACTATTAGAACCACTATTTGCACAAGTCTGGGAAACTGAGACAACACCAACAGAGTGGAGTAAAGGAACAATTGTCAAATTGCCCAAGAAGGGCGACCTTGCAGACTGCAACAACTGGAGAGGAATTACCCTCCTCTCAGTTCCCAGCAAAATACTAGGCAGGATAATCATCCAGAGAATTTCAAAAGCAGTTGACCATAAACTGAGGAAAGAACAAGCGGGCTTCAGAAAGAACAGAAGATGTGCAGATCATATATTTGCCCTCAGGAACATTATAGAGCAGTGCTCAGAATGGCAGAGACAGCTGTACATTAACTTTGTTGATTTTGAAAAGGCTTTCGACAGCATACACAGGGACAGCCTATGGAAAATTCTGAGGGCTTATGGAATTCCCAGCCGCATTGTTTCCATTATAAAAAGCCTCTATTCTAACTTTACGTGCAGTGTTGGATCGAGTAATGTAACTTTCGAAGTGAAAAACAGGAGTACGACAGGGATGCCCCTTATCAACAAACATTATTTTTGACAGTCATAGATTGGGTGATGCGCCAGACAACAGAGGGCAGTCCAAGAGGAATTAGATGGACAACGTTTTTACACTGGAAGATTTGGAATATGCAGATGACATTGCACTGCTCGCGCATTCACACCAACACATTCAAGACAAAACTGATAGACTGAATAAGTATGGCCAGCAGGTTGGCCTGAACATCAATCTGAAGAAGACAGAGGTCATGACACTAAATGTGGGCAATCCTGAGCCAATAACAGTAAGGAACCAGAAGTTAGAACAGACAGACACATTTACTTACCTAGGAAGCATAGTAACACCTGACGGCGGAACAAGCAAGGACATTAACAACAGAATGAATAAAGCGAGAACAGCCTTTGCTATTCTCAACAACATTTGGAAGTCTTCCCAGTACAGCACAAACACCAAATTAAGACTGTATGAGAGCTGCGTACTTTCTGTGCTTCTCTATGGTGCGGAATGTTGGAGAGTAACAGAGAAGGAAATGTCGAAACTGTCCTCCTTCCACACAATCTGCCTAAGGAAAATTCTCCGAATCTTTTGGCCAAACACCATCAGCAACCAAGAACTACTTATTCGGAGTAACCAGGAGGACATGCACACCATCATAGCTGGCAGACGCTGGAGTTGGGTTGGCCATGTCCTCAGAAGGGACCCTGATACCATCGCAAGAACAGCTATGCTATGGACCCCCGAGGGAAAGCGAAAGAGAGGCCGACCAAAAAAACTTGGCGGAGAACTGTGGAAGCTGAGATGCAAAGAATGAACCACAGTTGGGGCACTGTACGAAGGATGGCCGCCGACCGAGCAAAGTGGAATCAATTTGTTGCTGCCCTACAAGACGCCACCAGGCGTGATGGCCGCTGACTGCTTTGACGGTTGGCGGTTTGGATCAAAGAAGAAGAAGAAGAAACATGATAACCAGAGTTCTTCTCGAATGACAGCTTACAGAACTATTTGGATAAGAACGGGGGAGAGGGACAGGGATGCCCCTGTCTCCATTTCTTTTCTTACTATCAATAGACTGGGTTATAAAAATATCGACTACACAATAAACAGAAATCGAATCCAGTTGAATTGACTAAACAGTTGGATGATTGGATTTTGTTACATCTATATGGGGACAAACTATGGCTCCACCCATTGTTCCATGACCGTGAATCAGGTGCTGTGACACACGTCAAACTCTGACTTCTTAACTGAAATTGTCACTGCAATTTTAAGTATGACTTGACATAAATTGGACAAACAGGGAAAATACTAATGCAGGATTTATATGAGGATTGAAAGGATAACTGAGTATTTTTACCGTCAATTCACCAGTCAAGACATAGGAGATCGTCACAGCATCAAGGAGCGATTGGTATAGACAACGTTGCGGTGGTTTTGGCAGTCATTCTTCGGATAACATATTTGTAATACAGATTTTCACAGGGGCGTTTACATCTCCATTCTAATCAATATAATATACAAAATGAAATGCAGCTCAATAAGGACTATCAACATCATTAGTTTGCTTTGGATGTTACTGCACATGTAGAAAGAATCAGCACTACTGTGATCACAGTAGTCTTCAGATATAGGGAGATAGTACTATAATATCACTCTACCTCTATACCTGATGATACATTCATCAATCGCTGTAGGCCATCCCATGCAATATAGCCTACTACGCCGCACAAGCGATTATCAATAGCCAGTAATAAGACAAATGTAACCAATAAAAAACTGATGAAAAGAACCACGTTAATTACCAGAATAAAACAAGAAAAAGAAAAAGAAAGAAAATGGCGAAGTATTAGGGAGAAAGAGTGTTAGGATAACCTGTAGAGGAAGAATTAGAAGGAAAGACCTTGATTAAGTAAGAAAAAAGTGAAAGGCAAGAGGGGGATAGTAGTAGTAATGATGCACATAGTGAAGACCCTCACCAGAAAAAAAGAGAAAAAAAAAAAGAAATGGAAGAAAGCGGATATGTAAGTTGTAGATTATAGTAGTTGACAGGATAAGGGATGGTATTAAGTTAAGAGCCTATGCTCCTTGAGTGTATGTGGTTTATGAAGGTATTAAGGTGGAGAGAAAAAGAAGAGTAAGAAAAAAAAAAAAAAAAAAAAAAAAAAGAAAGAGGAGTGATGAAGAAAAGACTGAAATCAGTCAGTGTGGTCTGGAAAACCTAAAGCTGAAAAACGAGCAACAGAAATACCGTATCTACACTTGCTAAACTGTACTGTTGATATCTGGACATCACTGAACACACCAAGAAAGAAAAATGCGCACCTGTGACCTGAGATGTCGGTATGAAAGAGATGTTCATGGACAGATGTAACTAACCATGACTGGTGTGGTCAGTAGTGATTCCCAACTTTCTTGGCACCGTATCAGTGCCCACAGCTTATGAGAAGCGCCTCATCATATGGCCATCTGCCAATTCTTCTACACCTCCTCGGAGATGGACGTTTTCCAGCGATGTGTGCTGGCCAGCAACCATCGATAAGATCAACCTATTTAAAACATAACAAGCCCAGAGAACAAATCAGTCTATCAACTATTACACCATCAATCTTATCATGTATAGCACCATCAATCTATCATTTTACACATCACTCTATCATGTGACTCCATCAGTCTATCACTCTACGCCATCAGTCTATCTCTCTACTCCATCAGGCGATTACTCTACACCTTCA